>CM060932.1:268943666-269543666 GCA_030765085.1 Allium cepa
AATCATTAATCATTCATAAACAAATTTGATTCAACCTTGATTAATTTAATTAATTCTTAAATTAAATTAATCCTTAATTAAACACTTGGATTATCATCAATCCAACTTCTCATTCATTAATTAATTACAAATTAATTAACTAACCATCACTTAATTATCCACTTCAATTAATCCTCCCTGATTAATTATCACTTAATTACTTAAGTAATTATTACTTAATTACCAAATTAATTAATCATCCTGATTAATTACTTCCAAATTAAATTAAGTAATTACCTCTTAATTACTTCTAAATTAATCAACCTTGATTAATTATTCTCTAATTATTCTGATAATTATTCCTTAATTATCTTTAATTAATTACACTTGATTAATCATTTTTAATTAATCACATTTGATTAATTACCTTTTTAATTAATCATACTTAATTAATTACTTTTAATTAATCACCTTTGATTAATTACTTTAATTACATTTAGTAATTAAAACTAAATTATAAATTAATTGCTCTTAAATTATTAATTAACAATTAATTAATTATTTCCATTAATTAATGATTACTCATTAATTAAATTTCCTCTTAATTAATTACTTTTACAAGTAATTAATAACTCTTAATTCTTTAATTAATTAATCATAAATCAAATAATTTAAACCTTAAACTAATTATTAATTAAGTCTTTAATTTAATAACAAAATGATTAACTATTAATCTCATTTACTTAATTACTTTTAATAAAGTAATTATCCTTTATTTAATTACCTTTAGTAATTAACCATTTAATTACTTTAATTACTTCTCAAGTAATTAGATTAATCCAAAGTGATTATTTTAATTAATCATAAGTTAATTACTTAATTAACTATTTAACTTAATCATTTAAAATTAATTAAATGATTCTTAACTTATTATATTAAAAGATTCTTAATTTAGAAACCATTATCTTAATTAAATCATTTATTAACAAATAAAACTTGATAATTAAAAATGATTCAATTATCTCAATTAACTTTACAAATGTATTTATCTTTAATTAAATCAAATTCAAAATAATTAAAGATAATCTTTATTACCATTGATTATCAAATTCTAAATCATTAAACTTAATTTAAATAAAATATAATGATTTAGAAATCTATTAAATCTAAACATATTTTAAATTGAATCTTTAAGTCTTTAAAAACCTTTCCACATTTATTTAATAAAGTTTAATATAAACTTTATTTCAAATCTACATATTATATTTAAAACTCCCATATTTAAAATATATAAACTTGTTTAAAACATAACTTTGAAACAACTAAATTTTGAAACCTGTTCAACCTCTGTTTTGAGGACTTTACTTCCTAAAACCAAATTTCTTTGCATAGAACAACTAAAACATTAAGTTCTAAAGCCTGACCTTCTGAAAAACACGAGTAACCAGCTACAACCCGTGCCACACCCGAGTAAATCTAGTAAACAACTAGAGTCTCCCCTGCCAACCCACTACTTCGGGTCAGAACATCAAATACCCGGAGCAAACTTCGAGTTCCTCCTCCATCCTCATCCCTGAACCCATATTCCCTGATATCTCCTTGCACCGTGCAACGTGCACCACCACTCCTCCCACCGGCGACCATCGTCGCAACTCCGTTGAGTCTCTCTCGACCTCAACAACCCATCGCACCATCTAGAAAATCAAAAATGCTCGAAAATCAAAGTTCAACATTCGAACCCAACCTGTTCGAAACCCACTTCTAACAAAATCATCCACCGCCGACCACTCCCTTCACCAGAGACCACGCCTTCATCACCATAGCTTCATCTCACTTCCCATCAACTTTCTAACCCCTCGCGATAGCCTCCAGAACACCCACGAAGTCGCGAGGTCAAGATGAACACAACGGCAAAAAAAACAAGTGATAAACCCTATATGATCGAATCACGGCCATCACGCTCAACAGAAAATTCATGGACCATTTTTCGTGTGCTCATAGAAGTCTACTCCATCTCCGAGTTCAACTGCGATGTCAACCTCGCCGTAGTTTGCCGTGATTTGGCAAAAGTTCCAAAATCATTAAATCCCAAATTGCTCACAAATTACTCCATTAAAAATTGTGATTCCAGCTTCTAAAATCATCATTTTCCACTTACAATCCATTTATGAAATCAAAACTTTAAATTGAATCCATTGAATTCTGTCCCAATTTTTATATTTTACTGTAAATTTTAAAAAGAATACTAATTATTTACTTTTAAAACTTACAAGTATTTTTAGATGAGAAGTTGCATGATTATAAACAACTTTTGTTTACATATCTTAAACAAAATTGAATTCAACAGGAAGTTGTTGAATTTATTAAGAAAATTGCAACCTGTTTCATCACACAGGAACTTCATTCACACTCAACAGGCAATCAAACATCATATTCACATATGCATCAAATTTTAATTGAAATATTGCAAATATCATCAAGTTATTTAAAAACAGTTGAATCCCAGAATTAAAACTGTTTTTAAAAGTTCCATTTACTCACCTTTTAGTTTTGCAGAAAACAGAATTGCATTTTCCAGGCTCTGAAATTTATTTGCATGCCTTTTGAATTTCTTGATTCCAGAATTGCATGTTTGTATTGAAGAAGAACTTGCATTTGATAAATTTCCAGACTTCTTCATTTTGTTGCATATTTTGTTTCTTATCTTTAAATTCATTTGCATGCTCTTGAATTAGATCTAGCTGCTGCATTTTCCAATTCTTCATGTTGATGTTTCCTCTGAATTTCTTGAATTGCTTGATGAAGAGCTTGCATTTTACAGGATTGATTTCCAGATTTTCTGTTTCTTGATTTATGATTTGAAGATTTGTATTTTGTTTGAGTTTGAGGAAAATATTTTTCAGCTGAAGAAAAACTTTTGTTTTTAACTGAAAATAAACTCTTTTCCTTGTTTTACAAATTTAAATTTTATTACACAAAAGAAAGACATTTGTCATTCCAAAATCTTAGCTAACTTACACATATGCACAATGCTTCACAAGTGTTTTTAGCATACATTAATATACTTACATGTGTCCTTAGGGTTTAATTAATATTTACTAAAGTATTTTCTCAATGCTTACTAAATGTTTTAAAATGTTCTACAAATGTTCATTTATCTTTAATGATTTATTTAAGTCTAATATACATGTATATGTAATATTCATATGCTTGTAAAATATGCATACTTATCTTTTTAAAAATATTCATTCAAGTAACTTACATTTTTAATTCAATTAAATGTTTATATGTTTGAAACTCTATTTTAAATTTAACTCTTATTTAAAAACTTAAAGTACATATTTATCATAAATAAGGAATTAACTTTTATTATTTTAAATTTAAATCTCAATTATCAATTCAAAGTCATTAAATCAAATTATCATTTTAAATTCAAAACTAAATATATTCAAGTTTGAAAACTCTTATTAAATTCAAATTAATAATTCCTATTTCAAATATATATATACATATACAAATATATATACACATTTTAAATAGAACAGTATTTTAACATTAATTTATTAATTTCCAAATTAAATTTTAAAACAAATATCAAATCACAATATATACATTCATATATATTATAATTTGAATACAAAATTTTATTACATTAAAACTTCTTATTTATCAAAATAAATATTTCAAAATCAAATTATTATTAGCTTTCAAAAGAATTAAATTTGCCAATTCATATTGTTAAGAAAAATATTAATAGATATTAACAAATTATTATCATTTATTTTTAATATAAATTTAACTTGTCAATTTATAATATAAAATGATCAAATCAATTTAATTATTAACAAAGATTATTAAATTGATATTGCTCAAAATTCCGGGTCGTCACATTCCTCCCCCCTTAAAAGAATTTCGTCCCCGAAATTTAAAAGCAAAGATAATTTAATAACCCAGCTAAAGAATTTAAATTCCTATCAGCAAATCAAACAATCAATCATAGCAACCAATTCAAACAAACAAACAATTTATCTATTCAGAAAAATTCTGAATAGAACTTCCTAATATTATCTAGAGTTTTCCAGATACCTATACTGGAATACTTGCTCTATAAATCTTAACTAACTACACTACTAAAACCAAGAACTCCCTCACCTGATTCTTCAAATCTGAACAAGCCATCAGACTAACTCAAAACCAGCACAACCACCAGATTTCTTCTGAACTGCTGATTCTATCACTCGAAGAATCATACACATATTCCTCAGAGATATGTGAAATACAATGAATTACAGCTGTCCAAACTGGCAATTCAATCCTGTTGATCAAAATCAAATCTCTAGAGATCACAGATAAAACTCCAAATACCTTCAAAGCTAACACTCCAGTTTTACCCATTCTTATATCTCCTTTGATTGGATAAAACCAAATCAATATCCAAACTCTAATTGCACGTTCCAAAACTTCACAATTCTTAACTGCACAACTCTTCAGATGCTCTGAGTCACCTCCAATATTCCTGATCAGCCTAACCCTTGCTGATTGCTTCAAGAAACAACAACACCAACTCAAACCAAATCTCCAGGTTCTACTCAACAAAATGGCTTTTCCAAAAATAATTTGCTGAAATCCAAAATACAACTCTATACCACAAACATCAATGGACTTCAAACCTACATCTCATATCTGGCATAACCAAACAGTTGCACTTGACAATCTTGCCTTCCAAATCCAGAAAATTCCTTCATACTTGAATTTCCTGTAGAAATCCACTACTGCAACATCCGGTTGTTCCCATACCAGAATAATTCCCAACTCGCTTCCGCTGCACAACTCTGATCTAGAGCAGATAAGAATGCTATCGAAGAACATAAGCACAATCTTTCTCCATACACAGTTCATCCGACTCATAAAAATCTTATTGACCATTCCACTTGGTCAAAACATCTCAACAGAATCTCAACTTAGAATAAGATGATCAATCCAAAGAATCCTGAGCCGCCTCACCAAACTCTTCTCGCTCCAAGAGTCATCCCACTATAAGATTGAACCATCAATACTACTCCTGAAAATCCAAGTCGATAAGAAATCTCAATCTTCGATTCAGGTAGACCTCAGATTTCCCCAAAAACATCTAGAGAACCTCCGACTACTTCCATAGCTTCCACCTCTACTTGAGATGCCTCAATATCAAACCAAGGAATGCTCCAAGATTCCCAAACTAATCGCAAGTCACTTTTGCGACCTCTCTCAGTTCAGATTCCAAAGAACTGTCTTTACAAACTAGAACAGCTTCCCAAATCAAGATCAATCTTCAAGAATGGTTTACCTATCAGAAACTGATAGATCACTTCCAACAGATATCTCGCTCTGCTGAGCCTCCCAAAGAAATGAATAAGCCTTCACCATCTGCCTGGTCTGCCGATAGTAGAATCCCACAGATTACTGAATCATCAAAGAAACAGATCCACACTGCTGCTTCCAAACTTCACTTCAATGATACAGCTAAACCAAAAGATCATCCTTAACCAAAAGCTCCTTGAAACTCAAAATTAACATCCAATTCCTCTAAAACATCCTTGAGACGAGTAGACATCTCCTCAAGAAACTCGGCTCCAAACTAAACACCAACCACTTATCTTCTTAAGAAAACAAATGAGACCATGTCCAAAATGAGATAACTCATCGACCTTAGTCTCAAACTTTAATAAAGATAAGACACCCTTACTTGAGATCCAAAGAATCTCCAAACATCTGCATCTTCCTTGCAGTAGACATCAATGCTCTTCCAACACCATCTAAAACTGGCTTCAAAAGAAACATCTTCAGAACCATCGATGAAAACTGCATCTCATCTTAGCTATTTCTTCTTGAAGCTATCAAGATACCATCACTTGCTTCTATTTAGCTGACAACTCAACTCTTGGAAGTCCCGCTCACTCGAGCAAATCAACCTCACACTTCAAGAATATACTCCAATCCTTGAAAAAGACTTCCTTTGGACTCAAATAAATCCTTTCTACAATCCACAAAACTTATTCGAGACGGTATTAGATCTACAATCTCGATAAACACCTCCAACTACAACATATAAACCTCAACCAATAGTGGTAGTCGTGTTCTACACACTCCTACCTTATCTACCTTTATAACCTATGTTGGAAAATCCAAACAGATAATCCAACATATTAGGTAGTTATATAAATATATATTTATAAAAAAATTACAAGTACGCTCTCTCAAGATAGACACCACTCCAGAGCCTAGGTATTCACTCAACCTAACGCTCTGATACCAACTGTAGCGACCCGACTTTCCACTCCCGGAAAATCGCATCACTAATTAAGAAAGAAAGGGATAGAAGAAGAAAAGAAAGAGAAGAAAGAGAAAACAACACATCAGAATCTCACAGCGGAACGATTTAAATATAATATAGAACATATACAGAGTATCATATACATCAGAGTACACAACTAAACATCTCAATTTAGACAGTTATATCATTTCTGTCTAATACAATACAAGACATCATACAGACAACAACACAGCGGAAACTCTAACCATATATCTACACGCTGAAGCCTCCTGCTCCAAAGCTCCTCCAGAATTCGTCAAGAGATAACCTGAATCACTTGACTACTCATATAGAATATGAGTACCCAAGAGTTTAATAAAACAGAAAATAAACACTCGGGTCAGACAGGGGTCTGGTGTGAGTAAACGGTTTAAGATTGCTTAACTTTAGAAAATCCTTTGAAAACAAAAGGTATCACGTAAGACTTCCCACACATAAACATGGAAAAGTTTTTACCTTACGCTAACCAAAACATTTGATAGGAAATCCAGTGATATTATAATAGTGTCTAGGGTTTTCAAAATAAAATACAGAAATAGCTGGAATGCTTGCATCTCACGTTCCAACATAGTTGGGCACAATCAAAACCGTACAGGCACTTATTGGATTTTGGATTCCATCAATGGCAGGGCTACCGGGGTACCGCCCGTCACAGTACGTGGCCTAGATCACCGTACCGAGGAGCCACCTTAACTCCCCTGCAACACAAGGCCGGCACCGTTCCTTACTGAACAGTCCCGAACAAGACCACCCCGCAGTTGGCTGCAGACCAACTGCCCACACAGCCGAAATATAAAGGGACTTCTAGACAGGGATGTATCTTGCTCTCCAGTGGGCGCGACCCACGAAGCCTTGCTGCACCTCCCCTGTTTTAGCCATTCCCGGTTGATGAGGCTTGAGGCTGCGATTACCTTTATAGGACCAATTATCTTAGAATGCTCATCGTCCGCCTGACGATGTGCTGAAAGCATTCAATCCATACAAGTTCGTTCCGGGTTCGAACGAAACCGAAGGCACTATCTCGTTGCACTCATTTTGGAATCACCCTCAGAGTCAACGACCATAGCCCTTGCACTCTGATTCACCATCTCGAATCTATAAGCACTATTCCGTCAAACTCATTACGGAATCACCCACAGAGTTATACTGACGTATAGCCCTTACACCTCGAGTCTTCACTTGCTCCCCTTGGATTAACGTCCAAACGTTTAATTGGAATCGATGTGGTTTTCGGATTCCAAATATGGAAACCCGATCCCGGTCTCATCGAAACCAAACGCCATTTTAATGTCCAAGTTGTACTTAAGGGATTTTAGACAATAGATATTTAGAAATATCACTTAACATAAATGGATGATTCACAGCACAGATAGATAAGCATCTATTATCACATGCATCTATACATATCACAAAGCAGCATATATATCACAATCAGATATAGCATAATCACATCATCACATCTATCAATATCATCCAACAACAATCAATATCATTAACTCATCCAATGATATATAAATCATCCAATCATTAATCATTCATAAACAAATTTGATTCAACCTTGATTAATTTAATTAATTCTTAAATTAAATTAATCCTTAATTAAACACTTGGATTATCATCAATCCAACTTCTCATTCATTAATTAATTACAAATTAATTAACTAACCATCACTTAATTATCCACTTCAATTAATCCTCCCTGATTAATTATCACTTAATTACTTAAGTAATTATTACTTAATTACCAAATTAATTAATCATCCTGATTAATTACTTCCAAATTAAATTAAGTAATTACCTCTTAATTACTTCTAAATTAATCAACCTTGATTAATTATTCTCTAATTATTCTGATAATTATTCCTTAATTATCTTTAATTAATTACACTTGATTAATCATTTTTAATTAATCACATTTGATTAATTACCTTTTTAATTAATCATACTTAATTAATTACTTTTAATTAATCACCTTTGATTAATTACTTTAATTACATTTAGTAATTAAAACTAAATTATAAATTAATTGCTCTTAAATTATTAATTAACAATTAATTAATTATTTCCATTAATTAATGATTACTCATTAATTAAATTTCCTCTTAATTAATTACTTTTACAAGTAATTAATAACTCTTAATTCTTTAATTAATTAATCATAAATCAAATAATTTAAACCTTAAACTAATTATTAATTAAGTCTTTAATTTAATAACAAAATGATTAACTATTAATCTCATTTACTTAATTACTTTTAATAAAGTAATTATCCTTTATTTAATTACCTTTAGTAATTAACCATTTAATTACTTTAATTACTTCTCAAGTAATTAGATTAATCCAAAGTGATTATTTTAATTAATCATAAGTTAATTACTTAATTAACTATTTAACTTAATCATTTAAAATTAATTAAATGATTCTTAACTTATTATATTAAAAGATTCTTAATTTAGAAACCATTATCTTAATTAAATCATTTATTAACAAATAAAACTTGATAATTAAAAATGATTCAATTATCTCAATTAACTTTACAAATGTATTTATCTTTAATTAAATCAAATTCAAAATAATTAAAGATAATCTTTATTACCATTGATTATCAAATTCTAAATCATTAAACTTAATTTAAATAAAATATAATGATTTAGAAATCTATTAAATCTAAACATATTTTAAATTGAATCTTTAAGTCTTTAAAAACCTTTCCACATTTATTTAATAAAGTTTAATATAAACTTTATTTCAAATCTACATATTATATTTAAAACTCCCATATTTAAAATATATAAACTTGTTTAAAACATAACTTTGAAACAACTAAATTTTGAAACCTGTTCAACCTCTGTTTTGAGGACTTTACTTCCTAAAACCAAATTTCTTTGCATAGAACAACTAAAACATTAAGTTCTAAAGCCTGACCTTCTGAAAAACACGAGTAACCAGCTACAACCCGTGCCACACCCGAGTAAATCTAGTAAACAACTCGAGTCTCCCCTGCCAACCCACTACTTCGGGTCAGAACATCAAATACCCGGAGCAAACTTCGAGTTCCTCCTCCATCCTCATCCCTGAACCCATATTCCCTGATATCTCCTTGCACCGTGCAACGTGCACCACCACTCCTCCCACCGGCGACCATCGTCGCAACTCCGTTGAGTCTCTCTCGACCTCAACAACCCATCGCACCATCTAGAAAATCAAAAATGCTCGAAAATCAAAGTTCAACATTCGAACCCAACCTGTTCGAAACCCACTTCCAACAAAATAATCCACCGCCGACCACTCCCTTCACCAGAGACCACGCCTTCATCACCATAGCTTCATCTCACTTCCCATCAACTTTCTAACCCCTCGCGATAGCCTCCAGAACACCCACGAAGTCGCGAGGTCAAGATGAACACAACGGCAAAAAAAACAAGTGATAAACCCTATATGATCGAATCACGGCCATCACGCTCAACAGAAAATTCATGGACCATTTTTCGTGTGCTCATAGAAGTCTACTCCATCTCCGAGTTCAACTGCGATGTCAACCTCGCCGTAGTTTGCCGTGATTTGGCAAAAGTTCCCAAATCATTAAATCCCAAATTGCTCACAAATTACTCCATTAAAAATTGTGATTCCAGCTTCTAAAATCATCATTTTCCACTTACAATCCATTTATGAAATCAAAACTTTAAATTGAATCCATTGAATTCTGTCCCAATTTTTATATTTTACTGTAAATTTTAAAAAGAATACTAATTATTTACTTTTAAAACTTACAAGTATTTTTAGATGAGAAGTTGCATGATTATAAACAACTTTTGTTTACATATCTTAAACAAAATTGAATTCAACAGGAAGTTGTTGAATTTATTAAGAAAATTGCAACCTGTTTCATCACACAGGAACTTCATTCACACTCAACAGGCAATCAAACATCATATTCACATATGCATCAAATTTTAATTGAAATATTGCAAATATCATCAAGTTATTTAAAAACAGTTGAATCCCAGAATTAAAACTGTTTTTAAAAGTTCCATTTACTCACCTTTTAGTTTTGCAGAAAACAGAATTGCATTTTCCAGGCTCTGAAATTTATTTGCATGCCTTTTGAATTTCTTGATTCCAGAATTGCATGTTTGTATTGAAGAAGAACTTGCATTTGATAAATTTCCAGACTTCTTCATTTTGTTGCATATTTTGTTTCTTATCTTTAAATTCATTTGCATGCTCTTGAATTAGATCTAGCTGCTGCATTTTCCAATTCTTCATGTTGATGTTTCCTCTGAATTTCTTGAATTGCTTGATGAAGAGCTTGCATTTTACAGGATTGATTTCCAGATTTTTTGTTTCTTGATTTATGATTTGAAGATTTGTATTTTGTTTGAGTTTGAGGAAAATATTTTTCAGCTGAAGAAAAACTTTTGTTTTTAACTGAAAATAAACTCTTTTCCTTGTTTTACAAATTTAAATTTTATTACACAAAAGAAAGACATTTGTCATTCCAAAATCTTAGCTAACTTACACATATGCACAATGCTTCACAAGTGTTTTTAGCATACATTAATATACTTACATGTGTCCTTAGGGTTTAATTAATATTTACTAAAGTATTTTCTCAATGCTTATTAAATGTTTTAAAATGTTCTACAAATGTTCATTTATCTTTAATGATTTATTTAAGTCTAATATACATGTATATGTAATATTCATATGCTTGTAAAATATGCATACTTATCTTTTTAAAAATATTCATTCAAGTAACTTACATTTTTAATTCAATTAAATGTTTATATGTTTGAAACTCTATTTTAAATTTAACTCTTATTTAAAAACTTAAAGTACATATTTATCATAAATAAGGAATTAACTTTTATTATTTTAAATTTAAATCTCAATTATCAATTCAAAGTCATTAAATCAAATTATCATTTTAAATTCAAAACTAAATATATTCAAGTTTGAAAACTCTTATTAAATTCAAATTAATAATTCCTATTTCAAATATATATATACATATACAAATATATATACACATTTTAAATAGAACAGTATTTTAACATTAATTTATTAATTTCCAAATTAAATTTTAAAACAAATATCAAATCACAATATATACATTCATATATATTATAATTTGAATACAAAATTTTATTACATTAAAACTTCTTATTTATCAAAATAAATATTTCAAAATCAAATTATTATTAGCTTTCAAAAGAATTAAATTTGCCAATTCATATTGTTAAGAAAAATATTAATAGATATTAACAAATTATTATCATTTATTTTTAATATAAATTTAACTTGTCAATTTATAATATAAAATGATCAAATCAATTTAATTATTAACAAAGATTATTAAATTGATATTGCTCAAAATTCCGGGTCGTCACAGGGGATTTCGTGATATTTCGTATTGGCTGTCTTGTGTTTCTAATAAGTTGTTTAATTACGAATTATTCTAGAATCTGATTCAATAAAAAATGCGGGCAGTTTTCGTTATGAAAGAAACAAATGTATATGTGATAGTAGATATATATTAGTTATATATAGGGTTTATCCCTATCTATATATATATTTTTCGAAGTTTTAGTTACTTCGATTCGATATTTTTTAGTGATCAAATAAGTAAGAATTGCTTGGTTGATTGTATCATTAACCATATTTTTTTTGGTGCGAGGAACCTATCATCATGAATCCACTGATTTCTGCCGCTTCCCCACGTCCCAGGCCGTCACAAGGAAAACTATAACCGAAATCCTTTTTATCTGGCATTAATTTAGAACCATGTGCATCTAAAGCACCTTTTACTAAAATCAATGTAGTTGTATGCAAACCTAGAGCAATTGCATGATTAACCAAGAAATCTCCCGGACCTATTGTTAAGAAGAGTGAATTATTATTTTCATTAATAGCGTTTAACCAACCGGTTGTTTTAACATAAAATGGATATCTCCATATCTTTTTATATATTTCTGATTCATATTTATGAGATGATAAAATATGGCAGAACCTATACAAAGAATTGGTTCGCGTAGGAATAGGCGTATTAATTTACGTAAGACTGGACATAGAATACCAAAGGAGTTATTCATGTTCAAGCCAGTTTCAACAATACCATTGTAACTGTTACAGATGTATGAGGTCGAGTGGTTTCTTGGGCCTCCGCCGGTACTTCTGGATTCAAAGGCACAAGAAGGGGAACACCCTATGCTGCGCAAGCAGCCGCTTTGGGCGAGGAGGGATTCGAACCCCCGACACCGTGGTTCGTAGCCACGTGCTCTAATCCTCTGAGCTACAGGCCCCACCCCGTCTCTACTGGATCTGTTCCCGGGAGTACCCTCAAAAAGGAACCTCTCCTCAGGATCATTATGAGTCAGACTCAATAGAATTTTATCAATCCTTTTTTCTGTCATTAAGGTGGAGAACTGAACCAAGAATTCTCTTTCTTCATCATCAATCGAATCACTGTTTGCGACCCAGGATTCCATTTTATCATCAATCCAATCACCGTTCACATTTTTTCCCCCTACTCGTTGCCTCCCTTGCTTAGCCCTTCCTCTAAGGGGTTGTTGTGTAACAAGTGTGTAATGCCCACTCGAACGTCCATGGATTTTATCATCAACTTGATGAATTAATTTTAGGATATAGGACTTGCCTATTAGAACAGGTTGTTCAAAAGGATCTCCTATTCTTCCATCAAATATTCTGCTTTTTCCCGGAAACTCGGGTTCAAATACCCATGGGTTTTTTGTTTGCTTACTGGCTTCATATAATTTGGAAAACGCTTCTGGTCTGGTGGGCCCGTAAAACTCACTAGGATAAGCGGTATTATTGAACCAAATGAAATAACAAGCGATGAAACCAAAGACAGATAAAGCAGCTAAACTATAAGACAAGTAAGCCTCTCCAGACCATACAAGTGCACGGCGAGCCCACGCAAAGGGTTTGGTTAAGATATGCCAAATTCCACCAAGTATACAAATGGAACCTAACCATACATTTCCTCCAATTATATCTTCTAAATTGTCCACACTAACGATCTCGGACGACTCACCAAAGCACGAAAGCCAGGATCTTTCAGAAAATGGATTCCTATTTGAAAAGTGCATAACCGCATGGATAAGCTCACACTAACCCGTCAATTTTGGATCCAATTCGAGATTTTCCTTGGGAGGTATCGGGAAGGAATTGGAATGTAATAATATCATTGTTGGATTATTTACAAGCGGTATTCAAGCTCTCATTTTTGCAACTTTAGCCGCGGCTTATATAGGGGAATCCATGGAGGGTCATCATTGATTAGTTTTCAAAAGAGTCTTCTTTTTTTAAGCTTTTATTTTAGGTTTTATTCTATATTCTGTTTTCCCATATCAAGGAGTTCCATTTTGTAGTTCGGTCAAGAAAGAATCTTTGTTTTAGATCTTAATGTAACAATGATTGCATTGCGACTATTGATTATTCCAACTATATTCTCTTTTTATATCAAATACTATACTACTATATCTATTATCTATTATAGTATATTTTTTCTACAACCAATCAATTACTTAAAATAAATGAAAGTATTCGAAAGGGGTAAGGTACCGTCGAATTCTTACTTTTTCATGTCTACAATTCGGTTCATTTGATTACTACAGAGATGAACCCAACCTGGAATATGAACCGTAAAAGAAAACACCTATTAAACTGATCACAAGAGTACCAGCTACAGTACCTATTAGCCAAAGAGGAATCCTTCCAGTAGTATCGGCCATTTCCCCCACTTTCCTCCACATTTCATCAAGTGGTCATACTATAGACAAAAACAGTCATGGATAATTATGAAGATGATAACCCACTGCAGAAGGTATTCTCCCTAATAAGGCAGATACTTTTGATCCCGCTTGAACGAAACGAAAGATATTGTCGATGAATAAAAGTACATCTTGTTCATTAATATCCCGGAAATATTCTGCCATGGTTAGTGCAGTCAAACCTACTCTCATACGAGCTCCTAGTGGTTCATTCATTTGACCATAGACTAGAGCTACTTTTGATTCTGCAATATTTTTTTCATTAGTTACCCCGGATTCTTTCATTTCCATGTAGAGATCATTTCCTTCACGAGTACGTTCACCTACTCCACCAAATACGGATACGCCTCCATGAGCTTTGGCAATGTTGTTGATCAATTCCATGATAAGTACTGTTTTACCCACGCCGGCTCCCCCAAAGAGTCCAATTTTTCCTCCACGGCGATACGGAGCTAAAAGATCCACCACTTTAATCCCTATTTCAAAGATTGATAATTTCGTATCTAACTGTATAAAAGTCAGGCGCAGATCTATGAATAGGCGATGTTGTACGAGTATCTATAGGACCTAAATTATCAACAGGCTCCCCAAGAACATTGAAAATTCGTCCGAGAGTAGCTCCGCCGACTGGAACACTTAGAGCAGCTCCTGTATCAATCGCTTCAATTCCTCGAAATTTATAGTAAGAGGAAAATCCGTCGACTTTAGAAATCGTGAGGGTTCAAGTCCCTCTATCCCCAGTAAAAAGCCCGTTTTACTTCTTTACTATAATTCTCCTTTTTTTATAAGTGGTTCAAAGAAAACAAAGAAAATTCAATATCTTTCTTATTCATTTTACTCTTTCACAAATAGACCCAAAATGAATTATTCACAGCCTATCTCATTAATGGAATTTCCACAATAATTGCAAAAATTCTGATATAATTTGAGAATAAAAATGAGAATAAAAAAAATGTGGTGAGTGTGACCAATAAATAAATTTTGGTTAGAATAATTAACCGAAGAAATCAAAGAATTCTTTTGATAGATTCGAATAATTAAACGTTTTACAAGTGCTAAACTAAATTTATTATCATAACCATAGACTTTTACGGGTTCATAAAAAATCAAACCATTTAAACCATGATCATGAGCAAGTGCATAAATATACTCCTGAAAGAGTAACAGATATAGGAAATATTGTTGCCAAGATCTACCTTTTTCTAAATATCCTTGTAATTCTTCCATTGACTTCAATTTCTACTTGAACCAGAAACAATAGGTATTGGTTCAAGTCCAGGATGGCCCAGCTGCGCCAGGGAAAAGAATAGAAGAAGCATCTGACTCTTTCATGCATACTCCACTTGGCTCGGGGGGATATAGCTCAGTTGGTAGAGCTCCGCTCTTGCAATTGGGTCATTGCGATTACGGGTTGGATGTCTAATTGTCCAGGCGGTAATGATAGTATCTTGTACCTGAACCGGTGGCTCACTTTTTCTAAGTAATGGGGAAGAGGACCGAAACATGCCACTGAAAGACTCTACTGAGACAGAAAGATGGGCTGTCAAGAACGTAGAGGAGGTAGGGTTTTGATCTAAGATTTCAATTCTTCCATGCTTCAGCAGTAGCATATTGCTCCATGGAGCTAAGGTCCAAAATATGGAATAAACAAGTGTTTCCACGACTCTACCACCCGGCCAATTCTGTTCCACTTAATCCCCTTTTCATGGCCACATATCTCCTTGTTGTTTGAAGAAACCCTCCCCTTCAATTGGTCTTTTTTCACGAAAAGCAGACATGAGATAACAAATCAAGTCTTTCCCTAAGATTTCGAATAGCTGTCCCGAATTCAAGTTGATTATGTTTTGCTTCTTCCTCGGAGAAAGACGATCAAACAATTCCCAATCATGGTCCTTACGGATCGGATCATCCGTATAGGATAAAAAAAGAAACTCCAGCTATTTGCTATCTTTCTCTTTGAATGAGATCTCAATTCCAGCTACGGGATTTTGTATATAGAATTATAAGGTATTATATAAGCGGTATTCTCTAGGACATACAGAGAGACGAAGAGTATAAGTATAAGTGAGATGTAAAAAAGGTAAGGTTAAGTCTAAAAAATCGACTATTCAAGTTTTACCATTACTAAGAATAAGAAAAGAAATATATAATACACAAATAAAAAAGAGAACTCATTTTGGTCAGATCTGAAATGAATAAGAAATAGAAATTTAGAGATAAGGAATAAACCATGGATAAATCCAAGCAACCTTTTCGCAAATCCAAGCGATCTTTTCGTAGGCATTTTCCCCCAATTTAATCGGGGGATCAAATTGATTATAGAAACATGAGTTTAATTAGTCGATTTATTAGTGAACAAGGAAAAATATTATCTAGACGGGTCATTGTGCTTCGGTAAAAAAAACATATTTTTTTGGAGAGAGAGACTATTTCACCAATCGAGTCACAGGTATCTGATATATTCATACCTAACGATTTTCTACAAAGTGGTGATGAAACGTATAACTTGTACGAATCTTTCCATTTTCCAATTCGATCTGATCCGGTCATTCGTAGAGCTATTTACTCGATCGGTTGCTCTTTAGTTTTTTTATAGTTTTTAGTAGGATCAAAAAAAGACCGATCCCTAATATTAATTCAATAACTACAACTACTATATAAAAATAAAAATAAAAACTAATAACTAACTTATTGCATCATATTGTCGAGATCCCCAAAACAGTCAAGGTTTTTAAAAGAAGAATCTACTTCAACCGATATGCCCTTAGGCACGGCCATACATAACATAGAATTCACGCTTGGAAAGGGTGGACAATTAGCTAGAGCGGCGGGCGCTGTAGCGAAACTGATCGCAAAAGAGGGTAAATCAGCCACATGAAGATTACCATCCGGGGAGGTCCGTTTGATATTCAAAAACCGCGCCAAGAACGGAAGACTGTGTAGGTTGTAAAAGATATGAATCTGCCTGTCCAATAGATTTTTTGAGTGTCCGTGTTTATTTATGACATGAAACAACTCGCTGCAATTTTCCATGAATTTCCCATTTTTCACTCAACGATAGAACCTTGCTTATTTCTTTTTTTAAGGACCGACGAATCAAATGATATTTCTGTTCCAATTTCTGTCGTTTCTTCTCCCTCTGAATCAAACATTTTCTTGCCATAATGTTCAGTTCCTATTATTATCAATAATACAGTTCGGATCCTAGATGTAAAAAGGCTGCTGCGGATCATTTGATCAGAATTAAATTTGGAATGGGTACATTTGACGATATGAATCACTTAAAAAATAAACGTATTCATTCTGTAGCGGATCTGTTGCAAGATCAATTCGGATTGGCTCTTGTTCGTTTAGAAAATTCGACTCGAGGAGCTATATGTGGAGCAATCCGACATAATTTGATACCGACTCCTCAAAATTTGGTAACTTCAACTTCATTAACAACCACTTATGAATCCTTTTTTGGCCTACACCCTTTATCTCAAGTTTTGGATCGAACTAATCCATTGACACAAATTGTTCATGGGCGAAAATTGAGTTATTTGGGTCCTGGAGGATTGACGGGACGAACTGCTAGCTTTCGGATATGAGATATCCACCCGATCCACTATGGGCGTATTTGCCACGATCAAAGGTGTAGTACTGCTTGTAGTAGTGGTCCTTATATCTCGTATTACTAATCGAAAGATGGTCGAAAGAAAAAATCTCTATTTGATGGAGCTTCTTCCTATACCTATGAATTCCATTGGACCCAGAAATGAGACATTGGAAGAATCTTTTTGGTCTTCCAATATCAATAGATTGATTGTTTCACTCCTGTATCTTCCAAAAGAGAAAAAGATTTCTGAGAGTTGTTTCATGGATCCACAAGAGAGTACTTGGGTTCTCCCATGTTCAGAAATGAAATGTTCCAAATGTTCCTGTAAATTCTTGCTCCCATTGGACCATTTGTATCTATATGCATCAGAATCCCATTTCATGGATCTCTCGGTTCGAGAAATTAGTTTTATTTTTTTATGTAAGTTTTATGTAAGTAAGAACAGAAAAACTTAAATCATAGTCTAATTCATAATTTTTTTATATATATTTTACATTATATACAGAAATAAATATTGGAATCATTTTTTCTCGAGCCGTATGAGGATAAAACCGCTTATACGTTTCTAAGGGGGGTTATTTGTCGACTTCGATTCTTGAATGATCCACATCACTTCTGGTTCTATTGTAACAAAAGATTCCCTTTTTCTGTAGAAAAGACCCGTATCCATAATGATGATCTTACATATGGACAATTCCTCAATATCTTGTTCATTCGCAACAAAATATTTTCTTTGTGCGTCGGTAAAAAAAAACATATTTTTTTGGAGAGAGAGACTATTTCACCAATCGAGTCACAGGTATCTGACATATTCATACCTAACGATTTTCTTCAAAGTGGTGATGAAACGTATAACTTGTACAAATCTTTCCATTTTCCAATTCGATCCGATCCGGTCGTTTGTAGAGCTATTTACTCGATCGCAGACATTTCTGCAACATTTCTAAGAGAGGAACAAATAGTCAATTTTGAAAGAACTTATTGTCGGCCGCTTTCAGATATGAATCTATCTGATTCAGAAGGGAAGAACTTGCATCAATATCTTAGTTTCAATTCGAACATGGGTTTGATTCACACTCCATGTTTTGAGAAATATTTACCATCCGGAAAGAGGAAAAAACGGAGTCAAATTTTTTACCTTTACTCTATATTATAAAAGTCGACCAACTATTCTGATTCTATGTCTGAGCACTCATAGCCTTTCGTGAGTTTAAATACAAAGTATCTTCGTGCCTTTCTACAAGCCCTAAATTTATTTCCCATCATTGTATCCAATCTAATTTAATACCCAACAGAATCATGAGACGCTACTTAAAATTAAAAATTGTTTTTGGTAAACAGTCGCCCGGGCCTGGTCACTGCGACCCCCTTTGTGAGGAGGCACCCCTTCTCCCAAAGTTACGGGGCTGTTTTGCCGAGTTCCTTAGAGAGAGTTATCTCGCGCCCCTAGGTATTCTCTACCTACCCACATGTGTCGGTTTCGGGCACAGGTACCCTTTTGTCGAAGGTCGTTCGAGCTTTTCCTCGGAGTATGGCATGGGTTACTTCAGCGACGTAGCGCCTGGTACTCGGACATTGGCTCGAGGCATTTTCTCTACCCCTTCTTACCCTGCAAAATCAAAGTCACCTTGCGTCCTTGAACCGATAACCATCTTTCGACTAACCTAGCCTCCTCCGTCCCTCGGGACCAACAAATTTTTTTTTAATTTCACATGTATTTTTTGAGAAAAAAAGAAACCTTAGTATTCATTGTTGAAAATAGTAAAAAAAAATTTGCTTGGGGTACTTCTTTTCCCCATAAAGATATTGAATAGAAAGAACTATTTTTAGCGCTACTGTAATTTTGTTCCATTTTTAGAAAATTTCAAGATCACAATGGATCTACGATAAGATCGTTTATTTATTTACAATTGCAATGGAATAGTATACAAAGTCAACCGATCTCAACCAATGATTAAATAGGATTTATGGCTACACAAACCGTTGAGGGTAGTTCTAGATCTAGGCCAAGACAAACTACTGTAGGGAGTTTATTGAAACCATTGAATTCAGAATATGGTAAAGTAGCTCCGGCAGTTTTTGGATATCAAACGGACCTCCCCGGATGGTTATCTTAATGTGGTTGATTTACCCTCTTTTGCGATTAGTTTCGCTACAACACCCGCCGCTCTAGCTAATTGTCCACCCTTTCCAAGCGTGATTTCTATGTTATGTATGGCCGTGCCTAAGGGCATATCGGTTGAAGTAGATTCTTCTTTTAAAAACCTCTTCCCAAACTGTACAAGCTTCTTCCAAAGCATACGGCTTTCTAGATGTATTAATATAGACTTCATATAGATAAAATTGCAATATGTATATAGTAGATGTACATATAGATAAGATAAAACTTTTTTTCTATTTCTTTTTTTTCATCTCAAGAAGTCATTGATTGAATAATTAACGGATGATCCGCTTAGTTATATGATAACTTCTTCGGATTTGGAAAAGGGGTTAGAGTAAACCTGGCCGTTTTTCATGTTTAAACAAAACATGAGATGGGTCAAAAAAGTAAAATTTCTAGAAGTTTAAAACAGATTCTTTAACCAAAAAGAATTCAGTTCAGATGTAGGATACCTATCCAGAAGTTTTCGCAACTCAATCATGTATGATGGAATCATCAAAGATTTTATCTTTTCTAACTCTGTCTGTAACTCACTAGAGGCTCGGGAAAAAAAGATGGATACGAACGAGATATCCAGCAACAAGAAGAAGGAAAAGGATTGAATAGAGGAACTCCCAAGCATTTCTTGATCTCAGATGTGCCCATATCAATGGAACGGGTGACTCATTATTTCGATGAATCATTTCTTCGGACAGAAGAAGATTCTGTAAACACTTATTCGAAATCTCACTTATCAGAGTCCATTGTGGAAGAATCCTCTGAGGAATTGGCCATGATATATCTGATCCATACATAATATCATGAAAAATGGATAAATATAAAAAAAAATCTATCTTTCATAGGTTCACTAAAAACATGACTGTTGGCAGGTCTCTTTGTATGTGTTGTCCGGAAAGAGGAGGACTTAATGATTATTCGTTCGCCGGAACCCGAAGTGAAAATTGTTGTAGATAGGGATCCTGTAAAAACGTCTTTCGAGGAATGGGCCAGACCTGGTCATTTCTCAAGAACAATAGCTAAAGGCCCCGATACTACCACTTGGATCTGGAACCTACATGCTGATGCTCATGATTTCGATAGTCATACCAGCGATTTGGAGGAGATCTTTGGGGTATTTCTATCGATCGGTCATGTCATATAGGCCCGAGCCAGACATCAAATTGCTTCGATTTGAATTATCCGTAGGATACCCTATATATCAAAAGGATGTATAATCAAACCTATTTCTCGATTCAGTAGAAGCCCAAAGAAGTGAATATGGTACCCAAATAACGATAGATATGTCAAAAGCAGGTCCGATTACGCCTATTCCTAATCCTAAATCCAGCTACGGTTTCATTAGCTATCTTACAACTAGAATCCCTCTTTTTTCCGATCCGGTTCCTCCACCACTGCGAACCCCTGTTCGATTCAGGCATGATACACTTTTTATTTATTGGGAGAATCCAAGTACTCTCTTGCGGATCCATGAAACAACTCTCAGAAATCTTTTTCTCTTTTGGAAGATACGGGAGTGAAACAATCAATCTATTGATATTGGAAGACCAAAAAGATTCTTCCAATGTCTTATTTCTGGGTCCAATGGAATTCATAGGTATAGGAAGAAGCTCCATCAAATAGAGATTTTTTCTTTCGACCATTCTTTTCTTTTTTCTTTTAGAAATTTTTTTTTTTAATATTTTAAATAATTAAGAAAACACATATTTACAGTTTAAATTAAAGAGTGATTCTCAATAATCAATAGTTAATAAGATAAGTTTATTAGGTTCTCATAAAAAAAAAGACTTGTTTCTGTTTATCTTTATATAAAAAAATATTAGTAATCGGTAATCGTTCTTGAATCAAGGGGTTTATCTTTATCCATTTTGATTTTACTTATTTTTAATTTTCATTTCTATGAAAATATTAGTAAAAGTAAAAAGATCAATGTAAAAAAAAATGAACAACAAGGTCAAGGAAATCTTGTATTAGATTTACGAAAACAAAATGAAAAAGATGTTGAGACAGATTATACAAGAACAGACACTAAAAGAAGTAGAAAAAAAAACAATCTAAGAGCAAGAAAGAAGCAGAACTCAATTTCTTCTTGAAAAAATATTTTCTTTTTCAATTAAGATGGGATGATCTCTTGAATCAAAGAATGATCAATAATATAAAGGTATATTGTCTTCTACTTAGACTGATCGATTTCTTTTTCTTAATTTTTTTCTTTGTTTTAAGTTTCCGATAAGATACTTATTAAGTTGGGTCCTAGGTCTTATAGAAATTGCAAAATATTTCCCCTGTTCAAACACTTCCTAAAAAGAAAGTAAAAATTCCATCGTACTAACCAAAGGACGGGAAGGAATAAAGCGAGAAAATCCACTAATTCGTCATCCTCAAATCAGTCTTTCCCGGGGTATTGTTCCAACAAATACATAATTGTAGGAGTAAAGTAGTGATATAATTCACAGAAGCAAACCGAAACGAATTAATAAAATAAGAAAAAGTGTGTAATGCACTTTTTTACATTTTCGTTCTAGGATGAAATTAAACAAAAGGATTTGCAAATAAAAGTGCTAATGCCACAACGAGCCCATAAATGGTTAAAGCTTCCATAAAATAAATGGTTAAAGCTTCCATAAAAGCTAGACTAAGCAATAAGGTGCCTCTTATTTTTCCTTCTGCTTCTGGTTGTCTCGCAATACCTTATACGGTTTGGCCTGCAGCAGTACCTTGACCAACTCCAGGTCCAATAGAAGCTTATCCCAATTGTTGGTTCAGTTTATGCATGGCGAAAAGGAGCATTAGAATGGTCTTAACTGAATATTCAGACAACAAAAAAAAGAAAAAGGAAGGAAAAGGTTATATTGAGACAGTTATGAATTTGATTGATTTTCCGTTACTTGACCAAACAACCCCGAATTCCATTATTTCAACTACATTAAACGATCTTTCGAATTGGGCAAGACTCTCCAGTTTATGGCCTCTTCTCTATGGTACCAGTTGTTGTTTCATTGAATTTGCTTCATTAATAGGCTCGCGATTCGACTTCGATCTCTTTCAAATTCAATAAATGTTGGTTGATCGTATATTTCATTATAGTTATATGATTCAGAGTATCATTTCCTATTTGATCCCTTTGAATTCCATATTCGAAGTTGCGATTGGATCTATTCATTAAAAAGAATCGATTCGATACATTTCTTATGTACCCATAGATGCTATATTGGATTTGAATCAGATTTCGGATCAATCTATGTAATGGATTATTCATTTTTATTTTTGAAAAGACATGTTGTCACACCTCGTAACTTGGCGTTAATTATTAATTAGTTAGTTAGTTAATTAGGCTCCAAAAATAGAATTTGTGCAAATGAAGGATTTTGACCATGAAACTTGCTCTATTGCATTCGTAGCAAAAATGCGAGAACCTTTCATGCTTGGAGTATTACGATCGGAGTCCAAACAAAGAAGTTACGATTGAAAAATGAATTCGAAACAAAAATAAATAAATAAGAAAAATTAACATTTATAATTATTCACCTAGGCCCACAAGTCGACCGTTCACTACGATTGATCGACATGTAGTGGCTGACCGGTGCGTATAAGGCGGTCGACCTATTGGGTAATCGTGGGCGCCATAAACCTAGGCCACAACGGCCCGGATTTAATATATTTTGGTCTAACAGTTCTGGTTAATTCTAGCGCCTATAAATTCAGTCCTAGCTCTCCCTTCTCTTCTCATATTTTTATGGAGGCAGTAGCGAAGCTCTACCATTTCGTCTTCTCCACTTTCTTATTAAATTATAAAGATAAGATATCTGTATCCATATTCGTACAAATCGGAAAAGAGTAGAAATCTAATAAAAAAGAAGATAATCAACCATATGTGTATTTGAGGTAATTTATACATTGTACATATTTATATCTATTTTCTCTTCTAATCCCAAATCTCTTATCAGATCCATAATTCTAATATAATGTATATACCTTTTTTATACATATTTCTTATATTATAAAGGATATGGAGATGAATTAAAGGTTCTACTCAACGTTCGAGAGATTTGGATTGCTTTTAAAAGGTGAGTGGGAGATTTTATAGATTGTTATAATATGAAAATTATCCCCTTGGTGTTTATTTGAATTTTATGCCTAATTGGATGATTGTATATGTGTTGTAGGCAACGAATTAAATATGACCTGAAGATAATAAATATCGCCAGCATATTCTTGTTTATGAATTGATTTAGAGTTCTTTACAACCGAATTTGGAAATCAGTTCCAAAAGTATGAATTTAGAATATTGATTTGAATGAAATTTATTCCAGATCTGAAATAATTTGTATAATAATGTTATAAATTTGAACTATTACCTTAATCTTGTTGGAATGTAAACTATTCTATGTTTAGCATTGATGGAATTTAGATCCATTCGGTATCTTTAAATTAGTTTGATTTATTTCCCTTGTAGAAAAATATAGCATTTAATCTAACAAGGAATAGATGCAAATTGAAAAAGAAGGAGATGTGTAAAGTATGAATTCATTGTAGTTTACATTGTCAGTTTTGGTAATAAAGAAACAGTTTTCCTTGTAATTACAAATTATGTAATCTATTAAAGTTAAATATTTTGTTCTGGACTAATTTATGGAAATTATAGCGGATAATATTTTTAGATATGATTTCAATAATTTAACATGAAAAAGAATATTCTAGTGAAGATACACAACTAAGTAAATAAATATACGTAATTTAGCGCGCTTATAATAATTAAATAAAAAGTTAATAACGACGCTTTCACGTTTCGCGTGTAGGAGAATTAACTAATGGGAAAAGAATTTAAAAGGAATATGAGAGTTTAATAATCTGATATAGTAAATGGATTAATGGGACTGATAAAAATGGAATAGATTTAAAATGTTACTAATTTGAAATTAGTAATCATACATAAATGTCTTAGGAAATGTCCATTAGGATTTTATAGACAAATTGACATTTATGAGCTTTAAATGGGAATTTATGGGTAGATAAATATTTAAGGTAAATCCTATTGTATTAAATAAAAAGGAAATTAGTAAGCAAAGTCTAATGTCTACCTAAGATAATATAAGTTAATAGTTAGGATGGTAAATTGGACTTAGTAGGTTAGAAATGCGAGGTCGGTAGAGCCACTCGATGGAAGGTTGCCCTTCACTTTAAGGCTACCAACAGTTGGGTGTTACTTATTATTAATGTGAGATATCACTAATCCTAGGACCCATGATGACATGAGGGATTGGGCCTGCTTTCTTAGTGGAAAGTATCAAATGGTCTAAATTTGAAATTAGGAGCAGTGAGTGATATCTCCATAGGGGTTCGTTTCTGGTTCGAGGTCTTAAGTGGCTTGAAGGTTTGCCTCTCTCCTAAATGGAAGTATTAGGTAACCTGGTGAGATTTCAAATAAATAAGGATCTCTCTAAAAAGGTTTACTTCAGTGTTAAGGTCTTAAGTGGTTGTAGGGCCCGCCTCCCTATCAAAAGAAGTAACCTAATGGGATTTCATATTTATGATTAAGAGTGATAATGGATATCTCAGGAAGGGTTCGCTTTAGGTTTGGGGTCTTAAGTGATTGAAGAGTTCGCCTCTTTCCTATAAAAGAAGTATTAAGTATCCTAGTGAGATTTTCAAGAAATGTTAGCTAGATAGTACTAGTGAGGAGTCCGCCTTAGGGTTAGGTATTAAATGACAAAGGCCTTCTTATAAATAGGTGTTAAATGGTTAGGGGTCTGCCTAGTCCTTATTATTGAGGTATTAAGTGGCTTGATTACAGTCTCTCACATTGCTAAGGCCATAATAACGATAATATCATTGAGGAGCATGCCTTGGGAATAAGTCTTAAATGATAGGATCTGCCTTAATTAAGTTCTTAAATGACAAGAGTCTGCCTATTTTCTAATAAAAGGTATTAAGTGGCTTGGGTACTGTTTATTACATGGCTACGATTTTATCGGCAATAGATGCGGTAAGAGTCGGACAATAAATGTCGAAAGTCCTAAATAGTAGTTAGAGGTCTTTTTAGCTAGGACCCACCAACCATTGAAAACGTTATTAGGAAATCACCTTGGGAATAGTTCTTAAATGATGGGGTCTACTTGGATTAAGGTCTTAAGTGGCAGAGTTTACCTATTTCTCTTTTTAAAAGTAATATAGAATCCCGCTTTATATTTAGAAGCATTAAGTGGAAAATAGGTTTGGAAGTATTGGGTGGTTTATAAGGCTATATTACTACTTTGTACCTTGGGAGGGAGTAAGTAAGTAATCGTGTGTGCAATGCAAGTTAGATTAAAATTGCTAACCTTAATGAACATAACTATTAAATGGAAACCGATCAATATAATTTTATGTTATGGATAGTTTATAGATTTTTCTAGTCACTAGAACGTTGCTCTGTCACATCCTTATTACAACCCACATGATAGATTTAAAGGAACAGTTCACCGGAGCTGGATGTGCTTTGTAGTTTGAGAATTTTTTTTTCTATCATGCACGATGCTAATGTGACAATCTGCTATCCAAGGAATATCATTAATTGAAAGGTGGTAGTCATAGTCAGTATTTTTATCCTATTATTGTTTCAGCTGTAAGTTTAGATTTCTATCAATCTCTGATAATGCTCATGCTTATTTGCAGGTACCAAATCCAATGATCTTTGCTTTGATGGACGTGGGTTTCGAATTTTTTAGAAATTTAGGCCCATGGAGGTACGAGTTGTTACATTTGTTGTTAGAGCCTAGTTTACTAGATCAGAGGAATTAGGATAAATTGGGAGAACGTATTCGTACTTTTCCTATCTGGTAATGTTATATTTTTATGCTAGATTCTAAGAGTTCCAACTATAGAAGTAGTTGTAGTTCCACTCCATTGGATGGGAAAAGAAACTATGGGTTAGAAATATATTAGAGTTAAGATTTTCACGCTGACTCCTAAGTACCTGACGGAGTGCTAGCGATGCAAAAATTGCTGCTGACGAAGAGCATGAGTGCGACATGTGGCTGAGTCCCCAAGACTGGAGGTGTTCGACTTGACAGTTGAAATTCTAGCTACCTTGTGATTTTGGATTTTAAGTTCTAGCCAGAGACACACATTTATTCCAAATGAGTGGGAAATTAGAGTCTGTATGTCGCAATTTTCTGGAAGCAAGATTTTTCCAGGGTGCATTTATTGATTACCTCTTTGATGGCATATCATATTTTTATTTGGATAATTAATGTCAATTTCTCAGTCTAAAACCTATGAGATAATTCTTATAAAGTATGTTTTAGAAATCCTTAGAGTTTGGAAAATGGGTTTTCAAAGAGTTTCTTTTGGAAATTTTGAAATTCTAATTGTCAAAGAAGCTCGTATACCACTAAGTTGGTCATGTTAAGAAATTTTTAGTTTATAAAAGATTAATTTTTAAAATTCCTTAATATATATATATATATATATATATATATATATATATCAGTAAAGGCTTTATATTCATTTTTTGCAAGAAAATAGTTTTCCAATTTGGAAATTTTGTATTTTAAAAAGAAGATTTTTGGGCACCTTGAATTATGTATGTATGTATGTATGTATATAAGTTTGGCTTTTAAAAGGGAGTTTTGGTATGAAATAGTTTCTATTATTTAACAGGTATAAAGAAGCATATATTAAACTCATTAATTTTTCAGTTTATAAAATTGAGGTTTTTATATTTTCTCTCTTTAAGGTATGGACAAAATAGGAATGATAGACAACTTTATTGGGGTATGTAGTTTGAAGTTTTTTTGTACCTACCTGTTATTGGGAGAAATATTTCCATGCGAAGTAGGTAGGAAACAACAGCTGAAATATTTTTGGGTTTTCAAAAGTATTTTTGGTCGCAATAGTTTCGTTGCGGCTATCGCAATCTTGCCATGGAAGGGTCTACATGGTAAGGTGGATATCATTGTGTGGAAGGTAGAATTTTTTTGGATGAGTTAGGCTGAAGATGATGTGCCGAACGGTCACTAAAATATTAATTAATATAACCCTCTCTATTGGGTCCGGGTTCATACCATGCCCAAATCTAGGCTGGTAGTTGACCATAAGCGGTCGACCGTATAAATCGGTTGACTTAGTAGCGATTAACTGATAGGTGGATTCGGGCCGAACCTGAACTTGAAACGCGACTATAAGTCGCGTCGAAACCATCAGCCTCCCCACCCCCTTATTCTCCTCCTCCTCTCCATTTTCAGCCGAACCCCATTTTCATCACTCCCTTCCTCCACTTAACCAAAGCCCCTCTCCTTCATTCCTCCACTAATCGATGCCAAAATTCTTGCACGTCGGATCTTGCCCCACCACCACTACGGATCTAAACCCTTTTCTCCCTTTTTTCAATCACATCGTAGCCCATGGCACTGCCATGCACCAGCAGCTCTTCCTCTTGTCATTCCGGCCTCACTCTGCAAGAAGCCTCTTGGCTTGGCCGAAGCGAGCAGAAGACCGCCACTTATCTCGAAACGGAGGACTTTGATTTTATCCACGGGATACCAATGAAATTTGAAGATTTCGCTGCTCTTGGGCTTGAAGACATTTTCATCATGGCAGGACTTGCACCGATCCTCCACTTCGATACTTATGAGCGGGAATATTACTTGTGTTGCGCCCGCCTTTTCGATGTTTGGATGGCATAGAATTTTGATGATGGCAATAGCTATATTGAGTCTGAAGTGAAGAGAGCTCGGATCGAGATAACAGATGATGATCTCATTGGAATTTTGAAGATATCTACAGTAGGCGCGGATTTGGATAACGTAGAGATGACTTATCTTGAGATTCTACAGCCGATCTTTTCTAGAAATGTCGGTGATTGGAGGATCGACAATTTGCGATCGGTTTGTTCGTCACATCATGCGCACAATTCAACATAATATCATTCAAAGATGGGAAGCCTCGATTAGATGTATACCTCAGTGCGGAGAGCCGCATATGTTATAATTAGCGGCATAGCCGTTAACTAGTCCCGTGTTTTGATGCTCCATATGGTCATTTAGGGAGTTGGTACCACGATGACTCACTTTCTATTTTGCCACTTGCTTACTCGAGTGTTTAGGCATTACAAGGTAAATTTGAGCGGAGAGCCAGTAGTGAGGAATATCTCACTCGCCATTGACCAGACCTCTATTAAAAGTATGAATATTCCTTTATGCTTGTCGCACCACTAGCACCAGCACGTGAGCAGCAACGGCAGGGGATAGTCTAGGGCACTGAGGGATAGTTGACTCCTGAATTTGTTGATATTCGTCAGGTTCAGGCAAATGTAACAACCCATAATTTCAGTCAATTGAAATTCGTATATTTAATTTATTTTAAATATTCAAAAGTAAATTTTATAAGCTGAATAACTTATATATTGAATATAGTGATTTAATTGGATAATTAAATTGTTAATTTAATACTTGAAATTACAGAAATCCTAGAATTTGAATTTAATGTGAATAAAAATGATTTATTAAGATGAATTAAATTCTATTTGAATTAGAATGATGTTAGAGAACTTTTAAGTTTGAATAAAAAGTTGAAGTTCAAAAATTAAATATTTTAATATTTAATCAACGTGTAAAAATAGCCATGTTTCACATGATCTCGGATTTCTATGAAACCAGTTTCATTGGATCCGTAATGGTTTATTATTGTAGGATTTTGAATTTTATGTCAATCGAATTTACTTTTTGTCCGTGGCAACCTAAAACGCGTAGAAATTTATTTAAGTAAATTGTAAATTTAAATAGTCAATTCAAAAACCTATCTTTCAAATACGATCGAATTGGCACTCAATATATATTCCATTGTGTTCGAAATAGGGGAAAAACATTATAAACACCAGGCAGCATGCTTCGTTTGGAGTTCGAAAAATTTTCGGATGAATAGTGCACGTAAATTTTCTATAAAAGGCCATAATTTTTCTCATTTTTCATCAAACCCAAATCAGAAACCCTAGCCGCCGTTATCTTTTCTATGGCCAGAAAATACCCACCTTCCTCCTCGTTTTTCTCACGATCCCTTCACTTTCAAGCTTCGATTCCTAAATGAAAACTGTAAAGGGCAAGGAGATCTAGGATATCAACGGTGATGATCGTTTGAAGCAAAGCAGATCGACGACAAATCGAGGTTGAACGCCATGCATTCAAACATGATTTTCGAGGCGAGATGGTGACCGAGTTCGACGTGGTTTTTAGAGTAGGTGCGGCAGAGCTCGAGCTTCGAAATGAAGGTGTCTGATCGTCTTCGAGCATCACGTGGTGGTCGGGCAATGTGATGTAAATGGAGGTCGTGGGTTTCATTTGAAACCTAGACGGGAGGGAGAAGAAGGATATGAGCAGCCCAGATCTTGATTTTCAAATTTAACGGCCTTGATGAAAGCAAGGTTTAAAAATAAATAAAAATTGTAAATAATATATATATATATAAATTTATGTGATGTTTAAAACGTCATAACTTTGTCATACGAGGCCTATTTTTGACAAAAAAAATTGCATTGGGTCCGTATTGATGAGCACTACATTTTAGAGCTAGTTTGGAGTAGATTGGAGCTAGTGTAAATTTTGAGTGAAATTAAATGCTTGTTTAGTTTTATTCGAAATAAAACGCTACAATTGCTATTGGAACCAAAGTGAGCACAACTCACTCTTTCTGACTCATTGATATTTTTACATAAGTGAGAATAAATTATTCTGTGTTGATTGATGATTGTTTTGATGATATATGATATATTATCTATATATTGATTGATAATTGGATATATTCCTACTTATTAGAGCAGATGAGACCCTATATGTTCCCGTGTATGAGCAGATGACCCTTTGTACGCACGTCTTCCACGAAGCGGACATTATACACATGTTCTAATATGTATATTTGTTGCAGGTGACAGGTTGGAGGGATCCAATTGGATTCCTCATCACTGTCAATTTATTTATAGATATATATATATATATATATATATATATATATATGTTGTTATCATATCATAAGTGATGTTTTGGATGTTTGGATGTCGTTTATGTATTTAGTGTTGTTGCGGTATTGGGCCTATTTTTGGAAATTTTAAAAATATTAAAGTGATGATTTCAAATAAAAAAGAATTTTCAAGTGATTTTGATAATAGATGTTTTTTTTATTTTTGAATTGTTAAGTAAATGGATTTATTTTAAATAAAAAAGTTATAATTTTTATGTTATAAAAATTATGATTTTTGTGAAACATACTTAAGTATGATTTTTGAAGTTATATAATTTTTAATAACGATTCGTAAATTAGTGTTAGAATAAGTTTATTTGAATAGAAACAAAATATGATTTTTTTTGAAATATGGAGTTAACTATTTTGTAAATGGTTTAAATTAAGATTTTGAAATTATTATAAATGGTTTATATATAAGATTGATAAAATTGATATTTTATAAATCAAAATGATGGAATTATAAAGAATTTTTATATGTGTTAAAATAAAGTTATAAATGGATCTTATAAGTGAATAAGATTTACTAATTGATGAAGTTATAAAATGAATGAATTTGTAAATAAGAGAATTATAAGTGAACTAACTTATAATTTGGATTTTGGAATATCAACGAGATAAATGAGTTTGGTTAATAAAGGGATTTTATAAATGGAAGTTTTTATAATATATAAATGAAATTTATAAACATTGTTTTATAAATCTGAAATAAATTGAACTTGATAAGTTAAACATGAAATTTTATTAAAGGGGTTATATTCATGATTTTGGACAATGAATAATCTATTAAATTAAATAAATGTTTTGAAAGTGATATTTTAAATGGTGTTAAATGGTACGAAGATGTTTTGAAATGTATTAAGTATCGAATACATAGATTTCATCATCCATTGTTGAAATAGACATTTTCGAGAAGTAAGGAAATAATGGACTATAACATTTTGTTATAATAAATGATTTTCGGAAAGAGATGTTTTATATAGTATATGAGATTTATATATCTATCTAATCATTGAATCCCTATACTAATGATTTTGGGTTGTCGTATGATGTTTTATGCAACATTCATTTTGACCTAAATAAATATGTTTAAGAGAATGTTTTCCTTAAAGAATAAATTACTTAATCGTGATTTAAGTATCAGTATATAATATTTTCTAAGTGTTGAAAACAAAGTGAATTGCAAATTACTTATTATTAAATAAGTTTATGGAAATATTTTCCAGTAGAGAAATATTGAAATGGTTTGAGATTATATGTTTTCAAAGATAAATTGAAGTGAATATTTGGCAAGTGATTTAATTAATAAAGGATTAATTAAAAGGTCCTGGTGATTGCATATGGTGCTAAATATTTGTTGCTTGCTTGATATTTATATAATTGACTATCAAATTTGGCCATTTTAGTTCCTTGACACTATGTGGGAACTATTTAGCCATACACTTAGTTCGTTGCCTTCTGTATAGGCTTGATTATCGTTTGTATTGAGGATGTTGATTCGTTTAGTGCGTAGTGTTACTTTAATCAATCAAGCTTCCTTCTTGGCCGAAGGATAGCAAGTTGAAAGTTGGAGACGTGATAAGTCTATGAGACTTAGTTTCTGTGTGATGTTGAGAAATGCTTTTGCGTTGTTGGTGCAAAGAGACCGGGATCGGTTTATCCGAAAACCACTTCGGACCAACATTTATGCGCCGATTGTGTAGGTTGGTTGTGATGATATTGATATTACGCATTTTCATAGTGGAGGACTGTTTGTTGATCGTTTGGGGTTAAAATCCCAATATACATATAGTAGTAGTAGTCTCTTCATTTAGAAATATCCAATGCAAGGACTATACGCTACTAATCCTAGGGATTTCCCGATAGGATGCGGTAGGAAATTATCTTCGGTTTTTCCTGTTCCTGGACAACTTGTATGGATGTTTATCTGACATTGCATTTCTAAAAATTTCATGCATTGGTTTTTATAATCATACATCAATGGTGGCGAAGAAGGCAACTTCTCTTAGCTTAACACCCTCCTTGAGACGTATGAGCTTAAGGGTTGTATTTTTATGGAAGGCAATTAGTAGTACATGGAAATGGCCGTGCGGCATTCAAAGTGAAGTGATATGTGATATGTGAAAGGTAATCATTACCTCAGGCCTCATCAACCGAAAATGACCAAAACATGGTTAGATGCAGCAAGGCTAAGTGGGTTGCTCCCAAGTAGGGTATGATCATCCTCTTCTAGATATATCTTTACATGCTATGACGTCGTGTATATGATTATTGTGGTTTCTATGCTATGAGGGCCCTCGGTGAAGGTCGGTAATGATCGGAGGACGATATATTCATTACCATCTAGTTATAGAGATGGATCGGTCTTGTGTTGGTAGAGGATCCTTTGTGATGGTACTCGGTACATTCTTCTAGAGATGTACTACCAGAAGGTATTCCCTTCACCTGGTCATTTATATGGAAATCCAAACTCCACTACATGCCTGCCATTTTGATTATATTACCATTTTGGGCTATATGCTGGAATTTAATCAATGTAACAATTTTGGCTATGATCAATATTATTTGTGCAATAGGCACTAGTATAATAAAACAAGATTTGATAAGAAATGTTTTAGTTATCGCAAGCTAAAAGCATGTCCTTATTTATGTGTGGACGTGTCTTACGAGATACTTTTATTTTGATAAAGGAAAATTTTGGTAATTTAATAAATTTAGTTGAGTGTGTTTCTCACGCTCGTTTACCAGACTGATCTGGGCGTTCTTCCCTTTCAATACTCGGGTCAGACCGAGTATATTTACAGGTTCAGATTTGGTGGTTTTGGAGCTTCAGTTGGAGATCTTCATTTTTGTATACACATATCTATTTTTATTATCTGTTGCTTAATTATTGTGTATTATCGGCAATTATGAGGATGGGTTATTATAACTGTTCAGGTTGATGATTATTGATTGATTGTGGAACTCTGGTTGATGTATGTATATGCAGTTTCTGTTTTGTAAAGATCATTGATATGATATTATATTTTTTCCGCTGCGATGTGAGATTATGTATTGATCTGTTTGGTTCTCTCTTCTATCTTTCTTCTCTTCTCTTCTTCTCTCTCGTTTTATTTCTCCTAACTTTCCATCAGTCCGTGCTTTTTGGGTCGAACATGTGTGGTTTATTGTCGATTCAAAGAGTACATAATTGCGTTTCGTCACACGTGGTATCAGAGCTTAGATTTTGTATATTTCTAGGCTTTGGTGTGCACTCAGTATAGATATGGACACTAGCACCCTAGATTGAGTTGAGTGTATTATATATATAAGCACATATTTGTTAGTGATCATAAAAATGTTTTATATTGTGTTTGATTATCCGTTGAGTTGTTTGTGAATTCTGGTCGGTATGTGGAACGCCATGTTATCGATAAGGATTTCTAAACACTTAAACGAGGCAAGTCGACGTAGTATTGTTTTAAATTGGGTAAATGAAATAATTTGACCTCGATTATATTTTATATATAAAGGAAACAATTTTTTAGAATTATTCAAGTGTATATAAATGATTCGTTTGGTTTTTTGAAAATGTAAATATATATAAGTTAATAAAAGCTGTTTGAATAATTTTAATAAAAACAAAAATTGTAAAAGAATAAATTATATAAGCAAATGAATTATAAAGTATAGAATTAAAATTAATATGATTTATAATTATGAAATAATCTTATATATAAGAAGTGAAACTACTATGTATATTTATAAATGTAAGTTATAAATAAAAATGAATTTAGACTAAGAATTTGAAATTTTGAATCCCGTTTATTTTGAAAGTTGTTTTCCAAAAGTTAAAGAGATTATATTATTATAAATCTAAATAAGATATATAAATTTGAAATGATCTTATATAAGTAAAGTAAAATAGTGAAATTATATAAGTAAAAGATTTGTAAATGTGATTTATAAATAATAGTAAAAGGAATTTTAAACGAATATAAAGCACTGAATTCACCGCTATTACTGGGAAATAATAAGGGTGATGACTGTACCATCATCAGTATCATTTTCGAGTTTCTATATGATGGATTTACTACCAATAGTAAATTGAAAATTGATGTTTTGTTGTAATAAACGAATTTGAATTTAAAATCCAAGTCAAAATTGATAAATATGAGTTTTGGACTTATAATATGAAATAAAAATGTAACTTTGGTAAAATTAAATAAACCCGAGAAAGTAAGTGAATTATATCAATTGAAATTTAACTAAAGGAAACTTAAATAAATTGAATCGGATTTGAACTGGATTAGATAAGTTATTGAAATGAAATTTAAACTTAAGTGGTAAGTGATTATATAATACAAATTTGAATGTTTGAATAAATAAGTTGTATAACTTGTAAAGTGGGAAAATGTAGTATAACCAAATGTTAAAATGGTTAAACAATTTTGTTAAGCAAAACAAAATCTGATTTTGAATAGTGATATGAATTTGACTCAAGTAAAAGGTAAATAAAATAGAATTTGAATTAAGTTAGAAGTGAACTAAAGTTATAGTGAAAGTAAATGTAAATGAGATGAAATGAAACATAACTTAAGTGATGTTGAATGAAGTTGAATTTGATAGCAAAATGAATTTATAAAGTGAATTAATGAAATGAAGTTATTAAATGAATGTGAACTTGAATGATACAATGAAATTCCACTTGAAGTGTAAAATGAATTAGCAATCGAATGTAAATGAATTGATATGGAATATGGATGTTAGTGGATTAATAGAAATTCATATGAAATTGAATTAGTGAAATTGGAAGCTAGAGTAATTGAATTCAAATTGATAGTAAGTGAATGTGAATTAGTGAATGTAAACTAATTGAATATAAACAAATGAATGTTAGAAAAATCCAATGTTATTGAATTTAAATGTTGATTAAATTGGAAAATCTATTCAATGAATATTAATGAGAAATGAATGTATATTGATTGGATAGATATTGGTTTTTTAAGTATTAGTTGGATTGCAGTTGTTTGATGGATGGACTTGTTGCTTTAGATTGCATTGCTATATTGATATACATAGGTGTGGTATTTGTATATGTTGTATATTAATATTACTTTATATATACATGAATTCTCATATCTTTGTTGAGTGTCTAGTAGGTGCTTATGGCGTATGCTTCGCATTTGGAGCTCGCTTTCGCGCTATATTAGCCGTATATGCTCGCTAATAATATATAAGGTACATATCTCGGATTACATATCATACTTTTATATTTTTTCCCTACGGGATGCCTCATCCTCGAAAATGAGATGCATATTTGTGATATATATATATATATGTTGTGATCCTACTACAATCGAACGGCGTAAAGGAGGCTATGGCGATATTTTTTAAAATTTAAGGCGTTATAAAAATTTTGAGAAATGGAAAAAAAGGATAATTAAAATTTTGATTTTTGCGTTATAAAGTTAAACAATATTAGTTGATTTTGAAGAGATAACTATGAATGAATTTAAAAACTTAGAAATTTTTTTATAAGAAGTTTAACGAATGGATTTTGGAAAATTTAAAATGTTTAAATGAATTTGATATTTAATTTGAATGAGTTATATTTGAAAAATTAATATATTTTGTGAAATTTTCTTACTTGGTAATTTCGATGGGGGAGAATGTAACGACCCAGAATTTCAGCCATTCGAAATTCATATATTTAATTATTTTAAATATTCAAAAGTAAATTTTATAATCTGAATAACTTATATTTCGAATATAGTGATTTAATTGGATAATTAAATTATTAATTTAATATTTGAAATTACGGTTGGAATTTGAATTTAATGTGAATAGAAATTATTTATTAAGATGAATTACATTCTATTTGAAATACAATGATGTTATAGAAATTTTAAAATTGAATTAAAAGGTAAATTACAGAAATTGAACATTTTAGTATTTAATTAACGTGTAAAAATAGTTACTTTTCACACGGTCTCGGATTTCGATGAAACCAGTTTTATTGATTGATGATTTTTTGGATGATATATGATATATTATCTATATATTGATTGATATTTGGATATATTCCTGTCTATTGGAGCAGATGAAACCCTATATGTTCTCATGTACTAGTGGATGACTCTTTGTACGCGCGTCTGCCTTGAAGCAGACATTGTACAGATGTTCTAATATGCATATTTGTTGCAGATGACAGGTTGAAGGGATCCAACCAGATTCCTCACCACTATCGATTTAGACACACACACACACACATACATACATACACTGTTATCATATGATATATGATGTTTTGAATGATTGGATGCCGTGATTTATGTATTTAGTGTTGTTGCAGCATTGGGCCTATTTTTGGAGATTTTAAAAATAATAAAGTGATGACTTCGTATTAAAAAGGACTTTCAAGTGATTTTGAAAATAGATGTTTTTTTATTTTTGAATTGTTAAGTAGACGGATTTATTTTAAATAAATAAAAGTTATAATTTTTATGTTATAAAGATTATGATTTTTGTGAAATATACTTAAGTTTGATTTTTGGAGTTATATAAGTTTTAATAACGATTTGTAAATTATTGAAAGAATATGTTTACTTAAATGGAAACAAAATATTATTTCTTTTGAAATATGGAGCTAACTATTTTGTAAATAGTTTAAATTGAGATTTTGAAATTATTATAAATGGTTTATATATAAGATTTATAAAATTGACATTCTATAAATCAAAATGATGGAATTATAAAGGAGTTTTATATGTGTTAAAATGAAGTTATAAATGGATCTTATAAATGAATAAGATTTATTAATTGATGAAGTTATAAAATGAATAAATTTGTAAGTAAGAGAATTATAAGTGAATTAATTTATAATTTGGATTTTGGCATATAAACGAGATAAAGAAGTTTGGTTAATAGAGGGATTTTATAAATGGGAGTTTTTATAATATATAAATGGAATTTATAAACATTGTTTTATAAATCTGAAATAAATTGAACTTGATAAGTTAAATACGAAAGTTTATTAAAGGGGTTATATTCACAATTTTGGATAGCGAATAATCTTTTAAATTAAATAAATGTTTTGAAAGTGATATTTTTAAATGGAGTTAAATGGTATGAAGATGTTTTAAAATGTATCAAGTATCGAGTACATAGATTTCAACATCCATTGTTGAAATAGATATTTTCGAGAAGTAAGGAAATGATGGACTATAACATTGTTGTTATAATAAATGATTTTCAAAAAGAGCTGTTTTATATAATATATTGGATTTATATATCTATCTAATTATCGAATCCCTATACTAATGGTTTTGGGTTGTCATAATGATGTTTTGCGCAACATTCATTTTGACCCAAATAAATATGTTTAAGAGGATGTTTTCCTTAAAGAATAAATTATATACTTAATCGTGATTTAAGTATAAGTATATGTAATATTTTCTAAGTATTGAAAATAAATTGAATTGTAAATTACTTATTATTAAATAAGTATATGGAAATATTTTCCAATAGAGAAATATTGAAATGGTTTGAGATTATATCTTTTCAAAGATAATTTGAAGTGAATATTTGGCAAGTGATTTAATTAATAAAGGATTAATTTAAAGGGCCTAGTGATTGCATATGGTGCTAAATATTTTTTGTTTACTTGATAGTTAAATTACCGACTATCAAATTTGACCATTTTAGTTTCTCGACTTAATTTGAGAACTATTTAGCCGTACACTTTGTACGTAGCCTTCTGTGTAGGCTTGATTATCATTTATTTTGAGGATGTTGATTCGTGTAGTGCGAAGTGCTACTCCAATCTATCAATCTTCCTTCTTGGTCGAAGGATAGCAAGTTGAAAGTTGGAGACGCGATATGTCTATGAGACTTAGTTTCTGTGTGGACGCTTTTGCATTGTTGATGTGAATAGACCGAGATCGGTTTATCTGAAAACCACTTCGGACCAATATTTATGCGAAGATTGTGTAGATCGGTTGTGATGATATTGATATTTAGGATTTTCATAGCGGAGGACTGCCTTATTGATTGTTTGAGGTTAAAATACCAATACACATATAGTAGTAGTATTCTCTTCATTATGAAATATCCAATGCAAGGACTATTGGCTACTAATTCTAAGGATTTCCCGACATGATGTGGTAGGAAAGTACCTGTGGTTTGTCCTGCTCCTGAACAACTTATACGGATGTTTGTCTGACATTGCATTTCTAAAGATTACGTACATTGGTTTTTACAATCATACATCAGTGTTGGCGGAGAAGGCAACTTCTCTTAGCTTAACACTCTCCTTGAGAAGTATGAGCTTAAGGGTTGTATTTTTGTAGAAGGCAATTAGTAGTACACAGAAATGACTATGTGGCATTCAAAGTGAAGTAATATGTGATATGTGAAAGGTAATCGTTACCTCAGGCCTTTATCAACCGAAAATGACCAAAACAGGGTTAGATGCAGCAAAGCTAAGTGGACCGCTCCCAAGTAGGGCATGATCATCCTCTTCTAGATATATCTTTACACGCTATGACGTCACGTATCTAATTATTGTGCTTTGTATGCTATGAGGGCACTCGGCAAAGGTCGGTAATGACCGGAGGATGGCATATTCGGTACCATCTAGTTATAGAGGTGAGTCGGTCGTGTGTTGGTAGAGGATCCTTTGTAATGGTCCTTGGTACATTCTTCTAGAGATGTACTGCCGGAAGGCAGTCCCTTCACCTAGTCATTTGTATGGAAATCGAAACTCCACTACGTGCCAACCATTTTGATTGTTTTACCCATTTTGGGCTATATGCTAGAATTTAATCAATGTAAATTTTTTGGCTATGATTAATATTATTTATGCAATAGACACTAGTATAATATAACATAATTTTATATGAAATATTTTAGTTATCGTAAGGTAAAAACATGTCCGCGTTTTTGTGTGGGTATGTCTTATGAGATACTTTTATTTTGATAAAGGAAAAGTTTGGTATTTAATAAATTCAGTTGAGCGTGTTTCTCACGCTGGTTTATAAGATTGATCCAGGCATTCTTCCCTTTTAATGCTCGGGTCAGACCGAGTATATTTATAGGTTCGTATTTGGTGGTTTTGGAGCTTCAGCAGGAGAGCTGGAGATCTTCATTTTCATATACATGTATCTGTTTTTAGTATCCGCTGCTTAGTTGTTGTGTATTATCGACAATTGTGAGGACGTGTTATTATAACTGTTCAGGTTGATGATTATTGATTGATTGTTGAACTCTGATTGATGTATGTTTATGCAGTTTCTGTTTTGTAAAGATTATTGTTATGATATTATATGTTTTCCGCTGCGATGTGAGATTCTGTATTGATCTGTTTGGTTCTCTCTTCTCTCTTTCTTCTCTCCTTCTCTCTTTTTTCCTTTCTACTGATCTTTGCACCAAAATTGGTCACAACACTCTTCGGAAGTTTTTGAAGAGATAATAATGAAGAATATAAAATGAAAATGAGTATCATCTAACAAAAACTCCAATCAACAGGAAAGTAAATGCGTAGACAAGCAATTTAGAGTGGTTCGGCGTGTTGCCTACGTCCACTATGAAGTTTTTTGCAGTTTTATTGATTCCTTTCAATGATTACAAGTTGTTACAACAATCAACAGCAAGTTACAACTGGAAATTCAAAATTGACAGCAAGAATATGGTGTAGGATGATGGAGATCTCGATCCGGTAGAGTCTGGGCACTTGAGAGTCCAAAGATCCTTCTTCTATAGGCTCTGAGGCTCTATTTATAGGCGTAGGAGGCTGAGACTTCGCTCAAACTTCGGGAGATGCACTCTGGTACGTGAGGGAACCCACACGACCAATTCCAGAAAGTTTCGAGTCGATCTGTAATCGATACGAAATCATTTCGTATCGATCAAGATGAAGTCCAATTGAGCTGAAATTTGGTGTGAGCGTTCTATGTCTCGTGTGCAATCTCCTACGAAAATTTCATGGCATTTGGATCAGTGGATTGTGAGATATATTCGATACGAAATGACGTTCTTCGCTAGGCTGTTTGGTTCGAATCCATCTCTTCGAATCGATTTCTTCGAATCGATGATGGCACGCGCTTTCATGATGAAGTGGAGCGCATACTTCGCCTCGATCCGGTCTTTGCTCCGAGTTGACCGCGTCGATTCCATATATCTCGGCTCATTCGTATGAAGGGATGACACGTCACCTAGGCTTGTTGACTCGATGGATACGAATTGTTCCGCCCAAATGGATTCGAAGAGTGGCTTCCACAATGGATACGAAGTAGAGTATCTGGATGGATACGAATCAAGGCACCTTGATGGGTTCAAAGGGATGCTTCTATGATGGATGCGAAGAAGTTATTGGCCGATCGTTACGAAGCTCATTATCTGCTGATGGGTACGAAGTCCATCGATAGGAACTCGATTGATTCGAACATGGCCAATCCTGATCGATACGAACTCAAGGGAGTTGACCGATACGAATTAGGTTATCTGCCGATGGATTCGAATAAGGAGGAGCTGATGGACTCGAATGAGATCGAGTCGAACCGAGGCACTTCGATGGACTCGAACTCGATCGATACGAACTGAGGCACTTCGATGGATTCAAAGTTGTCGGAACCTGATCGATACGAAAGTGATCGATTCGAACCGGAGTTCGATGATGGATACGAAATCAACCATGGCGATGGATACGAAAGCTAGGCCGTTTCCTCTAGATTGAATCGATCATAACATGAGCATATGAACTCGGATTGACTTGAAATTTGAGAGGATGACTTCTATTGCTTTGCTTGTCATGTCCTATCAATTGTAGCTCAATCTAGACTCGGAAAAAATTCAGCGATATCCATAGTGAAGCAAAGTGTAACCAATCTTTGAGACGAACTGTCTTTTGTTTTCGATTGATCTTTTGGTATCACGGCTTTGCCAAAAAGCGGGATAACATTTGCCCCCCAAAGTGCATCTTGTGGAAACATGACATGCTTTGAAAAGCTGCAGTTTCTCTTTGAACAATCATTGCTCTTTTGTCAAAGGTTGTAATCTTGCGTTGATATAACTGATCGTTGTATGATAGTGCTTAGCTGTTTGTCGTCGTAATCGTAATGAGATGAGTATTCGATCCCTGTGAATGTTGAAAATCGAATATTAGTCTGACATAGATGCATACATGTTAACTTGACTCTCGTTAGCTTTGCGTGTTCACAAGTCATTGTCAGTTTAGTTTGTTAACAAATTTCGTATCGATTCTCTCCTTAACCGATTCGAAATTGGAGTTGAAACAACATTTGATGGTTGTTTTGGACTACCCTATTGTATCGATCCTCTCCTGAATCGATGTGAAATTTGAGTTGTGACAACGTTTGTCAGTTGTTTTAGGAAGTTCTCTTCGTATCGATCCTCTCCTTGATCAATATAGTAGGTTGAAAGATTGACTTTGTATCGGTAAATGGAGAATTCAATGGATACGAAATGCTCATTCGTATCGATGCTTAATGACTCCAATAGGTCTTTGTTGTGTTGTCCGTAACGATGCTAATGTTTATATACTGAAGGATACGAAATAGTTGTATGTATCGATGGGCAGTGCACAAGCTATGATGGATATGAAATCTCTGTTCGTATCGATGTGCAGTGGATGGAGTTGTGAACTTGTTGACGCGAACATGGACTTCGAGTCGATGTTTCACTGTCCACTTTGAACCGAAGGGAATCTTTGGTCAGATGGAAAGGTAAAGAATGAATCGATTTGGGGGCTTGCGTTCGAATCGATGAAGGTAGTGATATTTCTCCTTGGATTTTGCATCGATCCCTGGAATATTCTAATGGAGGTGAAGCAGTTCGTACCGATTATGACGGTGGTGGATCGTATCGATATGGAATGATCGAAATGAAATATGAGTAATTGGTCGTTTCAAAGTCCTCAGCTTTTGGTCGATACGAATTTTACTTCTATGTTCGATACGAAGAGTATCGATCCGAACGTGGGCAATATAAAGCTAAGAGCTTCTTGATCGATACGAACCAGGCAATCAAGGATCGATTCGAAGTCATCTTTCTTTAATCGATATGAATTTGAACTTGTCAATCGATTCGAAGCGTGCCCCAGGGATCGATACGAACGCGTATTCTGATGGATTCGAACAAGCTCCTGATGATCGATTCGAATCCGTGTCATGATGGATAAGAAAATTTGAACTCTTGATAGCATGACTTCGATGAGCTTCATTCTTGCATATTTTCTTTCATAGGCTATGTATAGATGCAGGCTCGGCCTCCTGCTAGTAGGAATTTTTGGAATAACTATTACATGAATCTTCACATACAGTTAGGTGAAATGATATTTAGTCACTTTGCTTCGACTCTCATTTCTTTTGTGCTTAAGTATTTGCAGCATTTGGCTTTCAGTCCAATGTATTTGTGGTGTTTCTACCTTCAAGTTGAGTTTGTTTTATTTGCCAAGTCTGAAAATCTTGTTTATACGTCGTAATTGATGAATGAGTTGAATTTTGGACATTGCATCACTTTGGTTAGTGATTAACACTTAAGATTTTTGCCCCCCAGTTTCGGGGAACAACATTTGTATTTTGGTGGTTGATCGCACCTATTGCAAATCTTGAGTACATGTCCGCACTCCGAGGACTTAGGATAATCTGTGATCAATAATCTTGTTCGCACTCTAGGAATTCGAGAATTACCGATGTTTGTAACACAGTTCGCACTCCAGGAACTTTGACTTGGTATTTGTACTCCAATTCACACTTTGGGAATTTTGGAGTCGACATTTATATTTTGGTTCACGCTCCGGGAACCTGTAATTGATGTTTATACTCCACTTCATGCTCTGGGAATATGGAGTTATCATGTATATTTTGGTTCGCACTCCGAGAACCTGGAATTGATGTTTATACTCCACTTTACGCTCTGGGAATTTAGAGTTATCATTGATGTGTCGGTTTGCACTCCGCGAACCTGTAATTGATGTTTGTTCTACGACTCGCGCTCTGGGAATCTGGAGTTAGAATTTGTATTTTGGTTCGCACTCCGGGAACCTGGAATTGATGTTTATACTCGAACTCACACTCTGGGAATTTGGAGTTGACATTTGTATTTTTCGGTTCGCCCTCCGGGAACCTGGAATTGATGTTAATGCTCCAATTCACGCTCTGGGGACTTGGAGTCGGCATGTATGTTTGGGTTCACACTCCGGGAACCTGGGATTGATGTTTATCCTCCAATTCACACTCTGGAAAAGTGGAGTCAGCCGATAGATGGTTAGTCACATCTATTTGGGCTTTTTAGGAATTCGTTCACACTCTGGGAACGATGGATTTGATGTTTATACTCCAATTCGCACTCTGGGAAAGTGGAGTCAGCCGATAGATGGTCAGTCACACCTATTTGGGCTTTTTAGGAATTCGTTCACACTTTGGGAACGATGGATTTGATGTTTATACTCCAATTAGCACTCTGGGAAAGTGGAGTCCGTTCGCACTCTGGGAACGATGTATTTGATGTTTATACTCCAATTCATACTCTGGGAACTTGGAGTTCGTTCACACTATGGCAATGATGGATTTGATGTTTATACTCCAATTCACGCTCTGGGAACTTGGAGTTCGTTCACACTCTGAGAATGATGGATTTGATGTTTATACTCCAATTCACGCTCTAGGAACTTGGAGTTCGTTCATACTCTGGGAACGATGGATTTGATGTTTATACTCCAATTCACGCTCTGGAACTTGGAGTTCGTTCACACTCCGAGAACGATGGATTTGATGTTTATACTCCAATTCGCACTCTGGGAACTTGGAGTTAGGATTTATACTCCGGTTCGCACTCTAGGAACCTAGAGTTGATGAGAATACTCCAATTCGTGCTCTGGGAATTTGGAGTTAGTTGTAGGACTGTCGTGTGTCGGTCCAGTTCAGCCTTTGAAGTGATGGCTTGTCCCCGAGCTGAGGTTTCACTTAGTGAGTGGCCGGTCGTATCACAGTCACTTGCTATTTGAATAAATTCCATTGTTCGATGGAACTTAGCTCTTCGTGCGTCGTGATTGTTGAATGTTGCATTCGGTGAATCACAACTCTAGCTTGAAGAGATAGTAATTTATTGCTGGAACGGAAAAACATGGCAAAGTCAGTGCCTTATTACAAATTCAAACTTCAGAATGTAAAGGAAATTGCAAAGTATTCACAGATTGAATAAGCCTGTCATGTGCAACAATGACGAAGGTCGTCGTCATTCCAGGCTTCTGACAAAGTGGGTCCACCACTGATGGCGTTTATCACCAATCTCCCGCGGGGATAGGTAGAGTCCTCCTGTCTCGCTCGATCGGGTTTGTTGTTTTGATTTGATGGGACCGCTCCTCCAAGCTGCGGCGCCCGCACAAACTGTTCCAGCTTCCTTTCTCTGATAAGTTTTTCTACGAGATCTTGCAAGTGGCGACATTCATTCGTATCGTGCCCGTAGCTTTCATGGAACCTGCAAAATTTTCCCGTCTGGATTTGTCTCTCTGATGACGGTTTTGGAGCAGGTTTTTTGTATTGAATTGTATTACAGGTTTGTAAATACAGGTTCTCCAGTGATGTATTCAAAGGAGTGTAACTATCAAACATAGGATTTTTGCGCTGTGGGCCACGATTTTGATCTCGCTTTCTAGTTTGGTTCACGTTCTCCCTTCGCTGAGTTTGTTTGTTTTGAACGTTCAACTAAACTTTTCCGGAACTCTCACCGGACTGTCTGATCGCGACATTGCTTTGGATCCCTTCAATGCTTGGCCCTGCATCAGTCTGCTTCCTAGACTATTTTGCATCTTCCCTTCTCAAGAATTGAGCCGCCTTGGCATGGAAACGGTCCAACTATGCAGGTGGTTTTCCAGCCAACCAGTTGCCAAACTCAGAATTGGGGTCAATCCCCTTAGTCAACGCCATAAGGATGGAGTTATCGTTTGGATTGCTGATTTCGACACATGCAGCGTGGAATCTCTATAAGTAGTGTCTGAGCGTCTCTCCAGGGCTTAGGTGACACTAGACAGAGTGTTGACGCCTTTCGGCCTTGCGACGTGCATGCAGAATTGCTCAACAAATTTAGTGGCCAATTGGTCAAAGAAGGAAATAGATCGAGGTGACAATCGAGTGAACCACATGGTAGCGATGCCTCCCAAGGATATAGGGAAACTACAACACTTCACTGCATCGTCAGCTATGGCAGCGCTCATCGACCACTCGTATTTCAGAATATATTGGTTGGGGTTGGAGTTTCCCTCGTACATGAGTAGAGTGGGCATGCTGAATCGCCGCGGGGGTTCAGAAGTAAGAATATCGTCCGTGAAAGGAGTGTGACTTCTGGAGATTCCCCAGTCATCGTTCGTGAGACCCTGGCTCTCACGGATCATCTGACGTACCATGGTCGAAATATCCGGCATTTGTATGTTCTGTGCAGCTTGCGCCGAAGTATGATCGAATCCCATATTCTGGGGTTGGACCGGCTGTTGTCGACGGTCCAAATCTTGCCTTCTTGGATCATAGTCCTCTGGGACGTATAGTTCAAGAGTACGTCCATGATGACGACGGTCCAGGTTCGACTGATCTCGAGCATCGACTCCTGGGTAAACCGCGACGTTAGTGGCGTGGTATTCTATGGTGTAGTGAGGAGCGGCACCTCCTCGGGAGGAGGGTCCGGTATGGAAACTGGCCGATGGGCCAACTCTCAGTTGTCCAACGGTCATTGCCGGTTGATTTCCAGCAGCTTGTATGCGACTCCCATCTAGTCGGGGTCGTGGAGATCGATGATGATAATCAGAAGAGGAAGAACTTTCGCTGGAGGAGCGAGAAGCATGATCTCTCCTAGATCTCCTTCGCTTCTGGCGATTCAGCTGGTTGGTCAGCTCGGCGTTAGCGCGCAGTTGTTTTGTTAGATGTTGCCGACTCTGGGCCAGCTCTTGGAGTAGCAGCTGAAATTCTTGCCGGGTAACCAGACCCGATGGTTCCGAGTGTCCGATAGTGTCCTGATTGGATGGGGGTAGTGGCGCAGGATTCTGTCTATCCTGGTCTTCTTGATTGATAGCGTTAGAGGTGGTCCTTATGCTAACCATCTTGAAGGTTGAATTCCTTTCCTAGACTTTATGCAAATCTGAATAGAAGGGAAGGAACTTGAATTTGTGATCTGGATCTCTCTCTTAGATTTATGCAATCCTGTATCGATGACAAATCCAACGAGCAGGAGAAAATCTGGGTACTCTCAATGAAAGCACCAAAGTGTTTGCATCAAAATTGGTCACAACACTCTTCGAAAGTTTTTGAAGAGACAATAATAAAGAATCTAAACCGAAGATGAGTATCATCTAACAAAAAATCCAATCAACAGGAAAGTAAATGCGTAGACAAGCAATTTAGAGTGGTTCGACGTGTTTCCTACGTCACTATGAAGTTTTTTACAGTCTTATTGATTCTCTTTTAATGATTACAAGTTGTTACAGCAATCAACAGCAAGTTACAGCTGGAAATTCGAAATTGACAGCAGGAATATGGTGTAGGATGATGGAGATCTCGATCCGGTAGAGTCTGGACGCTTGAGAGTCCAAAGATCCTTCTTCTGTAGACTCTGGGGCTCTATTTATAGGAGTAGGAGGCTGAGATTTCGCTCAAACTTCGGAAGATTCGCTCTGGCACGTGAGGGGGCCCACACGACCAATTCCAGAAAGTTTCGAGTCGATCTGTGATCGATACGAAATCATTTCGTATCGATCAAGATGACGTTGACACTTTTCGGAAGTTTTTGAAGAGTAATAATGAAGAATATAAACTGAAAATGAGTATTATCTAACAAAAACTCCAATCAACAGGAAAGTAAATGCGTAGACAAGCAATTTAGAGTGTTTCGGCGTGTTGCTTACGTCCACTATGAAGTTTTTGCATTTTTATTGATTCTCTTTCAATGATTACAAGTTGTTACAGCAATCTACAGCAAGTTACAACTGGAAATTCGAAATTGACAGCAAGAATATAGTGTAGGATGATGGAGATCTCGATCCGGCAGAGTCTGGACGCTTGAGAGTCCAAAGATCCTTCTTCTCTAGGCTTTGGGGCTCTATTTATAAGCGTAGGAGGCTGAGACTTCGCTCAAACTTCGGGAGATTTGCTCTGGCACGTGAGGGGGCCCACACGACCAATTCCAGAAAGTTTCGAGTCAATCTGTAATCGATACGAAATCATTTCGTATCTATCAAGATGACATCCAATTGAGCTAAATTTGGTGTGAGCGTTCTATGCTTCGTGTGCAATCTCCTGCGAAATTTTCATGGCATTTGGATCAGTGGATTGTGAGATATAGTCGATACGAAATGACGTTCTTCGCTAGGCTGTTTGGTTCGAATCCATCTCTTCGAATCGATTGCTTCGAATCGACGATGGCACGTGCTTTCGTGATGACGTGGAGCGCATACTTCGCCTCGATCCGGTCTTTGCTCCGAGTTGACCGCGTCGACTCCATATATCTCGGCTCGTTCATATCGAGGGATGACACGTCACCTAGGCTTGTTAACTCGATGGATACGAATTGTTCCGCCCAGATGGATTCGAAGAGTGGCTTCCACAATGGATACGAAGCAGAGTATCTGGATGGATACGAATCAAGGCACCTTGATGGGTTCGAAGGGATGCTTCTATGATGGATGCGAAGAAGTCACTGGCCGATCATTACGAAGCGCATCATCTGCTGATGGGCACGAAGTCCATCGATACGAACTTGATGGATTTGAACATGGCCAATCCTGATCGATACGAACTCAGGGGAGTTGACCGATACGAAGTAGGTTATCTGCCAATGGATTCGAATAAGGAGGAGCCGATGGACTTGAATGATATCGAGTCGAACCGAGGCACTTCGATGGACTCGAACTCGATCGATACGAACTGAGGCACTTCGATGGATTCAAAGTCGCTGGAACCTGATCGATACGAAAGTGATCGATTCGAACCGGTGTTCGATGATGGATACGAAATCAACCATGGCGATGGATACGAAAGCTAGGCCGTTTCCTCTAGAATGAATCGATCATAACATGAGCATATGAACTCGGATTGACTTGAAATTTGAGATGTTGACTTCTAGCTTTGCTTGTCATGTCCTATTAATTGTAGCTCAATTTGGACTCGGACAAAATTCAGCGATATCCATAGTGAAGCAAAGTGTAACCAATCTTTGAGACGAACTATCTTTTGTTTTCGATCAATCTTTTGGTATCACGGCTTTGCCAAAAAGCGGGATAACAACCGACTTTCCGTCAGTCTTTTCTTTTTGGATCGAACATGTATACTTTATTGTCGATTTAAAGGGAACAGAATTACGGGTCGTCACGGCAGATCTCCGAGAGGTTAGGGTAGAGAAACAGTGCCAGGGTCGTGAGATTGGGTGCATAGTCGTCATGCTATGACCATTCCACGGGTGTGGCAATGGCTTGAGCTCTACCTGCAGAGCGTGGCATTCTTAGCTTTCATAAGCAGTGTTTTATTTAGGATTGTTGTATCATTTTATTTCCAACATTTGTTCTTTTCTATAGATTGTTAGGTTGTTAAAATATTAGTTGTCTCTTATAAAAGGCACGCACGATATTATGAGTTTCTAGTCATTTTCTGTGTTATTGTTTCTGGATATGTGAACCGCTCCTATATATGCATAGTAAAGAAACAATATAAATATGAGAATTTCACATAAACACTGAACTAATAGTAAATGCAATATAAGACTGAAAGTTTAGAATATTTGGAAAATTTGAGCGAATGGCATGATAAAGTTTTTTTGATATCAGGGGTCATTGCTCATTTCCTTAAAAGCTAAAACTTTTGAATAATATATGTGTCTGCCTTCTTAAATAAATGTCAAATTTTTAGGTAAAGTTAGTTGTAGAATGTTGAAATTTGATTTATGTGTTTAGTGCATAACCGACTTCCGACCGCGCCAAACTTGTGTCTTGATTTGTCAAAAATTTTAAGAAGGAAAATATTTTAAAAAAAATCCGTTGATTTGAAAAATTCCCTTTTGAAAAAAAAGAAAGAAAAAGGCTGTGTTTAAGTTACTTTGGCTCTTAAATTATTTTAAGAGTTTTTATTCAAAATTTTATTCCAGGGAAAAATATGCATCTAAATAGTTTGAGATTTTATTTTTCAAGTGACACACAAATTTGAAAAGTGAGAAAGATTTTTTATGAAACTTTGATTTTGAAAGTCACATGTCAGGCGTAGGGAAGGAAAATAAAGTTAGAATTTGAGAATTTAGTGGTGCATTGAGGTCGACGATGTGATAAATGCAAGTGGTAACAAGGAAAAAGCTATTTTACCCTTGGAATTTCTATTTCCATATTTTGTCAACGATGCATGCAATTCTATGTTTAGACTTGATTCCGTATTAGAGCTTGAAAATAAACCTCCTTATCCGTTTTGTGCATGAAAATTTGTTGTAAATCTGGGACAACGAGAAAATTTTCACTGTACTATGGGAAGAGGAAGATTATAGAGTGGTAAAAATGATAAATTCTCCGCCTAAATTTCTTTTTTGGGCATAGGAGTATAGTTTAGGAAGCGATTTTTCGATGCGTTAGATTATTAGATGGTAGGAAATGGATGCAAAATTTTGGTTTATACTACTATTTGTAGGAGTATGAGGTTTTTCAAAAGTTGAATATATATAGAACTGTAAGTATATATGTAGGATGTTTGCATCATATTTCCAAAGTTTTCAAAAGAAATGCATTTATGTAGAAGGATTCGATTTAGAATCATTCTGCATCATATTTTCCATGTGGTAATATAGTAATACAATATGCATTTATGTATGTTTGGTTGCAAAATTTCTTGTACACTCATTAGTTGTGTAGTTTAGGATAAATAGAAGCCAAAACCTTGACTTAGTCCTTTGTGAAATTTTAGGGATGAAATTCTTTTTAAGGGGAAGGGGAATAATTTAACACCCCGTAATTTGGCGTTATGTATTTAATTAGTTAGTTAGTTAATTAATTAGGCTCTGAAAATAGAATTTGAGCAACCGATAGAATCTGACCACGAAACATGCACCATTGCATCCATGGCAAAATTCTGAGTAACTTTCATATTTGGAGTTTAGCGATCAGAGCCTAAACGAAGAAGATACAGACGAAAAATGAATTCGGAGCGAAAATAAAAAAATAAAAAAATCAACATTTATGATTATTCACTTGGGCCCACAGGCCGACTATTCACTGCGACCGGTCAATATGTAGTGGTCGACTAGTGCGTACAATGCTGTCGACCGGTTAGGTAACCGTAGGCGTAATAAACCCAGGCACAATGACGTGGATTTAATATATTTTGATCTAACGGTTCTGGTTGATTCTAGTTCCTATAAATTCAGGCATAGCCTTCCCTTCTCTTCTCATATTTTTATGGAGGCAGTAATGAAGCTCTGCTATTTCTTCTTCTCCACTTTCTTTCTAAATTACAAAGATAAGATATTTGTATCCATATTCATACAAATCGGAGAAGAGTAGAAATCTAATAAAAAGGAGAAGAGAAGAGAATCAACCATATGCATATTTGAGGTTATATATATATATATATATATATATATATATTTGTATCTATTTTCTCTCCCAATCCCAGATCGTTTCTCTGATCTGTAATTTTAATGTATATATATACCCTTTTATACATATTTCTTGGATCATAAAAGATTTGCAAATGAACCAAAAGTTCTACTTCAGATGAAGATTTGGATGACTTTTAAAAGGTGAGGGGTAAATTTTATAGATTGTTATAATATAAAAATTAACTGTTGGTGTATATTTGATTTTTATGCCTAATTGGTAATGGTATATGAGCTATAGGCAACAAATTGAATATGATCTGAATATAATAAATATCGTCTACTTATTCTTGTTTATGATTTGATTTAGAATTGTTTGCAATTTTATTTGGAAATCAGTCCCAAAAGTATGAATTTAGAATATTGATTTGAATGAATTTTTTGTAGATTGCAATAGGTTGCATAACAATGTTATAAATTTGGGTTATTACCCTAGTCTTATTAGAATGTAAACTTTTCTAAGTTTGGAATTGTTGGAATTTAGATCCGTTTAATATTCTTAAATTAGTTTGATTTCTTTCCATTTTAGAAAAATACAGTATTTGATCTAACAAGGAATATATGCAAATAGAAATAGAAAGAGATGTGTAAAGTATGAACTCATTGTAGTTTACACTGTCTTTTCTGGTAATAAAAAGAAATGATTATTCCTTGTAATTTCTAATAATATAATCTTTTAAAGTTAATTTTTTTATTGTGGACTAATTTATGTAAATTATAGCTAATAATCTTTTTAGATACAATTCTAACAATTTAACATGGAAAAGAATATTCTAGTGAAGATATATAACTAGAACATATTTGATAAAAGTATATATTTGTACGTAATTTACTGTAGTTATAATAATTATATAAAAGTTAATAATGATGCTTACACGTAATATTCACATTTAGGATAATTAACGAATGGGAAAAGAATTTAAAAGGTTGTAACTCTAATAAATGGTAATAAATATGGGAGTTGCAATAATCTGATAGGGTAAATGGATTAAAGGGACCGATAAAAATAGAATAGATATAAACGATTTCTAATTTGAAATTAGTTATCGTACATAAATGTCTTAGGAAATGTCCGCTGGGATTTTATGGATAAATTGACATTTATGAGCATTGAACGAGGATTTATGGATAAACGTAAATCTTATTGTCTTGAATAAAAAGGAAATTAGTAAGCTAAGTCCAATGTCTACTTAATATAATATAAATAAAGACTTGGGATGGTTAATTGGACTTAGTATGTTAGTGATGCGAGGTCAGTAGAGTCGCTCGACGGAAGACTGCTCTTTATTTTGTGGCTTTCATCAATCGGGTGTACTTACTACTGATGTGAGATATCATTAATCCTAAGACCCATGACGATGAAGAGATTGAGCATACTTTTTTAATTGGAAAGTATCAAATGGTCCAAATCTGAAATTAGGAGCGGTAAGGGATATCTCCATAGGGGTTCGCTTCTGATTTGAGGTCTTAAGTGGCTGAAGGGCCCACCTCTCTTCTAAATGGAATTATTAAGTAATGTAGTGAGATTTCAAATAAATAAGGATGTCTCTAAAAAGATTTACTTCAGTGTCAAGGTCTTAAGTGGTTGTAGGGCCCTACTCCCTACCGAAAGAAGTAACCTAATGAGATTCCATATTTATAATTAAGAGTGATAGTGGATATCTCGGGAAGGGTTTGGTTTTGGGGTCTTAAGCGACTGAAGGATTTGCCTCTTTTCTACAAAAGAAGTATTAAGTAGCCCAGTGAGATTTTCAAGCAATGTCATCTAGATACTACTAGTGAGGAGTCCGTCTTGGGGTTAGGTATTAAATAACAAAGGCCTACCTATAAATAGGTGTTAAATGGTCAGGGGTCTGCATAGTCCTTATTAATGAGGTATTAAATGGTTTGGGTGTAGTCTCTAACATTGCTAAGGCCGTAATAATGATAGTACCATTGAAGGGCACATCTTGGAAATTTTCTTAAATGATGGGGTCTGCCTTCGTTAAGGTCTTAAATGACCAAATTTTGCCTATTTTCTAATAAAAGGTATTAAGTGGCTTGGGCACTGTTTATTATATAGCTAAGATTTTTTCGATGAAGGATGCGGTAATAGTTCGACATTAAATGTCGGAAGTCTTAAATAGTGGTTAGAGGTCTTTATAGCTAGGTCTCACCGACCATTGACAACATTATTAGGAAACTACCTTGGGAATAGGTCTTAAATGACAGGGACTACCTTGATTAAGGTCTTAAATGGCAGAGTCTGCCTATTTCTCCTTTTTAAAGTATTATAGAAGCTCGCTTCATATTTAGAAGTATTAAGTGGTAAATAGGTTTGGAAGTATCGGGTGGTTGATAAGGCTTCATTAGTATTTTGTATCTTGGGAAGGGATAGGTAAGTAACCGTGTGTGCAATGCAAAGTTAGATTAGAATTGCTAACCTTAATGGACATAACTATTAAATGCAAACCAGTCGGTATAAAATTATATTATGGACACTTTATAGATTTTCCAATTACCAGAACATTGCTCAGACCCCATCCTCATTACAACCCATAGAATAGATTTAGAGGAACATGTCATTTGAGCTGGATTTGCTTTGTGGTTGGAGAAGTCTACTTTCTATCATGCTCGATGTTGATGTGACAATCTGCTATCCAAGAAATACCATTAATTCTAAGGTATTAGTCATAGTCGGTATTCATGTCCTATTATTATTTCCGCTGTGAGTTTAGATTTCTATCAAACTTTGAAAATTCTCAAGCTTATTTGCAAGTACCAAATCCAATGACATGTGCTTTGATGGACTTGGATTTTGATTTTTATCGAAATATAGGCCCATAAAGGTACAGGTTGTTACACATGTCCCCTCTTCTTCAACTATTGCATCCCCCACTTTGAATAGTTCTCTCCAATGGTAACTACTATTGATTTAGAACTTTTCAATTCTATAAATAGAGTTGAGAATTCACTTTTATTTTTACCAAACCAAGAATCAATTCTTTTTATCTGTCTATTCTATACGCACTTGTGTATTACAAATATTCTCAACTATTTACTTCCTATAATTAAGCGTTCAAATCATCATCTCAAGGAGATTATATGACGGGTATACTTAATAGACTTATCTGTTTATCTAGAACATAATTAGTCAAGAAACTTACTACCATTTGTAGTTGATGTCCTATTGGAATTTTTCAGACACGAAGTCTTATTCGAAAGCTTAGGCAATTTTTGATATGGAAGTCCTATTCGGCAGCTTAGGCGGTTTGTAAAACCTATTTCTCCAAGTTAAGTGAGGGTATAGTTGTAAATCCAGAATGAGTCTGGGATTGGAAGTAGAATGGGAAGTTCGAACCAATATAAAATATCTATTGCACTTAACTTTATAATTCTATATTTCCACTACTATCATATAATTTTTTTTAATTTAGTAGAACTATTCATATTACTCGATCCGCATAGAGACTTTCATTGTATTTATATATTACTATTGCTGTGATTACTGTGCTTCAATTCTATATCTACATATTTGGGCATCATCGATCCAGTGCATAGCGACTATTAGTCGATGCTACACGACTTTCATTTGGTATTGGAGCCTGGCTTTCTACTGATCGTAACAACATCCTAGAACAATGGTCAGAAAGAGAAGATCTAGTGAGAGCTCAAAGATAGTTGAGAAAAAGAATTTTTTTGAAAACAAGCAACTGGAAATTGAATCTCAATACATGTGCAATGTAGTTACACTTAGATCAAAATCGGTACACAATGATTCTATTTACAATGATCTTTTAGCATCACATGATAGTTTATTTAAAAAATTAAATTATTACAAAAGGTCAATAATGTTGCTTTAAATTATTACAAAAGGTCAATGCGATCTCAATCTCCTTCCGAATTAATAGCGACATCTTTTTTGCATGGAGATATTTTTTTTTCCTTCCTTTCCTGATTCCTTATGTTCCAATCGATGACCCGCCCCCTCTCTCATCTTCCGTGCCCATCGCCTCTTCACCTTAATACCCTTTCCCCTCTTGACATTTATGGAAAAAAATAGAAAAACCAAATCGAGATTTAACGCCTCCATAGCTAATCGTTTGATTACAAGATCTGGATGTTTTTATGATTCGGTTTTGTGCTATGATGCTTCTATTGCCGATTCGGCTCTATGCTCAATTCGTGAAGCTTCTGTTGCTACCTCCTATGGATCTGGACTACTACCTACACACGATGTTGCCTTATATGATATACCGAGATCGATGGGCACTCTTGTTTCTGAATGTCAAAATATATCAACGACTATAGGTCCAATATCAGCGAATGATAGCTCTAGGTTGAAAGAAATTGATGTGGGAATCAATGCTAATCGTTCAATTATATCTCCTGCTTACAAGTCAACACAAATATGCATGTAGCTGCTGCTACTTCTAATGATAGAATCCCCCCTTCAATTTCACTACAGTCTAATAAGCTGAACTCGGGATTAAAATGGTCCTCCTTATTCTCTGAATTGCCAAAAAAATGCAGATGATGTTTTGCCCCGTTCCTTTGAAATAGTTGAGAAAGACGGGTTTTGATCCCCCCCTCCAGAGGTAAAATAAGCAGAAATTTATTATTGGGTGGACTATCTTGTAGGTTTCTTTTTGGACAATAACCCTCCTTATCAAGTGGTTAAGGATCATTGCTTCAAGGCTTGGCAATCTAAGGGAAGCCTCCTAGTCCAAGTGAATAACTCTATGTTTTTCTTCAAGTTCTCTAGACCTGAGGAGCGTCTTCATATACTTAGTAAAGATCCTATTTTTATCAGAGGCAAGCCTTTTATAGTCACTCCTTGGTGTCCATCTATTGACTGTGCCAGAGAGCAGGTACTATCTATTCCTGTTTAGACTTACTTCTCTCATATCCCCTCCATTTTGCAACATAGTTAGGTCTAACTAGCTTGCTAGTGTGGTAGGTAAAGTAAAAAATGCTTCGATGCTAACACTGTAGCTAGGGACAAATTAGTATATGCTAAAGCTTTGATTGAGATTTCCCCATATAAGTCTTTACTAGATACAATCAAAGTTAGAGTGACTGAAGATCAGATGGCGGAGATTGTAGTTCGTTATGGATGGTAACCGGACATATGTACGATCTGCCAGTCTTTTGGTCATATATCAATGTCATTCTCTCGTTCGTCCTTTATTGGCCTGCTTTCAGTCTAGACCCCTCTACCCGAGCCCCAGAATATGAAATGGATCCCGAAATTGCACATAAATCCACCTCCTGTGGCACTCTCAGATCCTCCTATTGAGCCTTCAGTGCTTCCTTATGTTCCTCCCCTATTTGACGTTGTTATGGATGTTCCCCCTGATATTTCAGATCTTGGAGTTTCTAGTATTATGTGACACCCTGCTGAGATGGCTTGGATCCACGTATAGTCTGATATGAGATATGACATGACTAGACATGATTTTCATACTTTTGTTGGTAATGATGATGGTGAATCTAGGCGATTATGTTACTTTATACATGATGGTGGTCTTATTCTCACGATGGATGGAGCTCGTGGTAAGCGAAATAGACCCCTTCTCCTTGATGATAGTTTGGATAAGAGATATATATGCAGTAGAGATCACCCGGGTTTTGTTTTGGATATTGCATCTCACTTTGCAGATTATTTGCATGTACTAGGTCCTATAGGAAGTGATTCTTCCTCCTCTTGGGAGGAGGAACTGATGTTTCCTTAGGTCATTATTATAGCTGCAGAAGCACCTAGCTTCTCTCCTATTATGTATTCTAAGTGGAATGGCCACTATAAAACCATATAGTTGTTTCTATGCATGTGTAGGACATCTTTTATTCATTTATATACAGTGGCACGACCCACTATAAAGTCGTTTGGCTTTGCAAAATAAAAAAGAAATTAAAAGATTGTTAACCTAAATATGATAAAGTAAAGGCAGAAAATGATTACGGTAATAAAATAAACTAGAATTTTTGAAACTAGAATTAAAGAACCTGTTTCACAAAATAATTTACTTTTAAAAGAAAATGAGCTTTTGATTAATAATAATGCTAATCTTTTAAAGGAAAACGAATCCTTTCAAAATAAAATTATATTTTTAGAAAATTCTTTAAATTAATCTAATTCTAAATCTTTGTTTCTTGAAAAAGAGAATAGTGCTTTAGATGCTAGTTATTTAGATTTAACTAAAGAATGCAAGCTTTTAAAAGAAAATAATGTTATTTTGCCAAAGAAATTTTGTAACTTTAAAGCGAATTTTGACAAATTAAATGAGAAAGTGACAAAATTCACTAAAGAAAAAGATGATTTATCTTCCTTAATGATAAATAATATAGTTCATAATAATAAAATTAGTTTAGGCTATAAATGCAATAAACAAAATAATACTAGATATGCATTCATGTATACACGTTTTAATACTAGTATTAAAAATAAAGATAGTTCTAAAACCTCTTCATGTCATGATATTATTTTACTTAGAAATAGAGAATTTTCTTTGAATACTAACTGAATGACAGTTAACGTTGATATATGGGTTTATGCTAATCTAACCAATCATTATAGACAATTATACATTAGCAATTATTACGACACTGTGATCAATAATGAAAATTATATTTTTAAGGGATCAACCACATCCAACTAGATATGGTTTTCAAAGTCGTAAACCCTATATTTATTTAGTAAAATGAGTATCATTGTGCTTACATTTGACATATCTATTGGATACTCATTAAATTTCATTAATATTAAATTGTTTTATTCACTTATCTATGATGCTTATCTCTTTTATATATAAAAAAGGGTTCACATATATATGGAAGGTACATAGATTTATTTCTTACGAGAAATATTATATTTAGTGGGAGTTAGTAAAATATAAAATGCATATGCTTTTATTCCATTTTTACAATGACAAAGGAGGAGAAATTCATATTCATGTTAATAGGGGAAGATATTATACTTAGGGAGAGCTTTAATCATATAATAATATCATTTTATATAGAATAGATGTTTTTTTAAAATTGTATAGTTGTCATCATCAAAAGGGGGAGAATGTTAGAACCTCTCTTGTTGGATTTTAACGTCAACAATTATACAATTATGCCAAAGAACCTCTAAGCTAACTTGCAGGTATATGAAAAATAATATACATGGAAATATAAGAAGAGAAATACACAGCAGAGTTAAGGTGAAGGAATATATAGAAGGAGATATGACGATCGACATCAAAATCGGGTCAAAAATTGAACAAAACAAATAGAGTTTGTATATTATTTTCGTCGGTCTAGATTACATGTACAACCTCAAATTTGATGATTATACACACACAAATATATTTTGAAAATTATCTTTGCAATATAACTATTTTATAATACATGTTTATTCAAAGAAAATAGTCAAAATTTATCATTTCAAAGTAAATGAACAAAATAGTTGAACTTCAGATGTCTAGCATTTTTGTCCCAGATATCTGTGTACATTTAAATAAAAAAAGAACTTTTTAGTTCAAATCTAGATGTCTGGATTTTTCATAATAGATGTTTATATTGAATCTAGACGTCTGGTACAAAATATCCAAACGTGTGGATGCTTATAATGGGTTTTTCATTTTTATCTCCGAAAAGACATGTCCTTCTTCTTCAACAGTTGCATCCCCTACTTTGAATAGTTCTCTCCGATGGTTACTATAATTGATTTAGAACTTTTCAAATCTATAAATAGAGTTGAGAATTCACTTTTCAGATCTATAAATAGAGTTGAGAATTCACTTTTATTTTTATCCAAACTAAGAACCGAATTCTTTCTATCTTTCTAATCTATACACACTTGTGATTTACTAATATTTTCAACAAATTACTTTCTACAATTACAGGTTCAAATCATCATCCCAAGGAGATTATAGGAATGATGTACTTAACAGACTTACCCATATTATCCAAAATACAATCAGTCAAGAAACTTATTACCATTTATAGTCGAAGTCCTGTTGGAGTTTTTCAAGCACGGAGTCCTATGGGCATCTTAGGCTGTTTGTAATATAGAAGTCCTGTTTTTGGCAGCATAGGCGGCTTGTAAAACCAATTCCTCTGGGTTAAGTGAGGACGTTTGTTAGTTAAATCTAGAAGGAGTCTCAGATTGGATGTAGAACGGGAAGTTCGAGCTAATATAAAAATTCTGGTGTGAATGCTTCTTGGTTTACTTTACTATTTATTCCCGCTGCTATTATGTTTATATTGTTGCTGCTGTGATTACTGTGCTTCAATTTGTATCTATATATTTGGCCATCATCGATCCAATGCATAGCGACTTTCATTTGGTATCAGTGCCCGCATTCTACTGATCGTAACAACATCGTAGAACAATGGCTAGAAAGAGAAGATTTAGTCAGAGCTCAAAGATTGAGAAAAAGCAAATTTCTGAAAGCAAGCAACTGGAAATTGAATCTCGATACATGTGCAATTTGGTTACACTCTGATCAAATCAGTACACAATGATTCTGTTTATAATGATCTTTTAGCATCACATGATAGTTTGTTTAAAATTTTAAATTGTTACAAAAAGTCAATAATGTTGCATTACAGAAATTAAAGGACTGTGAACTAAAATATGATAAATTAAAGGAAGAAAATGATTTCTTAATAAAACAAACTTGAACTTTTGAAACTACCATCGAAGAACTTGTTTCTCAAAATAATTTCCTTCTAAAAGAAAATGAGCTTTTAATTAATAATAATGCAAATCTTTTAAAGGAAAATGAATCTTTTCAATATAAAATTATATTTTTAGAAAATTCTTTAAATAAATCCAATTCTAAATTTTTGTTTCTTGAAAGAGAGAATAGTACTTTGAATGCAAGAAATTAAGATTCAATTAAAGAATTTAAGCTTTTAAAAGAAAATAATTTTATTTTGCAAAAGAAATTTTGTAACTCTAAAGCGGATTTTGATAAATTAAGTGAGAAAGTTACAAAATTTAATAAAGAAAAGGTGATTTATCTTCCTTAATGATAAATACCAAATTTCATAATAATAAAAATGGTATAGGCAATAAGTCTAATAAACATAAAAATAATATTAGATATGCATTCATGTATACACGTTTTAAGACTAGTACTAAAAATAGAGATAGTTCTAAAACCACTTCATGTCAAGATAGTATTTTACTTAGAAACAGAGAACAATCTTTGAATGCTGAATCAATGAAAATTAATGTTGATATATGGGTTCTTGCTAATCTAACCAATCATTATAGACAATTATACATTAGCAATTATTACTGCACTGTGATTAATAATAAAAATTATGTTTTAAGGAATCAACCACATCCAACTAGATATGGTTTCCTAATTCGTAAACCTTATATTTATTTTGTAAAATGGGTATCATTGTGATTACATTTGACATATCTCTTAGAACTCATTAAATTGTATTAATCTTAAATTGTTTTATTCACTTATCTATGATACTTATCTCTTTTATATATATAAAAAAGGGTTTAGATATATACAAAAGGTACATAGATTTATTTCTTAAGAGAAATATTATATTTGATCGGAGTTATTAAAATATAATATGCATATACTCTTATTCCTTTTTAATAATGACAAAGGGGGAGAAATTCATATGCATGTTGATAAAGGGAGAGAGTATACTTAAGAGGAGCTTTAATCATATTATAATATCATTTTATATAGAATAAATATTTTCAAAAAATTGTATAGTTGTCATCATCAAAAGGGGGAGAATGTTAGAATCTCTCCTGTTGGATTTTAATGACAACAACTATACAATTATGCCAAAGAATCTCTAAGCTAACTTGCAGGTATATGCTAAAGTATATATATAGAAATATAAGAAGTGGTATACACGATGGAGATAAGGCGTATGAATATATACAACGAGATATGATGATCGACATCAAAATCGGCTAAAACTGAAGAAAACAAGTAGAGTTTGTATATTATTTTTGTCATTCAAGATTATATGTACAATCTCAAATTTGATGCTCATATGCACGCACAAATATATTTTGATTACTATGTTTACAACATAACTATTTTATAAGATATATATTCAAAATAAAATAGTCAAAATATTATTTTACAAACAAAATATAACATTTAAAAGGAAGAAGAACATTTTAGTTCAAAACCAGAAGTCTAACTTTCATCATAGATGTCTGAGGAACATTTTAGTTCAACATCAGATGCCTGATATTTGACGTCTAAGGAACATTTTAGTTCAACATCAGATAACTGGATTTTTCGTAATAGACATCTAGAATTTTAATAATAGACGTCTGGTCATATTGAAATAAATACGTGCTTTTATTTCAAATATGGACGTCTGGATTTTTCAAAATAGACGTTTATATTGAATCCAGACGTCAGGTACAAAATATCCGGATGTCTGGATGCCTACAACGGGTTTTTTCATTTTTTTTTCTGAAAATACATATCCCCTCTTTTTCAACAGTAGCATCCCGTGCTTTGAATAGTTCTCTCCAATTGTTAGTACTATTGACTTAGAACTTTTCAAATCTATAAATAGAGTTGGGAATTCACTTTTATTTTTAACCAAATTACCAAGAATCAATTCTTACTATCTTTCTATTCTATATGCACTTGTGAATTACAAATATTCTCAACTATTTACTTTCTACAATTGCATGTTCAAATCATCATCTCAAAGAGATTATAGGAAGGGTGTACTTAATAGACTCATATCTGTTATCTTGAAAATCAGCCAAGAAACTTACTACCATTTGTAGTCGAATTCCTATTGGAATTTTTCAGGCATGAAGTCCTATTTGGTAGCTGAGGCGGTTTGTAATATAGAAGTCATGTTCGGCAGCTTAGGCGGTTTGTAAAACCTATTCCTCCGGGTTAAGTGAGGCTATAGTCGTAAATCTAGAAGGAATTTGGGAATGGACGTAGAACATGAATTTTGAACCAGTATAAAAATCTCTACTGCACTTTACTTTACAATTCTTTATTTTTGCTGCTATTATATACAAGTTTTAATTTAATAGACCTATTCATATTACTTGATCCGCCTAGAGGCTTTCGCTATATTTATATGTTACTATTATTGTGATTACTGCGCTTCAATTTTATATTTACGTATTAGGCCATCATCGATCCAGTGCATAGCGACTATTAATCGATGCGACTTTCATCAGCTCCTCATTCCTGCTTGGAATGACCAACACCGGTGCACTCATCAACATCTCCTTCACACTTACGAATGTATGCTCCACCTCGCTCCCAAATTCTTCTTCGTCAAATTAGTTAATGATGCTTCTACCTTAGTTAAGTCCTAGATAAAATGTCCATAGTATCCCATCAATCCAAGGGAGTTTCTCACATCTGTAGCAGTCATGGATTGTTCACAGTCCTCTACTGCTGCTACCTTCGCAGGATTTAAACAATAACCTACTAGGAAACAACATGACCCAAAATTTGCACTTTCCATCTCTAGAAGTGACACTTCGAAAACATAGCCTTCAATCAGTGCTTCCGCAACACTATGAGCACAGTCATCAAATGCCACTTATGTTTGTGACGACCCGCCCTTTTCGACCCTCGAAATCGACAGAAAATACTCCATGGTATAGTATGCCGACGATCAAGTGCCGGAAAAGATAGATTGTTGAGGAAACAGAAAGAAGATAGAAGGAAGAAGGAACTAAACAATATCAGAATCTCACAATCGCGGCGGAAAAAAATATAATATATAATATCAGATCTTTACGCAAAATGAAACCTATATTTGTTTTATACAATGTATCATCAGAGTATCACAAACAAACAACAATTACCAGCCTGACAATTTCAAACTAGCGCAGCAGCGGATATAAACAAGTATGGATAATACGTCTCGGACTCTAGCTCCTCTCCTGCTCCATAGCATCCTATCCTGAATATATAATACTCGGTCTGACCCGAGCATTATAATGAAATAATACCCGAGTCAGTCTGGAATACCAGCTGATAAAGTTACATCCAAATTGATTATTAAAGTTTCAAAAATCCTTTTGAAAACAAAAGCATCTCGTAAGACCACGCCACAAATAAACTTGTCGGGTTTTTACCTTATGATAGCTAAAACACTTTTTATAAAATTCCTCTGATATTATAATAGGGTCTATATACAAATACTTATTAAAATGGCTGAAATTGTTACATCTATTAAATTCCAGCTACTAGCCACAAAGTGGGTAATACAAACAAAACTCGTAAAAGGCGCGTAGGGAGAATGGATTTCCAACTAATGACTAGGCACTAGGGTACCACCTGTCACAGTACCTGGTCTAGATCAGCGTACCGAGGACCACTCTCGATCCACTGCAACACAAGGCCGGAACTACCCCTTACTGGATAATCCCGAGTAAGACCACCACACGGTTGGGATCAGTAACCGCACCACTAAGCCGAAATAAAGGGACATCTAGACAGGGATGACCTTACCGTGAAATGGGTGCTACCCACCTAGCCTTGCTGCATAACCCCTGATTTTCAATCATTCCCAGTTGATGACACTTGAGGCTAAGCGTTACCTTTTAAGAACGTTTCACTTAGAATGCCCATCGTCCACCTGACGATGTTCCGAAAGCATTCGTCCATATAAGTCCGTCCCGGGTTCGAACGGAACCGAAGGCACTATTCCCACTACATCCCTTTTGGAAATCCTCAGGATTAGTAGCGACTAGCCCTTACACTTCACTGCTCCATCTTCGACTCCGAACTCGTTTTCCCATAAAAACGTACAAACCGGATCGAAGTGGTTTTCGAGAAATTAATCCCGATCCCGGTCTCTTCGAAATGACCAACGCATTGTCCAATATTGATAGTCGGTGATTTAACTATCAATTAACATCCATAAGCATCTATCACACAATAAACAATTTTCCACATTATTTATTTTCCTCAAAAATATCTTTGCAAGATATATTTTCATTTTCAAATCCCGATGAAAACACCTTTCAAACCCAACTCTTCTCATGAAATAAATTCCCAAATCTGTACTTCCTCTAAAACATCCAAGTTCCCATACTTAAGATTTAAAATAATTTAAATTCTTTATTCATGAAAATACATTAAAACATTTATATTAAAACTACTTACATACTTAATTTAAAATATTTCGAATAAAACTGCTTTCTAAAATATAAACTATTATCTTCAAAATAAAGTTAAGTCATGCTAGATTTTAAAATAAAGTTATGAAATCCTATACAAGTTTTCAAATAAAACTTTAATTAATTATCTTTAAAACAAAACCATTTCATAAAGTATAAATATTAATAATATTCTTTAAAACATAATACTAATTACCCCTTTAAAATAATTACTTCTATAACTAATTTGATACATGCTCACTTTTAAAATTCTTACGACTTGAATAATTTCTTGAAACCATTCTTTAATACAACTTAAAAACTTCTAACTTTCTCAAAAAAACTTCTTTAAAAATGTACTTGGCTTTCAAAGAAAAAAACACTTCCATTTTAGGATAACCCAAAGAATTCTTTTTAAAAATCCTACACGATTTACCCCAATTCAATTTTACGTTCATCCCATAAATTCCTTTCCATGCTTTAAAAATAAACTCCTTTTATATTAAACACATTGCTATTTCCTAGAAACCACTTTCAAGGTATACTTAAAATATTTAAAATATGATTGCTAAATTCTTTACTCAAATTATACTTTTGAAAATCTATAAAAATTTCTTGAGTAACTTAAATTAAAAATTTCCTTTTATATAAAGTTATTATACCAAATATAATATTAAATTTATTTTGGAAAACATACTACTAATTTACCTTTAAAATAATTTAATACCATAATTACTTAATTAAATATTTACTTTCACTTAAAAAACAATTAAAATAATAATAATTTTTTAAAATATTTTAAAAAAACCTTTTGCAAGACTTCCCAGTTTATATTCCGAAAATCTTTCGCTAAAACATGCTTAGTTTCCAGGGAAAAATACACTTCCCATCCTTTAAAAACAAATCTCGCTAATGTTTTAAAACAATTCACATTCCCTTTTAAATCACAATTTTAAACACTTCAAATTTTCAACCAATTTCTTGAATTTAATTCCTTTTAAATTCTTTACTTAAGAATTTCTTTTATTTTCTTTTAAACCCAATTTATTTATTTATATTTGAATTCCCAGATTGTATTCACACAATCATAGCACACCACAATTTAATTTTCAAATTAATCTATCAGGTATATAAATAGAACATAACATATCAAGATCTAAATTAATTTATCACAGGATATCAATGAGATATATCACCGAATAAAAATAAAATTTCTATTTGTGAGGAATCCAGTTGGATCCCTCCAACCTATTTTTCCCTGCATCCACGGATATTAGCACAACAAATAAATATCAATCCAGACGGGTATTAATATTCATACTCAACCAATCACACAATTATTTAAATATTAACTATTTAAAATAGCTAAAATTCCAGATGTGAGTGAGATTAACTCACCTTGAGTTCGACGAACGTTTAAATTTTCGAATTAAATCGACCGTGATCGATCTAACCCAACAATTTCGCCATCTTTGATTGTCTCCAAATTTACATTGTAGTGTAGACCGCGTCGCTGCGATTCCGGCCCTTCCTGTTTCGTCGAAATCTGACATCATACGCATCAGATATGAATTTTATAGTTTTGAACTAAATTTTTTTAAAAAAAATATTTTTATAATATTACAACCTAGACTTCCACTCGTTCGATTTGGAAAAGAGATCACAACCGCGTTTCCTACTTCTTCCTCTTGTCATCTTCATGTACGCAAGACCAGGGTCGTTCGAACCCACCACCGCCTTCAACTTCTTCATGCCGCAACCACTATACACGACCGCAAATCAATCGGAGCACATCGGCGTGAAGCCCTTCACGCGCCGCCCCCAGGTCATGAACGGAGTTGAACTTGAGCCCCCATATGCCTTAAATTTCACACTCGAACTCCACCACTTCCCGCACGATTTCTGGCCACCACGACGTACGATCATTGATTCCGACCATTGGATCTAAGCATCTCTCCACTTTCTACAACATTCCAGTTAGGAGTTTCCCCTAAAAGTCGATAGATCAAGAGGAAATTAAAGGGAAACGGAAGCAAGCTTCGGCCATAGATGAAAGAGGATGGCGGCATGAAAACAACTAGGGTTTCGGCCCTAGAAAAATGTGTTATATAAACGTTAATAATTATTATTTTAATATTAAATCCATTATAAAGCAACTTTTTCACACGATCTCCAAACGACGCATGCCGATAGACGATTATAATGTTTTACCCATATTCCGAACACAATGTAACGTGTTTCGAAAGCTAATTCGATCATCTTCGCGAGTTACGAAAATAAACGATCAATTTTAAATTAAATCAATTAAAATAGTTTCTATGCATTTTGAGCTGTCAGGGTCAAACGACAACTCTGATTGCTACGAAAATTGAAATCTGATAATAACTAACTATTACAGATCCAATGGAACTGGTTTCATCGAATTCTAAGATCGTGCCCCCGGAAGGCTATTTTCACTTGTCGATTAATTCGAGCGATTTCCGAAATTGTCAAAATCACTTAAAATTTCACTTTTAAAATTTTACTAATCGAATAATAAATCATATAGAATTTATATTCATATTAGAAATCATTCTAATTCATTTCGAACCAAAATCTGGTCATTTGCATTATTATATTATTGAATGCCATTATTAAATTAATATAAAATTCCAAATTCAAATTATCGACTTTTAATTCCATCCAACAGTCCAATATTATAATTCAAATCCAAATAGACTCAAAATAAATTTTAGAAACCAATTTATCTATTTATATCTAGATTCACCAATTACCCCAATTCCAAATATTTAAATTATTATTACTCAAATTCAATTGAATTGCCATATTTAAAATTTTAACTAATTTTATTAATTTAACCAAACTATTTTACTTCAAAAATCAAATTATAATCAATATCCAACATTTAAAATGAATTAAATGTTCAAAATTAACGACTAGAAATTCTGGGTCGTTACAGTGTTCTTCCTCCATCGTCGAATAAACAAGGATATTATTCACTAACACAAGTACAAACTTATTTACCTTAAAACACAGTTCATAAGATCAACAAAATATGCCAATGAGTTGGTTAGCCTGAACGGCATAAGCAACCACTCATAAAAACCCAGATGGTGTACGAAACGCTATGATTGGCACACACTCCTTTGCCACTCTCGGTTGATGAAACCCCATCTCAAGGTCCAACTAAGAGAACACCCTAGCACTATGAAGCTGATCGAACAAGCTATCAATATGTAGAAGTGGATTCTTCTTCGTCACCTTATTCAGCTCATGGTAATCTACACACAACATCAAAGAGTCTTCCGCCTTAGTGGTGAACACTATAGATGCTCCTCATTCAGATATACTCCGTCGAATGAACTCTCATCACAATAGGTCATTCACTTGCATCTTTAGTTCCTTCCGCTCTTTCGACGTCATATGCCTCAATGGCATAACAATCAGTCCAACATCCTTCACAAACTCAATACAGAATTTAATCTCTCTATGTGGTAATAATCCAGTAACCTCCTCGAATACGTTTGGATGCTCCCTTACTATAGGCATAGAAAATAATTCATCATGCAAGATCTCGAGCGAGTACAAAAAGCTAACCATTGCCTTATCGTCGGGTAGGCAGCCTATCTCCAACCTACGCACATCATCCATCTCTATCGTCACCAATGACCGCTCACAATCCAAAACTACTTCGTACTTCTATAGTCAGTCCATTCCCAGAATAATAACGAAACCCACGTGTAACACCCCCATCTCTATACCATACTATCCAAGAGTACTAAAGAGTTATACTGCCGGATAATATGGAGAATGAGATGATATGAGGTACACACGTGAATATTTCCTTGGTCTAATACTGGTACGTATTTAAACATCAAATATAACTTACCACAAAATGTATATAGTATCGGCACAAAACAATATACATGTGTGCTTTGAGGATAGAATAATACAACATATACGGTAAATATCAGAGATCATAAAGTCAGTCGCATCATAATATATAATATACGATAATGTATAACATACAATATAAAACGTCTATCCAAAATACATCTCAAATATATACACCGATGAAATACATCATATACAATACCATATATCTAGACAATGTAACTAGTCTTCACTATACCCAGTAAACAAGCTAGTTTCACCGTCCATGTACCTGGAATGTCTCAAATTGACCCGAGTATTATATAAATTATAAACGGGTAAGACTACATCTAAACCAAAGGTTGTACATATATGTAGATATAGAATAAGCATAGTGTAATGGTGATAACATACAAATAATTGTATAATAAAATGGCAACACCCACAAAACCTAGTATAAAGATGTCATCATCTATATAAATCAAATCAAATATTATCTCATCGAAACGATAACAAAATGGTAAACCGTCCATATCTGAAATCACCATCAAATCCAGAAATCATAACAAATGAGATATTATTTATATGAATAATTTAACTAAATGCAAACATCTTATATCCATCAAATATAAGCGAATCACCTAAAAAGACTAATCTATTACACAGAATCACTTACACAGAATCAAATCCAGAAATCTTTATATGTGTTACTCCATCAAATATACAAACATCTTTATAACACATATTAAAAAGTTCATTAATAATTATATGACTAGAGAAATACTCTTTATAATATTCAAAATACTAATTTATGAAGTTCTCATAATTTCTATAATATATATGATTTCAATAAATAATTTAAACTAAATACAAAAGTTGCTTTTCAATAATTTATTAATTTCTCAACTCCTTATATATTTTAAATAAACATTTTTATACTCCAAATCAATGTATAGGGAAAGATTGACCTATAAAACTCGATATAGATTATCTAAATAAATATAATTATAAAACAACTAAGTTAATATTGAATAAAATTACTTAATTATTCTATAAAAGATTTCTATATTTTACTATGACATTGATTCCAAAAAGAGTTTTATAACAAAAAAGGAAGCAATATTTGTATTTATAACGAAAATATATTTATACGCCCGAAATTGGCTAAATTAAACAAGACTCTGTAAAATATTTACAAAATAATTTTAATATGATTTTAAAACCCTTAAGTAATACTTTTAAGCTTTTCAAAAATTCACTAAAATAAGTAGTGAATAAATGTCTATATATATAGCAAAATTACTCCATAACAAAACAATGATCATCATAATAAATATCGTGTGACCCAAGTTGAGTTCCATCAAACTCCGGTCATCAGTAAAATTCGCACATCAACATACAAATAATTATTTGATTCAATTTGCAAACGGAGAAAATTTTGTTTGTATATTTTCAAATCATACAAATAACCAACAACCAAAAAACTATCAATCCTAAACAAACAATCAAATCGTACAAGGATGTGTCATGCTATTTCAATCAATAACATCCATTCACTCAGTTTCATCTCATCCAATGTATCAAACAATTCATTCAACCAACAATTCAAGCAATAAATGCGATAATCATATAGATAGATGGATATAGCAAGTGATAAATGATTGATATAGGTGTGAGTTAAGGAAACTCACTAATTTGCAGAATCAAAGACATAAGCTTATTCCTGCCACATCCAATCCTTAGCTTCACTGCCATGTCACCATCAAGACTAACACCTCAACCAGAATTTTCGTCAGTCCTATCTCCACCATCGTTTATATCTTCACCCCACCACACCGACAGCAAGCATCACATCTCCCAATCAACACTCACCCAAACCCAAACCAAGGCATGACATTTATTCGCTGCATATGCTTTGCTCCACTTCTGCCTTCAAACGCGTCGTCGTCACCTGCTGCCTACGCATGCTCCAAGCCAGTCTTGAACCCTTTCCAAAGTCGCGATACATCAAAGTCGATCGCTTGAAATGCGATATTTTTTTATGAATTTTGAAATGGGGACTGTTTGCGCCAAAATTGGTTACAAACTCCAAATTATCGTAAAAGCACCAGTATATGAATATAGATCAGCAGTATTCTAACACAAACCTCAGATCCAAGCAAAGTTGATAACAAAAATTGAGAAATAACAAACAAAAAACACAAGATTTATAGTGGTTTGGCTATCTTAGGCCTACTTCCACTTCGAAGGATGATCTTTTTATTGATGTACTTGCTGGTTACAGCCGATTACAGCAGTAATTTTCGACTACAACAAGAGAGTTTGAGTGCAGTCGTGATTTTGGTAGAGTCTGGACGTTATAGGATCCAAAAGTCCTTTTTCTGTAGGTTTAAGGGGCTATTAATAGGTGCTCCATGCAAATATCTCACTCAAACTTTGGAAGACGCCTTCTGGCACGTCAGTGGGTCCACATGATCAATCCCACACAATTTCGACTCAATCCGTGATCAATACGAACCAATTTTGTATCGATCAAGATTTTGTCCAATGGAGTCAAAACTTTGCGTGAACATTCCTTAGCTTGTACGTAAGCTTCTGTGAAAATTTCAGAGCATTTGGACTTATGGATTGGGAGATATGATCAATACGAATTGGAGTTTTCTTTAGGCTGTTTCGTTCGACTCGATACTTCCGTATTGTTAACTTTGACTCGATCTCGAGCACATGTGCGCAAGGTGACGTGGTGCAAGATTCTTGGATCTCTCCACCTTTTGTGCCGAGTTGACCAAGTCTTATTCTCATATGTACGCGCCTTATTCGTATCGGTCATCTTTGCTTTGTTCGTATCGATAGTGTTCCGTCTCGTTTGTGCCGATCATACTGCTCTTATTCGTATCGATCGACTGCCATGTTATACTCATATTCGAGTGCTTCGTATCGATGGCTGTTTCGTATCGATCTATGGTTGATCGGTACGAAGTATGTATTAATCGATATGAATTATACACTTGTATCGATGGATGCGAAATGGGCAATGGCCGATCGATTCGAAGTAGGCCTGCCGTATGATGGATACGAAGAAGACCGTCTTTGTGGTGCGAACGAGATAGTGGCATGGCAATGGATACAAAACCATTCGATGGGTGCGAATAAAGCTTAGCTAGATTGATACGAACACAATGGATTCGAACTGTGCGGTGATGGATGGATTCGAACACTATCGATACGATCATAGTTCTTTGATCGATACGAAACAACGTGCTTTCCTTAACTTGCATCGATCATACCTCGATCATACGAACTCCGATTGACTTGACATTTAAAATGTTGGCTTCCACGGCTTTGCTTGTCTTGCCTTGTCAATTGTAGCTCAATCTGGACTCGAACAAAATTCATCGATATCCATAGTGAACCTATGATGCATAACTGATATTTGTGATGAGTAATCATTGATTTTCAGTTAATTTCTTGATACGTCGGCCTTGCCAAAAGGTGGGATAACACTTTCCCCCCCCCCCCCTCCCCCCCCAAAAAAAACATGCCTTTCGGAAAAATGTGTGTTTTGATTGGCTTCAAATCAAATGCCATGAGTCCATTTTTATCCACAGCTATAGTAGCATCAATCAAATTTATGGATGTTTGTAGCCAAATCAGTGTCCATTTCCACCCGTGGAAGTCAAGAATTAAATTCTACAGCCTCTCCGGACTATCGATGGTCACTTTGAACCCTTGCCAAGTCCATTCCAGACTTAACGATCGAAAAAAAAGATCCTATTGCGCTCCGGCATTACTTTCTATCCCTTGCACTCTGGCCCCAGTGAGAGCATCATGTCACTCTCCAGTGAAGGGGAAACAGCGTCGAGCGAGTCGATCCTGTCGCTGTCTGGCGAAGTGGCAACACCCCCTGCACTCTGGTTTAGTGTCACTGAACATTAAGCGATATCATGGCCTAAATCCTAGGCCGATCATAACCACTCCGGGCTCCTAACGAACCCCAATCCAATCACTCTCTGGTGAATGGGGAAAGATATTAAGTGAGTTGATCCTGTCGCTCTCCGATGAAGCAACTCACTTCTTGCACTCCGGACCCCGCCTTTTTGGGTAGGGTCATAAAACGATCATTTTCAAATTGATTTACAATATCTATCCTTTAACTCTCCTTTCAAAGGTTTATTTTGCGAAATCCAAGTTCATTTATTAAATTCAAATTCTATAGTTTCAATCATAAACAAAGGAAAAATCCAAATACTGCCTCTCCGGGCAGAGCGATCTATTACCATCTCGAAGCATGCCTGGGGATCTCTTCGGTTCACGTACATGTGTAAGTGGCCATTTTATTTTGAAATCAAATTTAAAGAGTTTGATCGACCAAAGTTCAAATCCTGAACTTGGCCCTTGCCATCATGTTCAATTGATGACGAGTCGTGATCCCGATCCAGGATTAGTTCTGTTAGGTGGAGGCGATAATTGCTCAGGTCCTACGGCCGCTGTTCGATCTCTGGTGTATTGTGGCTATCTACCACTTCTGACATGCTCTTCCACCTCATCCTTCAGATGGCGACATTCATCAGTAGTATGCCCTTCCAGCTCATGGAATAGGCAGTACTTTCCACTTCTACATTCCCGTTCTGTGGGATCTCTCCTGGGTGGTTTTCGATAGGGGAGCTGCCCCTAAGTCTCCATGTAGATCCGTTCCAGGTTTTCCATCAAATCCATGTATTGTTTGAACCTGGGTTCTCTAAATTTCTTTCGTTTGTCAAGACCATCGTATCTATCATCCTGCTTTCGCTTCCCTTTGTCTGCTCTAGATTGTGCTTTGGCGGTTCCTTCGCCTTGCATAGAGTTTGTTTCTTGTCTCTCGGCGTGTGAATCTTCTAGCCGGATAAATATTTCAGCTTCATTGTAAAATTCTCCAAGTTCTTGTGGGAGGTCTCTTGCCAGCGAATCCTTGAACTCTATGCCTTTGCAACTCCTGCCACCGCCGCCATCACAATCATCGATGGATCAGGACGATCCACTGAAGCCATAGTTGCATTGAATCGCAAAAGAAAATCTTTTACGGACTCTCTGGTCCTCTTCTTTATCGATGCTAAGGTCTTCACACTTTTGGGTCGCATTACGTGGACCCTAAACTGCCTCATGAAGCATTCCACTAGCTCGCCTCATGTTCTAATCGATCCACTCTCTAGCTGCCTTAGCCAATGCGCAGCAAATCTGATAAATATAGAGGGAAACATCGTGCCATCACTTCCTCAGATGCCCCCACACTTCCATGTGCCTGATATATCTGGAAATATGCATGGTCGGGTCTAACTTTCCATCATAAGGATCCAGCATGGGTAACTTGAACTTTGGAGGGTTCCTTGCATTTCTAATATTTGGAGTGAACGAGCTCCGACTAACTTCCTGTAAGCCTCCGCTTGGAAACCCCCCTCTCATAATCCATCATACTAGTCCAGCCATTCTTTCGTCTCCATCCAGGGGTTGTACCCTAGCCATGTTTTTATCCTGCCCCCAGGTCTCGAAGGATACTCTGGGTAATACTCTTTATGTGGCTCATTCATGTTGGCATTAGCTCTAGCCTGCTGACCTCCATCTATGGGCCTTATAGTGCCAGATCTCGAGGGACTACTCTCGGGTTCCTGTTGATTGCCTTCACGTTCTTCATTCTGATCTCGAATTTGACCTCTGTTGGTCTCTGTGATTCTAACTCCTTGTCCTATGTTTGCAGCCACTGTAGTTGGTCCAAGGTTCTGTGCTCCAGCTGCTCTCATCTGCTCAAAGAAGTTTTGCATCGTTTCCTGTTGACTCTTCAACAATCTTTCATGTATCAAATCCACCATAGCCTCCATTTCGTCCCTGGTGATGTAGTTCGAAGCTTGTCTTTCCCCAGCTCCAGAGGAGGCCTCTTGACTTTCCCCTTGTTAGCTCCTTTCTCCTGTCTGCCTTCTTGTTGATTGTCACGTCTGTGAGAAATGTGGATTATGGATCTTAAGGCTAGAATTAACACTATGGGGGGTGAATAATGTTTTAAGGAATTACTAATTCTTTTTTAGTTTATATTAATTTGAACACAAACGTATGAAATATTCAAACATAGATATGATTACAGAATCAAAAACAGATGCAGATATAAAGTAAAAGCAATAAAGGAAAGAACACACCGGATTTTATACTGGTTCGGGGTTACCCTACATCCTGTCCCGCAACACAAGTACGGATTTCCTTTCAAAATCAATTCTTACGATTACACCCTCGATTTCAAGGCCATGAGGTACACCGTCTAGATTCACAATCCTCTGGGTAGAGATACTTGATTTTACGGGAAACAAGTTCACCCAATTGATTTTCCAGGCTACAATCACACCTTTTCTCGCTTGATTGATTTTACAAGCTAAAATCACACCTTTTCTCACTCAATTAATTACAAAAAAGTCTATAATTCTGAATAGCACTGGGATCTTGTTGAGATAGTGATAGAGAATCAAACCAGAGATGATCTAGTTAGATTCAATGATGATTTCGGCAGAGTAATGGTAAAAATGTATATATAAAGAAATGTGGAAGAAGAAGAGAAGAGAAATCAGAGAATATGTGAATATAAATTCATTTAAAACAACCTCTATTTATAGTAGAACAACAGCCATTTCCATTCATGAAAGGATATGACGAATAGACACTTCCTTTGAAATTCAAAATTTTGAATTAAACTGTCACCTTGTCGACAAGGGTATCTTGGGGTTGTCGACGGGCCTAAGTAATTTTTGGTAATTTGTTTTTCTTTGAAAATAACTTCTATCTTGTATTAAAACTATTTTAAACTTTATAAATATACTTAACTACAGTTAAAATACATAAATAAGTAAAGAGAATAATATATATAATTTTACTATAATTTTATATTTAAATCTCAGTATAAATAATAAAAGTTAAATATATTATAATTAAAAGATAGTTTAAAACCAAGGATAATTTGATTTTGAAAATAAAGATTATTTTGAGGCTAAAAGTATTTTAAAACCAGGATATATGTTTTTGATTCTTTTAAAAGGAAGATTTTGAAATCATTTTGAAAACAAGATATAATTTTGTAAAAAATTTGAATAAAAGTTAGTGGATGCAAAACAATGTTCCACTAGATTTTTCGTAGGTTCCATCCTACTTAGGGTTTCATCCCTTTAACGGGCTCGAAGTGGATTACATTTCACGAATAAAATGGATTTTAAGATGTCAGTGCTTTGCTAGGAGTTTTAACAAAATTCCTAACTAAATTATTTATATTGAAATCTTGAACTTTTGATAATCTTGATACTCATGAGTCTTCAATCTTGAATCTCCCTATACTGTACGGTCTTCATTCTTGCTACCTGCATGGTTAAATACTGCATATACATATATATCTAAACTATAATGTTAGTATTTATATTTTATAACAATTTCTAAGGTTATTGTCATCAAAACCATTATCTCAAGGAATAACAGCGTCATTGTTAAATTTTTCAAGCTTTCCAATCCAATATCTAAGAGGTAGAATCCCTGAACTAGCCTCCTCAGTGAAAGTACCAAAGTGTTTGCGCCAAAATTGATCTCAAACCCCGAATTATCGTGAAAGCACCAGTATATGAATATAGATCAGTAGTATTCTAACACAAATTTTAGATCTAGGCAAAGTTGATAACTACAATTGAGAAATAACAAACAGAAAAAAACAAGATTTATAGTGGTTCGGCTATCTCCGGTCTACGTTCACTTCGAAGGATAATCTTTTTATTGATGTACTTACCGGTTCCAGTCGATTACAATAGTAATTTTCGAGTACAATAAGAGAGTTTGAGTGCAGTCGTGATCTTGGCAGAGTCTGGACGTCATAGGATCCAAAAGTCCTTTTTCTATAGGCTTTAGGGTGCTATTTATAGGCGCTTCATGCAAATATCTTGCTCAAACTTCGGGAGACTCCTTTTGGCATGTGAGTGGGCCTACGTGATCGATCCCACACAATTTCGACTCGATCCGTGATCGATACGAACCAATTTCGTATCGATCAAGATTTTTTCCAATGGAGTCGAAACTTGACGTGAACATTCCTTAGCTTGTACGTAAGCTCCTATGAAAATTTCAGAGCATTTGGACTTGTGAATTGAAGATATGATCGATACGAATTGAAGTTTTCTTTAGGCTGTTTCGTTCGACTCGACACGTTCGTCCATTATCTTTGACTCGATCTCGAGCACGTGTGTGTAAGGTGACGGGTGCGAGATTCTAGAATCGCTCCACCTTTTGTGCCGAGTTGACCGAGTCTTATTCTCATATGTACACGCCTTATTCTTATCGGTCATCTTTGCTTCGCTCGTATTGATAATGTTCTATCCCGTTCGCACCGATCACCCTGCTCTTATTCATATCGATCGACTGCCATGTTATATTCATATTCGAGTGCTTCGTATCGATGGATATTTCGTATCGATCTATGGTCGATCGATACGAAGCATGTATTAATCGATACGAATTATACACTTGTATTGCAGTCGACGGATGCAAAATGGGCAATGGCAGATTGATTCGAAGTAGGCCCGCCGTATGATGGATACGAAGAAGACCGTCTTCATGGTGCGAACAGGACAGTGGCATGGCAATGGATACAAAACCGTTTGATGGGTGCGAATAAGGATTCGCTGGTTCGATACGAACACGATGGATTCGAACAGTGCCGTCATGGATGGATTCGAATACTATCGATACGATCATAGTTCTTTGATCGATACGAACATCGTGCTTTCCTTAACTTGCATCGATCATACCTCGATCATACGAACTCCGATTGACTTGACATTTGAAAAGTTGGCTTCCGTGGCTTTGCTTGTCTTGCCTTGTCAATTGTAGCTCAATCTGGACTCGAAAAAAATTCATCGATATCCATAGTGAGCCTGCGATGCATAATCGGTATTTGTGATGAGTAATCATTGAGTTTCAGTTAATTTCTTGATATCTCGGCCTTGCCAAAAGGTGTGATAATAGGTATTAGGCTTAAATCCAACAAGGAGAAATGAGGATTAAGGCTCCCATCGAATAATGGGAAATAGGTTTTTTGAAATTCTTTGAAGCCAGTGGAATTTCTCTAGAAAAATGCAGAGAATGGGATATGTAATGGTGGGCCTAATTGGGTTCTTATTTAGTTTAATCTAGTTCATTTTTCCCTTAATAGCTATTGTAATTTGTTTGTAAATAAATTTCAACCCAATATGAAATAAATTTACACTTTATCTTATAATTATATTTCGATGACCACATAATTTCTTCCCCTTCAATACTTGTAAATTTATTGCTTACTTTTTAATCACATAATAATTATTTACGCTTATAAAATATTTTGTATTCAATTAAAACAATTTATTCAATTTCAATACATATTTGAAAAGAATTTATAAATTTAATTTGATTTATTAAATTAAAATCTTTTTATTAAACAGAATTTAATTAACTATAATATTATTTTTAAAATATTACTTATCGAATTTGAATTTTTTTATTTTAATTAAATCTATATATAATTATGGCGTAAGGACAGGGTTGTTACAGACTCCCCTTTGCAAAAGAAGACGTCAAATAATTCATACCATGACTTTATTTATAGGGGCTTTGCACAGAAGATTTCTATTTTTGATGTTGTTATAAGTAAAGTCCTTGTAGTAATGAGTATGTAAATTAGGTCTCTGTTTTTACTAAATCAGAAAGTGCAAATTAGTTTGCTCTTTCCTAATGGAATGTGCAAATTACGTTGTGCTTTTAAAAAATATGAAAATTTTCAAGATTTTCAAAAAAAATTCAAAATAAAAAAAAATGCAAACTAGCTTGCACTTTTCAGATAGAAAGCGCAAGTTAACTTGTAATTTTAAAAAATTTAAAACATTTCAAAAAAAAATTCAAAACCAGAAAGCACAAGTTGTTTTACGCTTTTTAAAATTTTCAAAAATTTTCAAAAAAAATCAAAATAAAAAATTGCAAGTTAGCTTGTACTTTTTGTCAAAAAAGTGCAAGTCACCTTACGTTTTCTATTTTTCAAAAATAGAGACTGAATTTATATTTTTATTTCTACATGTACTTTTCATATAACAATATCTGAATCGGGGACCCGTGGGTCTTTTCTTGTTTTTTATATCCACGATCTTCTATCAAACTCAACTACACAATCATCCACGTGGCCCTAATACTCCAACAAAAAATAAGTGTTATATATGAAGTTTAATAACATCTCATTCCAAACAACATGATGATATAAAAAGTTATACTTTTATAGTTTGTTCTTGCCATTTAAATTACATTGGGAAAAGTTGTACAATTTGTTAAAAAAAGAAGAGAATATCAATTCTCGGTAGAAGTTTCAACTCATGCATGCAGCTTTTTTTTTTTTTTTTAAATAGAAGTGGAAAACTTTTTACGGTATTCATCCAGCCGATTGGCCTTACAACAATCGATACCATATGTTTTTCTTGTGCAAAATAAGCTAGCTGGCCTAGTGTGCATAAAGTGATAAATAAATATCATTAAATAAAAGTAAAGCTCCTTCGTTGCTTTGTGTGATTTCGTACTTGATGCTATTGCAAATAATGTCTAGGCAGCCTACAGGCTGCTATGTGTGCGTCTGTATGTAATCCATGCATGCATTGCACACAATTGGTTACATCAGTTTGCATTTGTAGACTGCTAAATGATGATAAATAACTTTATTTGGTTTAACTGCAACGTCGTTATGATGATGCAACAAAATAATCATAAACATACCTGTAGCACAGTTGATCTGCTAAGAAGTTTTATCTATTCATTATTTGCAGTAGTTCAAATGAAATCAGTTCACTTCTTTAAGGGTCCAACATGTTCAACAGAAGATTACTACTCCATAATAATTTCAATGAGTTTTCAACTCTTAGTAATAACATTAGCCTTAGTTTTGGATAAAATGGTAATTTTCCCATACTTTTATAACTATATCATGAGAGAAAACCTAGGCATCGTAAAATTGAATCTGGATGCTCAAGAAAAAGGCATCATAGTAACAAAATAAGTAGGACTACTGGAAAAGGCAGGTTATGTGTGAAAAAAAAAAAAAAAAACCTAACTAAGAGATGCAACACCTTGGAAACCAGCTGAGCCACTGTATGCACGTTTGTATGCAGAAACGTGTGAACAAAATCAAAGAGGGGGTACTATAAAGATTTACGAAATATAACTGAAATGTTTTGTACAATGTCTTGGATATATAAGCCAAAAGCAAATCCAGAGATGAACTTTATTGTGTATGTCAAAATTTCTATTATACTTTGTAAAATAGTTTGTTTTTTATTCATCTTGGTTACCTTACTGGCAACTTGAAGGTGTTAAAACCCAAGAGTGCAGTAAGTAGATTAGTAAAATAGGAATTAGGAACCCATTTCATTTTGTTTTGTTCAAGTCTTCTAATTTTTGTTTTACCATCTTGTAACTGTCATCTTTAATAAAGTTTATTGTACATATTACACTCATCTGTACATGACAGATCTAGTTGGCTGTCTAGCCATCTGTTATTTTCATCAAGAACAGATTGTCTGATGATATTATAATTTTCTTCACGAACTAGATCTAGCATTTTGTTTGTGATCTTTGTTACTATTTCTTGTTGTTCTATATAGTAATAGGTATTCATTATGTTTTTCACAATGTTAGTTTTACCTAACTTTGGTTCATCTGAAAGATCTATAAGTTTTTCAGCATAATCATGTTTGAAGATTTTGGCTATGTTATATTGTTGGTCTATGTTCATGTTTGTTTGTTTTAGGATAAATTTTTTTTTTATAAATTTTTGTTCTAAGAAATTTTGTAATGATTCTATGTTTTCAATTTTTGGAAAGTTGTTCATCTTGGTTTTCCCAATCGTTCTTTTCTGTGATTTTGTAGTTAGGTTTATTTTTTAAAACTATCCATTTTTCCATTATATGTAGAAATCTCTGCATAATCTTTCTGTTATTATTATGTTTCCTGGTTCTCGGAGGTAATTAAAATTGTTAAATATTTGTATGAAATGTGCTTCACGGTTGTATATGTTTATTAGTTCATCTATATGTTTTTGTTTAAAAATTGTTGTGATTTCATTTTTTTGATTTTCTGTTGTACTTGTGTTATGTTTTAAAATATTTATCATGTTTAACATAAATTTGTCTTCTAGATGTTTTTGTAGATTTTCCATGATAGTTTTCCCTTTTATATAACAAGAATTTATAAATTTATTTGTTTGTAATAAGCTTTTTCCTTTTTAAGGAGAGTAGTCAAAGCTTTCTGAAAGTACTTAGATTATTTCATAAGTAGCAAGGCTTTTTTTTAATATTGTTTAAACTAATCACATTTGCAAATCATTTTTACCAGAACACTCCTTCTTTAGCAATTAAAGGTTTTAACAAATCGTGTTATTATTATTTTAATTCCTCACCATGTTACCCTAAAGAGTTTCTTCCCCTAAACGCCCAACGACTCCTTTTCTAAACGGCTTCAATGTGTACTTATCTCTGTTAAACGGATGTACGTCTGTTGGAATTAAAAATAATTCTAACTCTTTTTACAAAACCTTAATAAAACAAAGATTTACGGTGTCATAGTGTCAAATATCTTTGAAGTTTCTTAATTATTTAAACAATTTCTAACATAAAAGAGAAAAATCAAAAGAGCTTACATTGCTTATGAAGATTAACCCGTTCCTTTCTTGAGCTTTGACTTGTGGGGTTTAGCTAGAGATCATCTGAGCTGAGGCCATTAAAAATTTCAGAAAAGATAATTTTATTTATGATAGGAGATTTATAATGGAAGCTTATGGTACAATGACTTATGATATTTCTTACTATGTCTTACAGATCATATTACTTCTCCTTATATAGACGGAGAAGGGATACAAGAACCACACAGCTGTCTGTTAATATTTAGTGGGGATAAAGATATTCTCCATTATCCTAAATGTACTAAAGAGATACATAATTTACATTTGTTTTATAAAAAGATGGCCAGCTCACTACATCTTTTCATAAAATAGATTCCTTTCTTTTTCAGAAAAGAAATCTATGTGCTTTGTCATCTGTAAAGTTATTCCACTAGGAGAGTGGAGAATAATCTGTCGTCTTCAATCATCTGTAGACATGGTAGTTGATTCCACATCATCTTTTTCTTCATTGTTTTTCTTTCTTTGTCTTTCTTTTTTGTAGCTTTGTATCAAGGACGGTTTATGATGGAATATTTCGAAACTTCTGTGGTGAATTCCTTGGTTTCTCAATATATTTGTGACAAATATTTTTGTAGTGGGGGTTTCTGTATAAAGGAATTTATTCTTCGTATCCCATTCATCTTCTTCAACAATTTTTGTGTCCCTATACCTCTCATAGGCTTGATCCTTGATTTCTTTGTATTGGACATCTTCTGGTTTATAGTCTTCATCCCAGTCTGTGTAATCTGGATCAAGAAACTTTGCTTTAATCTGAACTGCATGTTTTGTTGGTTCAAAATTATGTTTGCCAAAGTGAGGAGGTATGGATTTGAAATCCATGTATATATCGGTGGCCAATATGTTTGTAAGTTGTTCTATGGTGGTTCCAAATGGTTCTGGGATATCATCTTGGATCCACTCTTCTGCATAAATCCTCTTAACAAATCCAAAATTTATTAGTACCATGAGATCTAATACTATATTTTTGTGGATTAGGTATTTGTACTTGTTGAGGTTTAATGTACTTTGTGGGATTGCATATGTAATTATATAAAGACAGTTTATGTTTGTTTGTAAACACTGGGAATACCTTTTTGTACAAGGTATATTGGAGTTCGTCATTATTTCCCAATGAATTTGTAGGCCCTCATTCGAAATGTGGGATATTTGTGAGAAGAATTCACAAATATTGTTGAACATACCTAGAGATTGTTCCTGAATATGGTATATGAATTGCGCTTCCCTAGTCATTTGCTCAGGGAAGTTCGGTAAGACAATTTTTGTGGAGATTTGGTTTAAGGAAACGAAGGTTGAAGATTTGTTTTGGGTTGTCCCAAATTTGTCATTTTTGTATTAGCAGTTTTTGTTGCTACTGCATAAGAGGCTTGTGGCCTTAGGTTTATCGAAGAAAAAGAAGTTTCAGAAACTTCTTCCTTTGCAAATTTCCCCATAGAGATTTTTTGTAAACTTTGTATGTCATCGGAAATAATAAAATCATCTCCGAATTTTGTTTGTAATTATGTAATTGCTTCATCATAAGTATTGAAGCTTTTGTAAAGTGGGTTCCCATATCTGCGATTTTGTTTTAGAAAATTTATTTTTACTATGATCTGTTCCCATGAGGCATATAGGTCTGCATGACCTGTAAAAAGACCATAATAAAGGTATTTTTGTCTTGTGATTTTGAAAAAATCTGTAAGAGTGTGTATAGAACACTCAGCTTTTGTTTGTTAGATTCCTGAGGGGTCTTCATGTTTCAAATATTATCTAGAACCATTTGTTGTTCCTTTGTTACTTTTGTCTTTGTTTGGAACTTGTTTTGTTTTGAGTATGTTTTGAGATGCATAGAAGGATCTTGCTCTCCTATGTTCATCTTTGGTTTCTGTCTATCTGAAATCTACATACGGAATGTTAGAAAAAGGCAAAGGGTTGGTTTATCTTAACAAACTAGAAAGTTTATCTGGTAAATAATTGTCTTTACCCTTTATATGCTCCCACATTATATTTGTTCCACAATTCGTTACAGCATTTTTGAATTTAAGCCATCTATTATTTAATATTCCTTTATCTTTTTTATTTTCTGTATATTTGACTATGGATTCACAGTCAGTCCTGATTGTTATTTCTTTTTGTGAGATTATGAAAAGTTTGAAGGATTCTAGGACATTAATTATGGCCAGGATTTCATAATCTAAGGATGTCATATATCCCTTTTCTCCGTATATACTAGAGGTGTATCTGCATATTTTTTCCGTTATTTTGTTTTCATATTTGTTCTTTTTACTTAATAAAATACCACCCCATCCTAAGGATGATCCGTCTATTTCTATTATCAGGTATTCCGTTTGTAAAGGTAAACTTAAAGGTTGTAATGTGCTTGCTATTTCTTTTATTTTTTGTATTTGTTTTATGTCTTCGAAATTGAAGTCTCTGTTTCCTTTTGGACTGGCTTTGTTATATAAAGGCCTAGTATATTTTGAAAGATTTTTAATATATGGTCTTGCATAATTAACAAGTCCAAGAAAAGCCTGTAGTTGTTTTAGGTTTTCTATTTTGTCTAGAAATTCTAATATTTTTCTTGTTATATGAGGTTGTAATTCTATAGTTCCTTTACCAATTCTGGCTCCAAGAAATTCTATAGTATTTTTTATTAATTCTATTTTCTTTTTTGATATGATTAGTCCATGTGCTTCAATTAGGTATAAAACTACGTATAAGTGTGATATATGTTCTTGCTTTATTTTTAGAGAAAACAAGGATATCATCAATGTAAACACAAGTGTATTTATTACAATGTTGAAAAACATTATCCATTTTTCTTTGGAAAATTTGTGGTGTATTTTTTAAACCGAATGGCATGACGAGCCATTCATAATGGCCTTCACTGCATGTGAATGCAGTCCAAGGTATGGAATCTGGGTGCATTTTTACTTGCCAGAATCCTGATTTAAGATCAAACTGGGAGAACCAGTTTGAACCTTGTATTTTATTGATGAGAACATCTTTGTTTGGTATACAATATCCATCTTCATGGGTATTGTCATTAAGTCTTGTATAATTCATGGCTATTCTAGACTGGCCATGTTTTCTTTCAGATTCTTTTGTACGATAAACGCTGTCGTTCTATGTCTTGAGTCTGTTTTTCTTATGATATTTAAATCAGTAAGTATTTTTATATGCATTTTAAATTCGTCCATGATCCAGTTATCATATTTAGGCGAACCAGTTTTTATTGTTAAGTCTGGGTTTATTATGTTCAACTTACATTGTACTACATCTTTATCCCAAAATTTTAATGGTTTTTCTCCTATGATTTCTATTTTTTCTAATTTAGAAATCATTTGGTCAATATCATCTTTTGTTAGTAATAGTTTACTAATATCTTGTGGATTTATCATTTGTAAATCTTTTGTTAAGTCTTTTCTTTTATAAATATAATTCTTTGTTGGAAGAAAATCATAATCATTTTGCTCAAGTTCAACGGTTGTTTTATTTGTATGATTTAGGTTTTTGCACTAGCCAGGAATTGGGCAATTGCAATTTTCAAATTTGTCTGAATATGTTGGTGGTGTTGATGTTGGTTTATTTCCACCACGCTTTTCAAGCGCAAACTCTGATAATATGGGTGAAGCGTTGTTTTCTTAGAAATTTGGATATAATCTTTATTAAATGAAAAGCTCCCATTATCATTTAATAAAAAATCTAATCCAAGGATTAATTTGATATCCTGTAGGTTTAATTCTAAAACCCAAAGTTGTTTTATATTATAATATGGGGACCATTCTCCACATGTATTTGTAAAACATATATTTATATTTTTGACAATATCTATTATTATAGTTGTCGTTCCATCAAACTGGATACTTTGTTTAGGTTTATCTGCTTTTGTAACATATTTATATGGAATAAGGCTGGAGCAAATAGTAGAACTAGTTGCACCTGTATCAATAAAAGCTAGAACTTGTATATTGATTCCTTTTATATTAAGTTCTGTTGGAATACGTAGTTCTTTTAAACTACCAGTATTACAAATTAGTGGAATCTGTATTGGTTTATCAATACTATTTAAATGAGCATGATGTTCATGGTCATTACTTGGGTAAATATTGTTTAAGTTTATTTGTTCTTGGCTATAAACTTGTTCATTTAATAAATCATTGTTATGGGTGATTATACTTTTTCCTTTGTCAAGAGTTAGTAGTTTATTTTTTAAATCATCTAATCCTATTTCGATGTTGTTTGTTCTTTCTTCAAGAATTTTTATTCTGTCTTTATTTATTTTATTCTTATCAGTATAAATAAGTTTTATTTCTTTAGGAACTTGTATAGCAAATTTATTTGTAGCACAGATTTGGCAAATCTTGATTGTGCAACTTGTACATTTATATCGTTTGTCAAAGGCAGGGTACCAAGGACAAAAATCACATTTTTTTGTGTCAGTTCCCATCTTGTACTTGAAATTATGGGTACAAATTTCTTTATTCATTATGTTAAAAAAAGATTCATTTGTTAAATCTTCTTCAAATGTTGTTAGTTCATTGATTAGACCATAATCAGATGAACTTACTTGTTTATGTTCTTCTAATCCTTCAAGAGAGATTATAGAGTATATTGTTGTTGTTTCTGAAACATCAGAAGCAATTTCTATTAGATCTTCTTTGACTGAATCAACAAGGTTTGATTCTCTTGTATATAAGTTTTGTTTTTTCGGACACGAGGATGGTAAATGTCCTTTTTCATTACATGCAAAACATGTAATTGTATTTGCGTATGTTTTTTTTGGATTATATTTCCTAACATGTCTATCTTTGTTCAAGTATGGTTTTCTAGCATTTGATCTTCTTAAGTAATATTTTTTCATATATTTCTTTTTGAATTTTGGTTTATTCTCAATCTTATGAGAACCATATTGTTGTGATGTATATATTTATCCACAAAAACCATAATTTTTTTGTTTTAATTCCTTTTGGATTTTTATGTAGGTACATCTCTTTTTTTATTCTGAGATGATATGTGTAGTTCTTATCCCAATCTTATTATAACTTGGAGGTAAGTTTTCAGGCTTATTCTGATAATCTGTTATCCAAGATCGATGTATTTCTTTTCCTAAATCACCTGGTAATTTAGAAAAAAATCTGTTGCCTACTTCAGTATTATAATAATTTCCTGAAATTGTAGTATAGTGTAAATATTCTTTTAGGAATTTTATTATGTATCTCCAGTCTAGGAGTTGTATTTGCTCAAGATCGCACATTGCTTCTTGTTGTCTTATTGTTATTCCTGTGTTCACGTCTCTTCCAGTCAAGATAGTGTGTATGGAATAAGCAAAGTTGTAGATATTATTTTCTTGGGCGATAAGGTTTGCAATATCTCCTGGGAAATTCTTTTTGTATGATTCCCATATTGCTTTGGCATTATCACCTAAGTAATTTTCAGCAATTCTGATCATTTCTTCACCAGAATTGATGTTTAGATGCCTTGCTGAATAGTCTCTAGCTATTGCGGCGGTCCATTGTTCTAGATATGTATCTAGCAACTGGGGATGACATTCAGTTATGTTTAAAATAACCTAGTTGTTTTGGAAATAAGATTTCTCATCAGGTAATCTTTTTCCTATTGTTCTAAAATTTGGATTTTTATCTGTATATGTATTATATGCCCTCCTAGCAGGTTGTCCTACTTCATATGGCATTGCTTGGTCTTTGTTTCTATCTGGATATTTATGACTAATTCCTTATTCAGCACTTGTTTCAGGATCAGCTAAATCCATATGTTCTATAAATTCTGAAATAATATCTTCAAGAATATCATTTTTATGAATTTCTGTAGATAGAATCGAATCGTTTAGGTAATTACTAATATTTTGTATTTCCCTCATTCTTATATTGTTTTCATCATCAATATAAATAAAAAAATCTTGGTTTATTTGTCCTGATGATTTTAAACTTTGTTTAAGATTAAATATGTCAGATGGTTCAAGATCCATCCCAAGTTCTTTGGGATAAATGATCTTATCCATTTATTCTTTTGCTTAATTCTTCAGTTTCATCATCTGTTTCAACTTCTTGTTGGTTTGATGGACCATAATCCTTGAATCTAATGGACATAGATTTGTTTAGATTGTTATATGTTACGACATTGTTTGGTTTTATTGTTGTAGCTATTTCACTTGGACATGTTATATTCCATTCATGACCAGCAAGAACAGAGGAATCAATTTCCATAGGTTTTATTGAGAGGTATAGGGCCACAAAAATTGCTGAAGAAGATGAATGGGATACGAAGAATAAATTCCTTTATACAGAAACCCCCACTACAAAAATATTTGTCACAAATATATTGAGAAACCAAGGAATTCACCACAGAAGTTTCGACATATTCCATCCTAAACCGTCCTTGATACAAAGCTACAAAAAATAAAGACAAAGAAAGAAAAGCAATAAAGACAAAGATGATGTGGAAACAACTACCATGTCTACAGATGATTGAAGACGACAGATTATTCTCCACTCTCCTAGTGGAATGACTTTACAGATGACAAAGCACATAGATTTCTTTTCTGAAAAAGAAAGGAATCTACTTTATAAAAAGATGTAGTGAGCTGGCCATCTTTTTATAAAACAAATGTAAATTATGTATCTCTTTAGTACCTTTTGGATAATGGAGAATATCTTTGTCCCCACTAAATATTAACAGACAGCTGTCTGGTTCTTGTATCCCTTCTCCATTTATATAAGGAGAAGTAATATGATCTGTAAGACATAGTAAGAAATATCATAAGTCATTGTACCATAAGCTTCCATTGTAAACCTCCAATCATAAATAAAATTATCTTTTCTGAAATTTTTAATGGCCACAGCTCAGATGATCTCTAGCTAAACCCCACAAGTCAAAACTCAAGAAAGGAACGGGTTAATCTTCATAAGCACTGTAAGCTCTTTTAATTTTTCTCTTTTATGTTAGAAATTGTTTAACTAATTAAGAAACTTCAAAGATATTTGACACTATGACACCTTAAATCTTTGTTTTATTAAGGTTTTGTAAAAAGAGATAGAATTATTTTTAATTCTAACAGAAGTACATCCGTTTGATAGAGATAAGTACCTATTGAAGCCGTTTAGACAAGGAGTCGTTAGGCGTTTAGGGGAAGAAACTCTTTAAGGGAACAAGGTGAGGAATTAAAATAATAATAACATGATTTGTTAAAACCTTTAATTGCTAAAGGAGTGTTCTGGTAAAAATGATTTGCAAATTTCGGTGATTAGTTTAAACAATATAAAAAAAAAGAGCCTTGCTACTTACGAAATAATTTAAGCTTTGACTACTCTCCTTAAAAAGAAAAAGCTTATTACAAACAAATAAATTTACAAATTCTTGTTATAAAAAAGGGAAAACTATCATGGAAAATCTACAAAAACATCTAGAAGACAAATTTATGTTAAACATGATAAATATTTTAAAACATAACACAAGTACAATAGAAAACCAAAAAAATGAAATCATAACAATTTTTAAACAAAAATATATACATGAACTAATAAACATATACGACTGTGAAGCATATTTCATACAAATGATTAACAATTTTAATTACTTCCGAGAATCGGGAAACATAATAATAACAGAAAGATTATGCAGAGATTTCTACATATAATGGAAAAAATGGATAGTTTTAAAAAATAAACCTAACTACAAAATCACAGAAAAGAACGATTGGGAAAACCAAGATGAACAACTTTCCAAAAATTGAAAACATAGAATCATCACAAAATTTCTTGAAACAAAAATTTATAACAAAAATTATTTTTATCCTAAAACAAACAAACATGAACATAGACCAACAATATAACATAGCCAAAATCTTCAAACATGATTATGTTGAAAAACTTGAAGAACTTTCAGATAAACCAAAGTTAGACAAAACTAACATTGTGAAAAACATAATGAATACCTATTACTATATAGAACAACAAGAAATAGTAACAAAGGTCACAAACAAAATGCTAGATCTAGTTTGTGAAGAAAATTATAATATCATCAGGCAATCTGTTCTTGATGAAAATAACAGATGGGTAGACAGCCAACTAGATCTGTCCTGGACAGATGAGTGTAATATGTACAATGAATTTTATTAAAGAGGATAGTTACAAGATGGTAAAACAAAAATTAGAAGACTCTGAACAAAATAAAATGAAATGGGTACCTAATTCCTATTTTACTAATCTACTTACTGCACCCTTGGGTTTAACACCTTCAAGTTTCCAGTAAGGTAACCAAGATGAATAAAAAACAAACTATTTTACAAAGTATAATAGAAATTTTGACATACACAATAAAGTTCATCTCTGGATTTGCTTTTGGCATATATATCCAAGACATTGTACAAAACATTTTAGTTATATTTCGTAAATCTTTATAGTACCCCCCTCCCTCTTTATTCAGGTTATGTGTAAAAAAAACAAACTAAGAGACGCAACACCTTGGAAACCAGCCGAGCCACTGTATGCACGTTTGTATGCAGAAACGTGTGAACAAAATCAACAAAATGCACATCCAACGAACCATATAACAGATAATTAATTGCCACATTGCTTTCCCAAATTGGTGTATAAATAGAATCCCCTTTAACTTTCTCTTTATTATCATTCTTCTAATACAACAACTAGTTATTCTTTATATACAATAATCCATAAATTAATTTATAATAAAGTATATAACATTGCCACGTCGTATATTTAACGACCCGTTTTGCCATAAGATTTTATATCAACACTGTATTGTCAGTGATCTCTACTTCCATAAATATCCGATGGCTGTATGTGTTGTTCAAAATATATATTCAAATCTAGAAGAAAAAAATATCTTCACCATTTTTCAAATAATATTTTATTCCACAAAACAATATCTCCTTTGAATAAAATATTTTTAATATCACAATATCATGTCAAATTTGCCTTGTTTAATGTTTATGAATATCTATTGAATATTTGTTCACCCATATCGACCAGAATTTTTAAAGCACTCAATGGACAAATAAAAACCAAACAAACTACTAAAATTATTTTCAATCACCTTATAAAATAAATTTGTTTTTTAAGAGTATGTTATAGTTTAGAACTAGAATATCAGTACATAACTGTGAAACATCGAACCAATGTAACAACATTGTATTCAACTCTTTTATATATTTCTAACAATTAGACTTCCTATTCGCCATAAATAAGGTTCCAAGCAAAGTTTTGGGAAAAAGGCACCATAAAACTTATATTTACTTCTGAAAAAGTTCTTACATTAGTTAATGTATTTTACATACTTGATATGTGTAAGAATTTGGTCTTTGGATACCTTCTTAACAATGGAGGATTCAAAATGGTGTATGAGTCTAATAAGTTAGTGTTGTCCAAGAACATCAAATTCATTGGACAGTGGTACTCTTGTAATGACATGGTTAAGTTGAATCTAATAAAGAAATCTTCTATTTATATTGTTGATTCTGTTAGTTTATGGCAGGGTAGACTAGGACATGTTAATTATAATTTTCTTAAAAATATGCATAAATTAGCATTAGTTTCTGATTGTGACTGCGATACTATTTCTGAATGTGAAATATGTGTTCAAGCAAAAATACATCGAAAATCCTTTAAATCTTTAGAAAGGAAAATTGGCTTGCTTGATTTAGTATATAGTGATATGGGTGACTTAAAAAATCATACCACCTATGGCGGTAACCAATGCTATATAACATTTGTTGATGATTATACTAGATATGCATATGTGTATCTAATGAAAACTAAAGATGAGGCCTTTGATAAATTTAAAATTTACAAAGCAGAGGTCGAAACACAATTAGGAGTTAAAATAAAAGTATTACATTCAGATCGAGGTGGTGAATATTTCTCAAATGAATTTACCTTATTTTGTGAACAATATGGTTTAGTTCACTAATGCACTTTCACATATATACCACAACAAAATAGTGTTGCTGAAAGGAAAAATAGAACTTTAGTAGAAATGGTTAATGCCATGCTCATAAGTTCAAACTTATCTTATAACTATGGGGTGATGCTATGTTATCTGCATGTTATATCTTAAATATAGTACCACTTAAAAAGAATAATGTTTCCCCTTATGAATTATGATTTAATAGGAAACCGAATCTTACAAGACTTAAAGTTTGGGGTTGTTTAGCATATGTTAGAAAACCAGACCCTAAACGACCAAAATTAGGAAATAAGGCATTTAAATGTGTTTTTATAAGATATTCTCTTAAATATAACTTATAAATTCCTAATACGTGACACCTTAGAAGTTATAAAATCCGTAGATGTAGAATTCTTTGAAAATCAAACTGTTGAGATTCCATTGAGATCATCTAGTCCAGAACCTAATACGATTGATGATATCAATGATGATGATGCTCCTGCTCAAAACAGCAAGAAAGTATCGGTACCAGATAATAGTACCAAACAAAGAAGAAGTAAAAGAGTAAGAATAGAGAAGGACTATGGTATTGACTTCATTGCACATATTATAGAAGGCATTAAGGACGAAGTCCTTAATGCGACTAGATATGTCATGAACGTCGATGAGGACCCCAAAACTTATTATGAGGCTATAAGTTCCAGAGATTCAATATTCTGGAAAGAAGCTATTAATGATGAAATGAATTCCATATTGTTAAACCAAACTTGGGTATTAAATGATTTACCTCCTAATGCTAAACCAATATGATGAAATGGATATTTAAGAAAAAGTTAAATACAAATGGATCCATTGATAAGTTTAAAGCCAAATTAGTTGCTAAGGGATATAAGCAAAGACACGGAGTAGATTATTTTGATACATATACTCCAGTTGCTCGCATGTCTTCTATACGCTGTTCAATGGCACTTGCATCAATTCATAAATTGGTCGTATATCAAATGGATGTAAAGACTGCGTTTCTAAAGGGAGATCTAGAAGAAGAGATATATATGGAACAACTTGAAGGTTTCAAAACCATAGGCCAAGAAAAGAAAGTTTGCAAATTAGTAAAGTCTCTTTATGGACTAAAGCAAGCTCTCATGCAATGGCATGAGAAGTTTGATAAAATAGCATTGTCATATGGATTTATTGTTAATGATGCTGATAAATGTATTTATAGCAAATCAGACAAAAATGATTATGTTATAATATATTTATACATTGATGACATGCTAATATTTAGTTCCAATATATCCTGTGTGAATGAAACTAAGAAGCTTCTATGTTCTAAATTTGATGTGAAAGATCTAGGAGAAGCTGACGTAATTCTAGTAATTAAAATTATTAGGAAAGAGGGGGATTTATTGCTTGCACAATCTCATTACATTGAGAAGTTCCTCCGAAAGTATGGTCGTTGTAATGACAAACCAGCACCTACTTCTTTAGATCCTAGTATTAAATTAAAAAAGAATACTAGACGTACCATTTCTCAACTTGAGTATTCCAGTATTATTGGGAGTCTTATGTATGTTATGCATTGCATTAGACAGATATAGCATATGCTATAAGCCTGTTATGTCGATTTATGAGTAATCCAGGTTTCGAACATTAGAAAGCTATTTCCAGAGTTTTAGCTTATTTGAAAGGAACCATTACCTATGGTTTATCTTATAAAGGATATCCTACTGTAATAGAAGGATATAGTTATGCAACCTAGAACAACGTAGAATCAAAATCCAAGTCTACGACTAGATGGATCTTTACATTTGGAGGTGCTGCTGTGTCTTGGGTTTTCAAGAAACAAACCTGTATATCTGACTCAACAATGTTGTCAGAGTTGATTGCATTAGCAGATGCTTGTAAGGAAGTGGAATGGCTTAGGAATTTATTAATAGAAATCCCATTATGGAAGAAGCCATCTCCAGCAGTCTTGATTAACTATGATAATCAGGCTACAATATACAATGTCTCTAATAAGACATATGATGGAAAGTCTAGACATGTGAGTCTAAGACATCAAATGATAAGACAGTTACTCAAAAGTGGAGTAATAACTGTTGATTACATAGAAACAAAGAAATTTTTTGCTGACCCACTCACAAAGAGTCTTTCAAAGGAAATAGTTACTATAAAATCAAAGGAAATGAGACTAAGGTCTGTGAATGAAGGTTGATCATCCTAAACAAAAACCCAACTTATATTTTGAAAAGGATAGACAAAGTTCAATGGGTACCAACAAGGTAAGAGAATGATTACGGAACTCTAAATGAATAATCCCATGATATTTAGTGTTTGGATTCTACGAGAACAAAGGATGGATAATATGTCCTTAATAAGTCTAGTTACCTTAAAATGGTGTATCGTAGAAACATCTTAAGAGATTTACCTATACGAGTATGGAAATCAAGCTGTTTCCTAAGAAAGTAAGACTGCTTTCTAAAGTAGACTCATAAACTCAGAATCTAAGCACATGGGCATTAATGTGCTGAGCATACAGAACACACTATATACGGAAATCAGTATGTGTGACTGTTTCGGTACTATCACTAGGGATACTTGGTTCAAGATACGTTCACCATAGACCTCGACAGAATTTTGAATGGTTTACACTAAGTGAAGGTTCAAATTCAAAAGATGCCTATCATTTATGTGTTGGATTTCATGAAGATGCAAAACTTGACCTTGGAACTACATTGGCTTGACACCACTCAGGTATGTAGGTAGTCACTCTAGTGATGCAGCCGTCTATTTTATTTATTTTGAAAATGGGGAAATTGTTGGAAATTTTAAAAATTAGTTTCGGGTTTGGGTTTGTTTTTGAAGAGGAAAGAGTGAAGAAGAAGGAAGAAGAGGGGATGAATAGTCGCACATCTAGGAAATTAAGAGAATATACTGATTTATATACGGATTTCTCTAAGGAAGGTTGGGCCCTTTGGGCACCCAAATGTTTGCTTTGATGTAAGGAGGAAAGTTATGCATAACCACCACGCGCGCGCCGCCGTCGTCCGACCGACCGGACCAGACCGGGTTGGGTTCGGATTCGGGTTCGGGTCTAAAATGACGAATTAATTTTTGTTAACAGGCCGGATCCAGTATTTGAATTTAAATGGATATTTTTGGTGGGTCATTTGAATGAATGGACGTGACCGTTTAGTAACAATTTTAAACTGTTACGAAAAGCGTGACTGTTTGTAATGGTTTTGGACTATTGGAAAGGATGCAATGCTTGACGAATGGACACTTCCTCACTACTATAAATAGTGACGCCTAGGAACCTTGAAGAAGACAATCTCTTCTCTTTGTACCTTCTTCTCCTCCCTCCTGATCTGCGATGCTCAAAAAGTGTTGCAGAACGCTACCTTTCACCACAGCTTGTGACGCCTGTAAGGTGTTACAAACGCAGAAACATTGCAGATCAAATTCTCTTCTTCTTCTTCATTCTATTCTCTACTAAATTGCATCATCACAGATCAAATTTGAATGTTCTTGGTCAGATCAAAATCTACAAATTTTGTATCCGATTACGCTGTTCCAAGGCTTCATTGAATCTGAAGTCGATAGTTCGATAACCCATTTGTACCTGTTGGGTTGAACCATTGTCTAAAAGATTCTACACAGTAGATCCTTGAAGTCAGAAGTACAGCAGTTATCATCTTAATCATTCTCGAATCATCGACTCAATTAACCAACATGATTTCCTCCAAAAGAAAAAACCTAGAAGACCACAACTCTCATATCTCCCTCGCCGTTGAAAGCCGTAGATCTGATTCCACATTCAAGCTGGTCCCAAATCCATCATCTTCTCCCACACCTTCTTCCACGACCGGGTTAGTTTAGTGCGATTCCAGATCCATCATCATCTCCAGCTCAAGCATCATCTATGTAGTTTCATACTTAGGTAATTATTCGATGATTTTCAATAACTACCTACAATTTTGATTTCTTTCTATAGTGGAGATTATCGATTAAGCAAGAATTGCTAACGATTTTGATTACTATATGCAGCGGAAGTTATCAATAAGCACGAATCGCTTAGGATTTTGAGTCATATATGCAAAGTTGATTATCGATTAGGCACAAAACTACCTTGAATTTGCTGGTATCTATTATACCTGATAATTTCCATGGTTATATCCATGATGTTCAACTCAATGGACTTTTAGATCTTTTGATTTGCTCAGTACATTCTAAAAAAAGTCACATAATAAACTAATTTCTATAGTGTTTCCAGAAGTGGCTAAATGACATGGACCAATTTTTATTTATTTATGTCCAAAAATTAAATAACATATATGAAAAGTTATATTGCTAATCAAATCATCTGTGTTCTATTTACATATACAACAGATGCTACATTCACTGCCCTCTATTGGTAATGCTACTACTGTTCACACTTCTATACTCAAGTCTTGCATGTTTTTTTCCATCTAATCCTCTCAATCTGTAGTTTTCTTATAGATTTTTTTATTGTTTCTTTTGTATGAGATAAGGTAAAATCCCTCAATATCTTTCTCTTCTTTTCTATTGAATGAGAGTATGTTTTATTACTGTTGCATTATGTCAGAGCAGCATAAACAAAAGGAGTCATTGAAATATTAGCTTAATAGTGTTATTTCTTGGTAATGAGCATAATTTTACATGTGATCATCATAGTCAATACCATTTGATTGAGCACTCGAATAGTTGATGAAATCCATTTTTTTTAATAATCTTGATTTAAGATAATGTACACTTAAAAGCTTAGTGTTTGCATTCATGTTAAAGAAAATGTCATAGATGTTTTCTGCAGGTTAAGTAATGTACTATGATTACTGCATATAGAAATATTATTCATGCAAACCAAGAAATATAAACTCAAAATATATCAAAAATTATGACAGTGTAATTACTGTACAAGTGACGTGAGCCAATAAAAAATACATTTATAAATTTGGACTATCTTATTCTTTGTTTACTTTTGTTGTTGTGAGTTTTCCTAACTTCTAAGATTTTCATGCCTTTAATACTTTCTATGTTTTTTTGCATTTCAGATATTTATTTATTTTGGGGGTTTTACTTAGAATATGGAGTCGTTATAGATTCATCAAGTTCCATTTCATTGTTTCTCCTGTTGTTTGCATTCATATTTCCATTATTTTGGATCTGTCTATTGGCTTACTCTTATTTGGGGACCCAAACCTTCGAGAACTGGCAGAAACATTATGTATGTCTAAAGTTTAAATGTTAAAGGTCCTTATTGTTTAATATATAGCCAAATGATGGTTTGAAATATAACATTTCACATGGCCAATCACATATTCTTGATTCTGCTCGCTTATGACCTCAAAACTTTTAGTTGGAGGTAATGATTCTTCTATTATCCTTAATAGTCTCAAGTGTCTAATAGCATATGAAATGGAAGGATTTTGTTATCATGTCTTTCATACAACATCAATGATGACTCGCTCAAGGAAGCTTTTAGCGGCTTTGGCACTTTCAGTAAAGTTTAGTGCTATGTTTTTACTACTTAATGACTATACATTTGAATAAAGTAGATTCTTCTGTCATTCTCATAATGCATTAATATTGTTCACTAGGGTAATAACTAATAGAGAAACTTGGATCAAGGGGGTTTGGGAACTTTAATGAAGATGAGTCTGCAAGTTCAGCCATCTCTGACATGGATGGCAAGGTTCGCCTTCTAAATTTATACCGAATATCTGATGAAGTACTCATGATATTTTATTAGTTGGTATATGTTATGTGCAACCTTTTAAAACATTATGAGCCACGGCTGATTTTAAAAGCTTCAAATGCTTTAGCATTATTTAACGTGAATGATTTCAACAATGGCTCATTCAAATTGTAGTGTTGTTTAATGCAGCTTAATTTGATTTTTCATTGTTATAGGAGCTAGATGGGAGAGCCATTAGGATGGGCCGTGCCAAGCCATTGTTGAGAAACTAGGAGGCGCCAACTATTTTACTGAGCTAGGAAGATGCTTCTATTACTCCTCTTTACTGTAGTTTTGCATTCATCACCACATTATTATAGCAGACGTTACAAGTAGCGCGTCAAAAGTTCATTGGCTAAGGCAGGTTATGATTGACCTCCTGAACCCAACATGAATGCAAACAAGATTAAAATCACTTGCTCTTTATTTGGACACCTAACAGGGTCAACGAGAAGCTGGTATATATTAGCAGAAATTAAACAGTACTAGAATACTAGGTTTTGATCCTCGAAGAAGTCATCCGCCTGATTGTAAATGTATGATACGACAATGAGTTATTAGTCATGGAGGATTTTAAGTATTTAGCGTCATCTTGTTGTAAATTTAGACCACTGGTGAAGCATGTTTTAAATGATTTAAATCGAAGCATTGTTTGAAATTTATTAGTATGTGATGGTAAAAAATTTACTGTGCCAAAAAATAAATGGTAGTAAATCAACTATGGTCTGTATGTGCACATTTCATACATGTTTACCATTTTGTTATATCACTGCACATAGAAAAGGTAGTTGACATTTTGGTGTGTAACAGTTTGATATATAGCCAGATGTCAACGTTTGTACTTAAGATTAGCAACGGTTCGTTTCTTGGTACCAAAATATTATGTTTGTTTTTGCAAGAGTTTAGCTAGCTATAAAGAAGAAATTAAACTGTCATGTCTCCTGATTGTTTACCTTTTATGTAACAGTAACTATTTTTATTTACTCCATACCTCATATAAATGTTTTGTTGAATTAATACATGGACATAGTGATTATAGCAAGTTTACTTGGACATGCATATACACTCGTATATTAAATGAAAAACTACAAAATCATAGACATACTTTAGAAAACTATAAATATAATTTTGTACCTAAGTATCAAAAAGACATTGTAAGCTCTAATGGCAATTAGATTGTGGACTACAACTACACAATAGGCATAAGAAATACCTGGAAAACACAAAATTAATTATCTAAAATTGTTTTTAAACACTTTAGTTCTACTGGAACCAAAGTTTAATTTTATGTATGTAATATCCTGATAAAATGTATAACAGAAACTTGAACCTTGATAAGGTAATAATCTCAATATTGATGAAGCTAACCGGTCTAAATAATTCAAGTAATTATAGAATAATATATAATAAAAATATAATGACGCTGACTCGACCTTCGAAAATCGGCACTGAATACGTCACTCATATTCAGATGCCGCAGATCCAAACGTAGAATCTAGTTCGCCGGAGCTTATAACACATTAAGCACAACAACACAGCAGAAGAAAATGAATATATAACATTAATACACAATAGATACAATGTCTGATACAATATGATACAACAGATCCATAAATATCAGAGATACAATAGTAGGAAGATAACTCTAATATGATCTCAAGAGAGAAACAGAGACAGAATCTAATATCTGAAACTTCATAGCCAAAGCCCTAATGCTTCAAACCAAATAGCTTAACCCAAAAGCTTCGAAGACTCCAATCCAAAAGCAGTAATATCCAAACCATAAGCTCTAACCCCCAACACGATGACTTAAGCAAGGTCAGTCACCTTGAACAAATGCTATCGCCAAATTCAAGGGCGGGATGAAATCGAATCTACTCCTACTATTCGATTATCTGAAAAACCCAACTCTAGACTGCTCGTGTGGAAAATTATGGGCATCCAGAGTTTAGGAAGGGAACAATAAACTCCGGGCCAGTCATGGGACTGGTATGAGCAAACAAAAATAGTTTATCTTTAAAACAAACAACGAAAGATTTTAAAAGAAATCCGCAATGCTTTTTGGAAAATGAAACTACCATAAGGCCTCCCGCCACACACACCATGCAAACGCAGAATTGGAGGAGATTTCTCCTTATGATAGTCAAAAATGCTTACAATGCAAAAAAAATTGATATTATTATTATTATTGTGCATAGTGGAAAACATTTCGAAAGTATAATATTAATCTTAGCCAGCATACAACCATTATTGTATGCCTACTATAGCTACCATCTAAACAGTGGGGTGCCACCATAAGTAAATTGCAGGTTATACAACTAAAACCGTACAAGGCAAGTATTGGAGATTGGATTTCCAACAAATGGTCAGGCCAAGGAACTTTCCTTTGCCACATGGGTACGCCTATGGAGGGACGCCCCGAGAACCTACCCGGCTCCCTGCCAACACAAGGCTGGTATCCTCCCTGCCCGGGAGTAATACCTAAAGATATGCCACCCTCGGTGGTTTGCGACCTTTATCCGAGAGCTCTCAACCACAACCATCACACAGTAATAGATTTACAATGTCCACATGAGTTAAGTATCTAGGCTCCATACCATGATACCATCCTTTTCCAGAAGGAATGGACTCTCCCTAGGGGCACGACCCCTGCAACCTTGCCGCATCTTTCCTGTTTCGACCATTTTCGGGGTGTGAGGTCCTGATGCAGTCTCATCCACAAAGCTATGCTTTTCACAAAGCCATGCTTTGATCAACAAATGATCAGCAACACTTCGTATGCCACATTACCAAATTGGGAATGTATCACTAGTGACCATCAACTACATAACCTTTGAGCTCGTATGTCTCAAAGAAGGGTGTTAAGCTAAGAGTAAATCTCCGCCACCAAACAAAAATGTATTTGATAGAAACCAGCTTTACATCTCAAAGTGTAATGTCAGACACACATCCATACAAGTCTGTTCCGAGTTCGAACAGAACCGAAGGCACTTCCGAAGAAGCCCTTGCACTCCGAGAATTCCCAATCCCGATCGGACTCCCCATCACATATGGAGATCTCTATACCGAGAGCTAATCGATGCAGAGTCATTCGACGGGTTATCCTTTCGTTCTCGAAAATACCCGGTCTTCACCACCGGTCTTCAAATGTTATCCATAACGTCGTATCATTATTCGGAATGGGTTATATGACACAAGGTCCTCTCCCCGCTAAACCGAATAATGAGCGCAATATTTAAAAACATATGGACATTGGGATTTCAGTTAAGTCACAACTTAAAACCCAAAACTTTCCGTCAAATGGTTTAAACAAATTACCATTTCAAATCTTTGAAACAAAAGGATCCACTTCACAAAGTTCACCCATTTTTCACAAAAATTCATTCACAGATTTCAAAACAGTTTCCACTTCAAATTGGATTAACTCATCCAAAGATTCAATTCATAGCTTTCAAAATCGTTTCCAAAGATTCATTCATAACTTGGAAAACCATTTCTTTTCAAACTTGAAAATTTCTCAACACAAATATGAAATTCTTTCCTTATATAAAACTTTTATTATTTGAAAACAAATAGTTTTCATTTCAGAAAAATCTGACTTCATTTATACAAGTTAAAATCCTTGGGTTAAATTCAAATTTCCAAAACAATACTTTTAAAATGGTTTAAACCCGTATAAACCAATTTATAACTTATAAACCATAATTTCCAAACATGGCATTCGATTTCAAATTTTTTGAATTCAAATTCAAAATCAAATTATTTAAATTTCAAAACTTTATTAAGTTATTCAAAATAACTTTTATCTTTGAAAACACCTTTTCAAACTTTTCACATTAACCAAATTCAATTTTCAAAACCATTTGGATTCAAGATTCTACTTTAAAATCATTAAAAATCTATGACTTAACCAATTTCCTTGTGCAATCCATATTTGTGTGTGTATGGTGTAGTCCAGAGGTTTTACCCAATAGTGCAACATCATCAATCATCACAGATTCAAGCACAGTAATTATAGATAAGCGGTATATCTCTACAACGCTTATCTTCATTCACAAATTCACAGATAAATAAAATTAATCACAGGTAAAATAAATTACATTCATCACAACTTAATTCAGAATAATTCATATTACAAGGCAACACAGATCAGGGATATCAAACAATTCACACATTCAATACAATTTAAACATCCATACATAAGACCCATTAATTATCTAATTTATTTAAATCAGATCATTTACCTATGAATAAATTTCTAGACATGGTTAATTAATAATCAATTAATTACAAACCATTACTATTTATTATTCTTTAATCATTAATTAACCTTTAATTAATAATTAATCCTTTAATTAATTATCCTTAATTAATTACTATAATTAATTAGTTAATCCTTAATTAATAATCATCCCTTAATCACTTTCATCAATTAATTAACCTTTAGTTAATTAATTATTCTCATATTAATTACCTTAATTAATTAATCACATTAATTACTTATTCTTCAAATTAATTAACCTTTAAACACTTGATTTATCAATCTTCAATCATAAATTATTCATCCTTAATTACTTTCATTAAGTAATTATTCTTAAGTAATTAATTATCCTTAAATTAATTATTCATTAATTACTTGATTAATCAAGCTTAAATTATTAACAAATTTCCCTTATTTACTTTTATTAAGTAATTCACTTCAAGTAATTAATTTCCTTTAAAAAAATAAATTAACTTTAAACTTTAAAAGTTAATTAACCATTAAAACATTCTTTATATTAATTAACTAACCTTTAATTTTATTTATTTAAAATAAACTTTTCAAAATAAAAATTACGTATATTTTTAAACCATTTTAAAACTTGGTTAATTTAAAAAATTTATTAAAAAAACCTTTCTTACTAATTTTAAAACTTAGACAACATTTAATATGAAAAGAGAATTGGTTTTAACAAAAATTTGTTTTCTACAAATTTGATTTACTTTAAAAATTTAAAAACTGTTTTTATACCAAATCAAATAACCCGAGCAAAACCCCTAACTTCCCCGATCAAAACACGAGGCTACCCACGATCATCCTACTTCGAGAAAAACACATACATTCTCGAACAAAAACCCGAGCACGATCATCCTTCCATCACTCACAGACACGCCATGGACGTGTGCACCTCCACCAATGATCAACGTCACTCCAGCCATCGACACCAACTTCTACACTTCACCATGATCCTCGCGACCAATCATGATCACCCATTTCACTCAATTTGATCGAGAAACGAATTCGACCCAAAATCCAAAATCTAGAAACCCATCATCCCCCGAAATCCTCTTCCCTCCGACGATCCCTGCCTCGAGAAGCTCCGCCACCTTCACCGTAGCTCCACCTCGACTCCAACATCTCCTACACGCCTCACGATCGGTCCCGACCGCGTCTCGTTGCCGCAATCCCCTTTTGAAACTCGACGACCCAACCTGATGTTAAACCCTACATCGCCTTCGCATAGCCACGTCGATCATCTAAAAATCCAAGCTCCATTTTTCTGATGATCCACGCCTTCCCCTCTACCTCTGGCCCAAATTTCGACGAGTAAAACTTCGCTGATCGACGGCAATTGCCAAAAATCCCAATTCTGATCAACTAAAAATATCTCACTCGATCCTAAATTAAAAATCTGGATTTTACCCTTAAAATTCATGGTTCCAGATGGTGATTTCGATCATATAAGTTAATCAAAGAATCATGATGCATAAATTTTCATGTTTTATAAGTTCTTACTGCCTTTTCTTATTTTCCAGAAATATACCAACTTACCAAATCCTAAAAATATTTTTAAAACTTAGTTTATATTTAAACAAACATAATTTGTTTGAATACTAAGACCTATAAGAGATTGGATGAAGAGATTTGGTATTTTTCTCTTAAAATTTTAAGCCCTCTGACTAAAAACAGAATGAACACAGACATACTGACATATATACCAATATCACTTCATATTTAACATGTAGGTCTAACTTTACTTCATGCGAACAATCACCACAACATTATTTCATATAATCATCACATGCAATCATGAGGTGAACCAGATTTAAGTTTTGGATGTAGTTTGCTCACCTGATTAATGAAGACAGAGGATAGCCTAATATTTGTTGCATGGTTGATTTTCTTTTTGCTTTCTAGAATTTAGATTGAATTCAGCTTGAATTTGTGGTTGCATTTTTATTTTTTTTATTCCTTTGATCTGAATTGCCTTCTTAATTTCAAAACTGAAGCTTGCTTTTGTTTAACCAGATTTGAGCATGATGTATATTGAATCAAAACTGCATTTCCAGGTTTTGAATTTAATCTGCAATTCCAGTCTTGATTTCTAACTTGTTTCTTTGACTTGAACCAGGATTGAAAGCTTGAATTGGTTGGAGTAGCTTATGAATCTGGAACAGCCACTTAATTTAAAAACTGGAAAATGTTTCCAGGTTTGAAATTGTCTGATCATTGTGCATTGCTTTTGATTCTCCTTTTATCCTATTTTGATTTCCAAATTCTGTTTTAAATTCATATTTGTCTTTTTTTTCTTGAATCTAATTTGTTACAGGCTTGAAATCTGAGAATTGAAGATGAAAGAAAGAAAACATGTAGCCTAATTTTACTCTTTAATCATTTAAATTTTAAGAATAATTTATTTTTGCCACTTGTATTCTTTACATGGCAATCTTATTAACACTTGTTTAATTATTGAGAGAAAGGCTTACATTTGTTAATCTATAAAATTACTTATCTCACATTTGTTAAAAAAAATTGTATTTTTATGTTTAAATCCTTGTTTTTATTTAATTTGCAATTTGTATTTTAAACCCTCTAATTATTTATATTTCATATCTTAACATATGTAAATGTTTTATATTTTAAATTCATGAATATACAAACTATATTTATTTATTTAAGAGAAAATAAAATTTAAATCTTTAATTAAATCTCACTTTACATATTTTCATAACCAATTTATTTAAAAAAATATTTATCTTGAATCTCAAATCCAATTTCAAATCAATCCATATACATATATTATTAGAAATTTTTTCTTTTACTAATTTAAAATATAGAGTTTTAAATCTAATTTTTTTTATTTTCAATACATTTATAATTTAAACTCAAGATATTAACTTATTAACAAATATTTATTTTAAAATTTCATTTAAACTTATGTAATCATACTTATTATATTTTTGTTTCAAATGTAAAATTTTCTTCAAGTCCAATTAAATTTCAATATATTAACATTTGAATTTCAAATTCAAATTTCAAATTATCATTTACATATATATAAACACAAAACAAACACATATCTTTATAAAATTTGGAAAAATCCAAATTAACTCACCATTAATTCACAATTAAGTTTATAACCAATATATTATTCAAAATATTTATTTCTAAATTTCCAATTTAGAAATTCTAATTAAAATCACATTTATATATTTATATTAATAAAAAAATATCTATTTGGAAAATAAAAATCAAATTAATTCATAATTTAATTCAAAAATCTATATAAATTCAAATTAAATCCAATTTAAATTTGTCTTAAAAAACCGGGATCGTTACAAAAAAGAAGCAAGTTTATGGTTTGTGAATACTCAAAAACTTGCAAACATCTCGTCTGTTACTTTTATAAAAGTTATGATTTAATAAACAATCTCTTTTTTTCCTTAGGTAAGTGGTTTTCTAATTCGAATAGTTCATTTATGTTCTCATTAGAGTAAAATATTTAGCTATTATATATATTACCAAATTATTTGCTTGTTTGTATAATTTATTTTCAAAAAAATCCATACGTACATCTAATTCATCAATTATCGATGACAATGAAAATTATCACACCATCCATAAAATCAAACAAGCATCAATTCAACAATACACACCTTTTTCAAACAAGCAAACTAACACCTTCAGTGGAAAGCTATTTATCGATTTCCACTGCGCAACTTTGATCATTATTGGATCACTTCGTTCATATTCAAACCACATAGAGGTTTATTCACCTTCATTAATACCGACTTTACTAGTCTGACAAACAACTATTCATTTCACTATCTTATCAACAACTTAAAATACACACAGAGATTAACCCAAAGATATAATTGGGATAAATAAAATATATAGTAGGAATATAACAAATACATTCTCAGATGATTATCCCGGTAGCCATTGTATACTCTTGCTATCATTTATTATAATCTATTACAAACTCATGGGGATAGAGACTCTAAATCTCATTTAAGGTCTTGACTAGTGTCTCTAATAAATTATGTATTGTTCTGAATCTGCTCCGATACCAATTGTACCACCTTCATCTCCATACTTATACTATCTTAGAGTACTACAGAGTAATGCTGTTGGATAATACAGAGAATGAAACGATATGGGGTACACACGTGAATATTCCCTTGGGCTAATTCCGGTACATATTTAAACATCAAATATAACTTACCACAAAATGTACGTAGTATCGGCATAAAACAATAAATACATGTGCCTCCAGGATATAACAATACATAATATACGGTAAATATTAGAGATCACAGAGTCAATCGCATAATATATGATATACAATATAAAATGTCTATCCAAAATACATCTCAAGTATATACATCAATGAAATACATCATATATAATATCACACATCTAGATAGTATAACTAATCTTTACTATACCTAGTAAATAAGTTGGTGTTACGGTCCCTGCACCTGAAATGTATCGGACTGATCTGAGTATTATATAAATAATAAATAGGTCAGACTATATCTGAATCAAGGGTTATAAATATATATAGATATAGAATATGTATAGTATAATGGTGATGACATACAAACAATAGTATAATAAAATAGCAACATCCACGAAACCCAATATAAAGGTGTCATCATCCATATAAATCACATCAAATATTGTCTCATCGAAACAATAGCAAATGGGTGAATCAATAATATCTGAAATCACCAACAAATACATAAATCATTAAAGATGACATATCCTCAAGTAACGTTTGGCAATGACGAAGTAATGCCCACAATATCTCTTAATCTCGTATTATAAAATATCATTATCAAATCACTAAAATCATAAGAAATATTTGAGTCAGCTCATAACAATGCCGTAATATAATCATATATCTCGACCCACAACCCTTGGAGAGACGAAGCTCTCGATTGAAATGTCCTAAGAGATAGAATCAAAAAAATAAATATAAGTAGGTCGTCTACTTGAGAAGGATACGGGGTTGATCATACTCTAGACATAGTCTCGGGTATAACCTCATCCGTATATAATATATGTCTATCTACTACCCACATACATTCACATACATCCACTGGAACCAGATGGGAGAATGAAAAAACATTTGCTTGCTCCAAGAGCCACATGCGGTCCATATGACACGACTTCTACAGTCATCGGTTACGATTACCTCTCCCCTTTCGGTATCATGATAATGATCCACCAGAGGTTCGATAACGCATGGCCTCTTCAACCACGACTGCCGACATATGCCCATATGGTAACTGACTATCGACATATGCGACACAAGGGGCAACCAACTATCTGTCTCTTGATGCGCATCAAATATCATAACAATGTTGTCATGAATCTAGGGCGCGACCCTACGATCAGATTGTCAGGGTGGATACTTACAATTCTAGTTGATACTTACAATTCTAGTTCACTCTCAAAACATAAAGGGTGTTGGACAAAGGTAGAAAAACACATAATGTACACAAAATATGTGGCAAACAAGTGGCCTCCATATATACTCACTTCAGCGAGTCATACACTCAAAATATACCCCCATATGAGTGTCATCTACGAGCAAAGAATAACAGAATAAATAATACAACGGCGTCCCATACTTAGGCGGCCATCCCATTTATGGAAATATGTACACGATCCATCTTTGATAGCAGAGCTAACAAAGCAAGAGGAACTCAAGATCGAGCTAAACCTAACCATACTTAGGCGGCCAATTCATATAGTCGGTAGAGATACAAAACAACTAAGGTCAAAGGTGGTTGAGTTGGTTAAGATACAATGGAGCAATTGTGCAAGAGTCTGTACTTTGAAAACTAAGATAATGCAAGGGAATCTTAACCCGAGCTTTTATGAGATTATTAGTTTTTTTTATATAGTTGTCTTTTTAATGTCCTCGCCGCATGAAGTGAAGTCACTTAGGATATATCTCACTTTTTATGTGATTGCCTCGGGTGTTATACATATATATATTCTTATTTGAAGGCAGTGATAATTTCGAGGACGAAATTCCTTTAAGTGAGGGAGGACATAATGACCCATAATTTAGTTGCATATAAATTCGAATGTTTAATTATTTGAATAGTGGTCCTAATGCATGTCTTTTTAAATAAAACAAATGAGAATGATTACTTCTTAGGAATTAAGAAAAAAAATCTGCCTAATAAAACAAAATAGTATAATGAGCAGCCTAATAAATCAATAGTATAAAAAGAATAGAAATTACTTGCCTTATAAAATGATAGTATAAAACTAGCATAATGATTATCATTTAACATATATTTCATGTGGATGGTTGCCATTGGACCAAAATATGATCGAATCAGGTTATGCCATGTGGATGGTTGTCATTGGACCAAAATATGGTCGAATCAAGTTAGACCATAGTTGATATGGAGGGTGCATATTAGGCCAATGTGATCGAATCAAATTAAGCTATAAGAATGTTTCCTGTAGAACCAAAATGTGGTCGAATCAAATTAGGCCATAAGGATGGGTCCTAATGTGTCGAATCAAATTAGGCTTTTGGGGGTTAGGTAAATACTAAAGTACCATTCTCTTCACCTATAAATACCCAAGTTTATATATCATTTTAATTCATTTACAAACAAAATAAAGAAACCAAAATTTAATCTTCATTATCAAAAGCCAAGTATTCCAAGTCTCCAGCAAAGCAAATAGGAAGTGAGTGTAATCTTAATCTTATTTCTTTGTTTTGTTTACATTTCAATAAATGATTTTAAGTGAACATATCCTCTGCTTTTACATAAGATTAGCGAATATAACTTCCACATTCGATTACAATAAGATTATCACCATTTTATGCTAATAAAATATGATTTATAAATGCAAGTTATTATGGTGGAATAAACCTTAAACTAATGAATGTGCTAACTTTGGACCACTTTACTTTTAAAAAGTATATGAAAACTCTTTACGATATAACTTCAATTAGACCATCTTCCTAAACTTATGTTATGGTTTGCCTTATGCTTGCATATTTGTTGGAGTTGCATATAAAAACGTAACTAAGAGTTTGAAGTTAGAAAGCAAAAAAAGTTATGGATACACTTTGACATACTTTTATTTTCAATCATTTCAAAGTGATGACATGTTAGTATACTTTGGGAAATTATAGCACTTTGTTACAAGAATTGTTTTAATCTCCGTACATATAATTTTAAGTGCACTATCTTCACAATTAGATTTGTATACATGCTTATAATATTAATAAGAGTACTTTGAATAATTTTATATATGAAAAGATTTTGGAAAAATGATTGGTAATTTAAATAAAAAAAAAATATAATTTTTGGTAACAAAAGTTTTAATAGCATGTTTTTCTTGTAAAACAAATGGTTTATAAATTGAGATAATATTTAGGACCAACTAACAAACTTCGCATTCCGATGGGTGTTTTAGAATAGTAGTGCCTTGGCTTAGGATTCGATAACCAGTATTCTCCCCTCCCTGGCTATCGGCATTGCTCGTTGGATAGAATAAGTCAAAAAGGTTGACCCTTATATTTGAATATCGTGTATAAGTGTTTGAAAAGTAAGTAGAAATACCATGGATAAATTAAAGTGATTATATATGTTTGCTTTTTGGTACACGTCAGATCGTTGATTTTTCATCTATCGAACATGACCTTTAACTTAAGAAATATATAAAAGAGACGTGAAGTTTATACGACATGGATATCCTTCCAATGAGACTCTACCATACATATAAACTCATCTTTCTCTTTAAGGGCAAAGTGTAAGGATATCCTCCCAATGAGGCTTTACCTTATAGAATGTCCGTTTATTTCCAAAAGAATTAGAAGTGAGTTATCAGAAAATTTACTATATGATAGTTTTGAAGAGTCTGTAGTCGGATAAGATACGTAGGCATACTTAACCAAATCCACTTCAAAACTTGAAAATACGTTAAATCAAATGAAGATACATTCGAAAATCTTTGAAGACGATTATGTTCAGGATATTGGACCTATTATACTGCCTATTTAGAGAGTGATTCTAAAGGAGAACGTCCTTATTATGATTTGTTCGGTTTGCTAGACTTGTTATACTACCTATCCTAAGGGTGATTCTGAGGTAGAGGGCAGGATTAACATTGTCGTGTTTTGTTGGAAAGACGACTCGAACGCAGACATCGACTCAGGAAATGACTAAGATTAGGGCACATGGGAGGCCAAGCTATATGGATCGCTACCATTAGGTTATGTCATATCTTTTCTAGAGTGGGTTTCGGTTGTATGCGCTTAGATATGATATATTTGGCGTTACGTATGATAGACGTGGACCGGCTTGGTAACATCCGAGAGTGACCTATATTGTATGGGCTCTTTGGTGTATCTACTCTAGAGATATATAATGCTTTCGGTAGGGAGGCCTCTACCCTTGTCATGTTGGAAAGAGTTCTGAAGTACCGTTGGCTCTTACTTGGAAATCCACTTATTGAATGTTGCCATAACAAATTCATATGTATACCTAAGTACTGTTGTGATGTGAGATGCAAGCATAGCAACTATTTTATATATTTATTTTCCACACATTAAACATTAACAATGTATCAAATTTATTTACTTATACAAAAGAAATGGGTTTGGTTCTTGTGAGGGAAAACCCATTCCGTTCTACGGCGTGGTCTCGCAATGTGTTGCTATATGTTTACGTATATATCTTGAGTTTCTCATACCATACCCTGTCTAACTCGAATTTTATTATTCCTTAAACTCTCGAGTACTCATAAGCTAAGAAAGGCATGACGAGCAGGAGGCTTCTGAACTTACCAACTATTTTATTTTATGCTGCATTGTTAGTATATCTATAAGGATATTATACTATAACTATCCAAGACAAAAAGTTAGTACATGTTCGTAACTCTGATAAACCTTGTATTTTGAGAGTAACCAATGTACTACTTGTTGTTTATATTATATATGATTTTTCATTGTGAGAAAATGTTGTTCTGTTCTTCCTTCCCGTTCTTTATTTTCTTGTACCCCCGACGATATGGCTTTCAGACAATTTAATAATCGGCGCATGAATACCGTAGATGTATTTAGCATCGTCTTTAGGAGTTAAAAAGGTGGGTCATCACAAGAACATACCTTAACAGAGTAAATCATGATTTATTATTCTAAACGTAAATGCAATAGAGTTACATTTAATATGTTAAAGCAACAAATTAAGGGGATATTAGAATGAGACTCATTCGTATATTTTATGATAACAAATGGAAATTTAAAATATAGTCGAAAATATTTATCTTAATGGATGCCTGGAAAAGAATTACCTTAACTAGTGCTTGGATAGAGGTAAAAGAATAGATAAGCAATTAGAATTTGTAACTATGAAACATTGATTAATTGGTACATTTATTTTATTTTATTTTCATTATTGGAATAATAAAAACTTTGAGGGTCACAAGTAAAATTTAGCTCAAATTAAGGAGGGAATTGTATTTAGGATCAAATGAAATGAGATTCGAGAATATCAATGGTCGGTTATTCTCCTTTTATATAATAGAAAGAATATATAAATTACAAATCAAGAATTTGTGAAATCTAAATTGCTGATGCTCTATAATTGCTAAGGTGAATCAAATATTTTTGATACCCTACCATGTTTAATATTAAAAATGAAATAGAGCATTTGCAGTTAATTGAATTAATGATATAATAGTAAAGGAGAACTACGAAGAATCATCAAGATGGTACCTTCGATGCACTTCTCCATGAATGGAGAACTAAAGTACCATTTATCTTCTAAAAGAAGACAAAAATCCTCACGACGTTTAATTTACATATATATGAAAATAGAATTCTTAATCTTCCTAAATGGAGTTTATTAAATATAATGTTGAAAGTAATATTTAGTTTATATTCTGTTGTGAATTCTTGGTGTTATTAAGATCGCTATATAAAAATTTAGTAAATTATTTGATGTGATGGCCTAAATGATATATTTTTTCGTTTTTCTTTATTTTATGTTTCTGATGTTGTCATATCATATTTCTAAAATAAAGAATTCACCTTGAGACCTTTATAAATGAATTTACATATAAAAATTGTTTGTTCCATGTACAATTTATTCGCACATGAACATATCATATTCAAGGTCATTTTATGCTACAGTCTCAATGTGACAAACTTATTATATATTTCGATTATGTAACATTTTTTAAATTTGCTTTGAAACCTAAATTGCAACTATTACAACGTGAGGCTTGGTAATGTGAATTTACGTAATTTTTACATGCCGCATGTATAGCACGAGTTCACACTAGCATGATATGATTATCAAGATTGAACAAAATTTTATGAAGATGATCCAGAGTCATGCAAGAACATATCTATAAATTTTTTGTGATTACAAACTGTGTTGTTTTAAAATTGTAGGGTGTAGTGGAAACCCCTAACCATACATAAACATATACATACATACATGTATGTATTATTTTTGTGATTATAAACTATGTTTACAAACATATACCTATGTATATGTGTGTTTACAAACTGCATTATACACACACATATGTACATATGTGTTTACAAACTGTGCTTACAAATATATATATATATATATGTGTGTGTGTGTGTGTGTGTGTGTGTATGTATGTATTTGTATGTACACACACATGTATACATATATTTTAAAAAATTATGAACATGATCCAGAGTCATGTAAGAACGTATCTATAATTTTTGTGTGATTACAAGTTGTGTTGTTTTAAAAATGGTACGGTGTAGTAGAAACCCCCAACCCTTCCACCATCACCCTCCCAAACCATACACACACATATATGTGTATGGGAGTGTGTTTGTGTATGCGCGTGCGTACGATGATCCACGACATTCTTCTTTCACTCCATCATTTTACACATTTATACTTTTAGAGCTACACAATTCAAATAAAATAAAATTTAAGTATTTTCAATCCGCACTATACACACCATGTCCATAAAAAGCGAGAGCATTATATACCGACATATATGTTATATGCAAATCATAAATAATGTAGCTAGTGTGAATCGAACCTTTAACTTCCTCGGTGGAAGCTAACATAGACGACCAACTACATTACCCATGACAAAGGGCAAATACACACACAACCTTTTATTTGCCTTAATCTCTTAATTCACAAATTGATTAGCTTATAATTGAAATTTAGTGATGAAGTAATCTTAGTAACAACTTTTATTAATTAGTTTTCATTAAGTGCCATCATAGTTAATTGATTAGTTACCATTTTTTCAATTTAGCGCTTATTCCCCTTTTTCCCATCATATTATCTTAATTGTCATATCATAACTCAATGCACAATCGACCTAATAAAATAAATAAGGCGATGAATGAGATTACAAAGATATGAATTGTTACGGATACCCATATAAGTTGGTTATTGATCCACATATACACAATTTGTAGGAATTAACTAATTGATATCAAATTCAAATTAGCTTAACAATCACCAACAAATATTTTATATCATTAAGATACACACATACACACAAAGCGTTTAAATAAATTAGTTCAATGTTACATTTGGCAAACTATAAGGAAATGACCAAATAAAACTTTAAAAAATAAAACTAATTGAATCATCTTATTCTCGCTATAGAAATTGTAGAGGACAAAGCTCATATAGCTTCATTTCCATGATTAGTCTCCTTAGGGGCAGGCAAGAGCCATTTATTCACCCGTGCTTGAGCTAGTATTACCTACACGTTGACCAACCAATAGATTAATAACTACCTCAATTTAAATAGACGAATAAAAACACTCATTGGACAAAAAGCAATGCGAATGTGAATCACTCAGCAAAACAATTTACAATAAGAGATTATTTACCACCTGTTCATCCCAGTCTGTTTTGCAAGTGATTACAATGAGAGCCAGTGTCTGAACTGCAGTTCCCACTATCATACCTATCCAAATCCCCTGCAATAATATGCTTTCTATTTCATTAAATCACAAATTTATTACCTACATCCCTCTTACTTGTATTCGTCTTAATTTTTCTGATATGAACATATAAATATACTTACAAAAAATAATGCAAAAAGGGCAGTATTTGTAATGCTGTAGACACCACGTTACTGTCATGCATGTATCAAGGAAGGGTAATTAAAAAGATGGTCTCGTGTCAGCATCAGCCACAAGTTAAGGGATGCAGTCTATAAATATGATCTGGTAAGCTTCTGACCGAATTCTCTTCATAGCATTTGTTTGCAAAAATTAACGGATACACTTAAAGTCTCAAACAGAATGCAAAGAATTTGTAGAAGATGCCACACATGTATTAAATGATAGAGGTTGGAAAAAATTAAACACTTTCACCATCATACTTTGATGGTATAAATATAAATGGATAGACAGATAGAATTGAGGTTCTTTTTCTTACAACAATGCTAAAAAGCTTCTATGCAGAAACCAAGTGTGTTAATGGGGGTGGACTGAATCCAGCTGCCTTGGGGAAAAAAATTACAATGTCTAAATGTATCTATTATATAATCCATCCTGGTAAGTCTACGAACAGAAATACCGAAGGCGTGTTTGGTTTGCTGTTTCCGCAGTGATTTGAGTTTTGAGTATTTTTAAACACTCAATGTTTAACTTATTGTGTTTCAGAAACTCAGAACAAGTTGGTCATGTTTTAGAGTGCTTTAAAAAAGAAATTAAAAGAAAGGAAAAACAGTCTAAGATGGACATAAATAATAATTTGAAAAACAGGAAAACGATTTAAATCGCCCAAGTTTTTAATTTTCCATGAAAAATAAAGGCCCGTTTGGTTTCATTTTGTATTTTGAGTTTTGCGTTTTCAACTTGCACTAAGAAATACCAAGAAATAAGAAAAGAATATTTATAATTATTAGTCATTGCGCGATGATCAACGGACGACGAAAAAGTTGGATTGTTCTCCGTGCTTTTGTTATCTCTCGAAACACGAAAAACAAAATAAGCCAGTTTTCTATTTTACATGTTAATTTCATTTCTTAAAATTGTTTATTTTTTAACAATACATAGGACGGACGTGTTTTTGTATAGACGAAAACACAAAACACAAAACGACAAACCAAACGGAGTCTAATTTTTTTTAAAAATTTAAGCCAGGCATGTTATAAAGTAGAAATTTCGAACAGCCTCAAAACTGAAAAAGGGCATAAAAACTTAAAAGTTATAACAGAACCATACACTGCCTAAGTTTAAGTTTTTCTGCCGATTAATCAAGTAGTTTGAAGATTCATCTTTACCTTGACTCGATAGCCAATCCAGTAACCAAGGAAAATACCGAGAGGAATACCAATTAAGTAATAACATGCCAAATTAACATATGCTACCACGTGTTGCCACCCTGCTCCCACAGCAACTCCTAATCATTTCAAAATATCGCTTTCAAAACTAATAACTAAAAAAGGCATAAACCAATCTACGAAACTCTTCGTTATGTGTTGTTCTGAAAGAGGTTACGGTTAAAACTTAGCAATGCCTGCAAACGAATAATATTTCATGATGCAATGTCAAGAACTTGAACCTGTAACCAGATTGAGAACAATGTAAATACTGTGATAAACAGGATTAAAATGTTTAAAATAATGAACTAACCAGAAAGCACAGGCTGAACACTATTCATAAGAATAGAGAGAGCAAGTAGAGGAGAAAGGTCAGCGACTGCTTCAGCTACTTCTAAACTATTGGTGAATACAAAGACGAAGCTTCCACCAAATATTAGAAACACAACGAAGAAGATGATACCAATCATCAGTGATTCAGTTGTCACCACTATGATTGCAAATTTTACCGATTCTGAACTCCCTGCTCCAAGTTCATTTGCCACACGTACTCTGCAATATTTATATGGTAAGATAGGGTAATCTTATTCAGTAGGCTGCTTGCATTTTAGCATTTTTATCATGTTTGTAAAATAGTACAAAAATACATAGGGAAAAATTGGAATGTAAACCGTAAAGTTAGTATATACCCTGCAGCAGCTAAGAAACCAAGGGATACCATCAATCCCCATCCACTGATGTTCAAGCTTTTACACATACAAAAAAGGAAGTAATAATATTAATATTTTAGTTCGATACTTTGATGTTAAGTTCATTTGTCGCCCAATATCCATGATATTGAGAAGGGGAAAATAAATTAGTGTTGTACCGCATTTTTTTTTAAGGTCCGATGAGTTTCAAATATTAATTAAAGTCAAATCAAAATAATGGTATAAATAGTTATACTATAACTTAGAAATACAGATAAATTTATACGGCTCCTATCGTGATTATGGCGATTTAATACAAAGGTTAAGTTTTTCTCAACACCAATAAATTTTATTCACATATATTATCTTTAATGTGATTTGGTTTCTATTACTAACATTAAAATTATAAATTGACATAAATTCAGTTATTTACCATACAGAAAGAGCATCAATAGCAGTTTCGGCGTTCTTGAAGTGTCCTGTTAGCAATATCAGTATGCTGTTGTACCATAGCTCCAAGCTACACAAATACAAATTTATGTGCACCACATTAACTTAGTATCTTTCTATAATGTAAGTAAATGATTTGTTAATATAAGTAAAGAGTTGTATCATTCTCACATATTTTGATCATCTATCCTAACTGAAAATTAAAATAAGTGATTCACCAACAAATCTGATCTTTTAGATTAAAAAAGTTAGTGGTCCAAATCAGCTGATACATTTTAAACCATTTAATAGTAAAAATATTTACAAAAATTTTCCGATTAATCTGAACCGCTATATTTTTTTAATTGAACAGACCACATCTGCCAACAAATTAATGCTTTGATTTTCAGCCAGGATAGATGATCAAATTTCCTTTCATACCAAATCATGCTACCCGAAGACAAAGAGAGTTTAAATATGCCCCATAAATCTTTAAAAGCATCGACTGAAAATCCATTCCAAGTATCAGGACATCCCCCAAGAACCAAAAAAGCAAATTGTCCGAATATTGGAATCCACATTGCCAAAACCATTGATCCCATGGCACCTGCCACTCCAAATTCCAACTTTCTCGCCATCAACCAAGAAAAAAATATATGCAAGACTAGTGATACTGTAGCTAAATACATCACCACCATGTTCCTACTTTGTGATTGAAGATAAATTTGGAATGTGTAAGAGAAAGCTAATGCAAATACTACAGGGATGAACCATAAAGATAATGTTCTCGCCATGGAGGCCACAGATTCTTCTTGGCCAAGTAGGAGAAGCATCGGAGAAGCAAATATGAAAAGCGGAAGCAGAATAGCAGTGGAGACATGCACAACTATCCATGACCTCTGTAGGTAAATTCCTAGCATGTGTAATTGTTTCGCTCCAAATGCTTGCCCACATAATGTTTCTAGTGCACTTGCCATGCCTAACTGAAATCAATACGTTGTGTTACAATATTAGCATGTTTAAATATGACATGCTCTAACTACATCTCCAAACTCTTAAAATGAGATTTTGGAAAGTTATTTAAATCATGTATCAGTCTGCCAATGGCCACTAAGAAAAGTACCAACCCAGATATATGTATTCAGTTGACTGTTTAGCTTAAATGAATTTTCTTTTCTATTGGAATTTGAATTGAGTTTTGAACCAGAATTCGAGAATTAATTGAATCAAAATTAGAGGATGCTGAATCGCTGATTTGAAATGGGATTCAAATCATAAGATTTTTGTAAACAATGTAACATGATAAGAAAAAAAATATCTGTTCGAATACCAAATTAAATTTTCGTAGTTGACGTTTCTCTATTACAATGAAACTCCAACCATCTGGGAATGAAGGTGATACGGTATTGATACAGTACCAGCTAATAATACACCACCTGCAATTGCTACAAGGCCTTAAAGGAGCATCAGATTACCACAACTTCGTGCTGATTAGTAGCTAGGAAAAAAAGGGCAGCACACTATATAACAAGGTTCGATATCCCGTTTTCCGTTTCCGTTCCGGTCATTAGAAAAATATAAAATTTCGGTTCCGTTTCGGAATTTCCGGAATTTCCGCTCTAATTCCGGTTTACGAAATATGGTACCTTTTTTATGTAAATTTGAAAATAAATATGCAATACTAATAGTTAATTATACTATATTATTCAAATTACATATAAGATACAAAACATACAATATAAAAATTTAATACAAAAAGTTATTTCTCTAAGCATCATATAAATTATGTCCATCATTGTCTTTATCTTATGTCGTATTATAAGTTTTTTGACTTCTTTGTGAATAGTCTGACATACTGTTGCGTCGTCAATCTGTCATGCTAAATGTTCTTTCATACGTGTTATGTCGTCACCAAAATTATTTTATGACAATAGTTACACTTGTTCTTCCTTTTTTCATCGATAACCACCGTACAATAGTTCCAAACGATATCACGATCTGTCATAATCAAGTACCCAAATTAAAAACAAAATAATTTCAACATTTAATTACTCAATATACTATATTTTTATGCAAATTAAACAATCTAAATTTTCTTAATATTATTTTGCATGATAATATATATATTTATTAAACATTAGAGAGCTATTTAAATAATACAATGTGCTCCATAATTCCTAACCCAATATACAAAATCCCAATCATTTTAAACCCGGTCCAAGTATTTTAAATATCAATTATTTTAAACCCCAACTATGCTTCATAGTCCACTGTAAACTCAGCCCAATTATTACAATTACATTTAACCCTAGCTGTAAGCATCGTCCTCAATTAGCCGCACGCAGAAACTTCTGCCTTAGTCGACTTCATTAGAAAGCGAATTGGAAGGAGAAAAAAAACCCTTCGGCGTTGCTTGCTGATTAATTGGAGATCGATGCTGTCAAGCCAAGTTTGGTTGATGGTGCTGAGCTCGAGATCGGCAATGATGAAGCACAACCAAAAATTGAGTAAAGATGCTAATTTTATTATGTATTTTATATGAATTAATGTGCTTTTATAGAGAAAATCAATTCATAATCCCATGAGTTTCTGTTTCGATTTTTTATTTATTATAGGTAGACAAGGTTTAATCGGGAGTATTAAAGTTCGATTATTTTCTTTTGTTCATTCGCAATGTTTTGCTGTAGAATTTCAATTATTTTCAGAAGCAAACAGGAATCTAAAATGTATAATTGATAGATACTATTTTTTGATATTTTTTTAACTGAAGAAAACCGAGATCGGTTTTTTGACCAAGTTCCGGTCCGGTGCACGCCGGAACCGGGCCGAGATGGCCGGAACTCCGGCGTGCCGGCCGGACTTTAGTACCTTGCTATATAACGAATTTCTGTTTTGCAAAGAGCAGTGTGCTTGTGCCTATCAGAAGGTTGACTGTATTGTTGGGCAGGGATTACAAATTTGGTTCATTAATCTGTATATACATCCTACCACGAATTTTATGAATGATAAAATTCCTAAACCTTGTTATCACACACACTATTTTTCTTTTTCTTTTTTGAAAACATAACTATTCAATGTTGACATGCTGCTGCGATAATCTATAGCATAAAAATCCCACTAATAATACTGTATAAAATTGATCGCTATGATCGAGTTACAATGAAAATTAATGTTTCTCCATAAATGCTTTGAGTAGAAAATTGATGGCTAATTCATGATTATTCTTATTCTTTTGATTTCGACCGTATCAGCTGGTAGGCTGGTAGCATACTATATTCAATGGCACATCAATACATAATCAGCAATAATTCATAGCTTGTAGATCAGATGATCCAGATCAAATAGTAATAACTAATAATGGGTGAAAATTTATTAGATGCCATATAATTCTATAAATTTTGAACATGTGCACTGAAATTTTGGTTTCTCAAATGAAAAATGAAGAACGGGTTGGATCATGTAGTATATAAGAAAGAAGACCCAAAAATGTAAGCAACGCAAAAAGGACTCGCAACATAAATGTTATTTTCATATTAGAAAAGGGCATTGATTAGGGACTCGTTTGGATACGGGGGAGGGAGGGTTTGAAAATGTTCAGGCAACCCCCACCAAAAAAGGTAAAAAAAAATTACGCTACACTCTGCAGCCTTTTGTCTAAAAGTATGCTCAAATTCGAGGATCCCTTACAAAAAAAAAAACCCTCGTATCTAAAAATGGAGTCTCTTTATCAACCCCCTTAGAAAATATGGAAAAGAATAAGTTGGATCATATGATAGAAATCAAGGGGCATAATTTGAATTTGGGTTTAGATCTGACGCCAAATTTTCTTCCCGCAAAGCAAATCCCTGATCATTGTAGCATTGATGAGAATTTTTTTTGTTAAAATGCAACATCAGTTTCAGTTTGCTACATTACCGAGTCAGTTTCTTTCTTCTTCTTTTTTTTTGGCATGTGGTCCTATTTCTAGCATGAAATCCTATTTTCTAGGTGTTTGTTGCTATGATATAGTTAGTTGAATAAGTTAATATAATAACGTCAGGCCATCACGTTCTTATGTAGGCATGCAAAGTATTTTAATGTTTCATACATCTCCTCTATGAAAAAAAGAAAACAATTTGTTTAGTTTCTCCTCTGCAAAATCGTACTGTGCTGCTATTTTTAATTTTCTATTTTTAACTGCACTGCAGTTTTTTCTACACTTGGTATCAGAGCCAGACCAAGTTTCCTTCGGTGTTATATATTCTTGAACTCTCACTTTGACAAGATGAATGATCTCCAAGTTGTCGGCGAAATCAAGAAGCTGAGCAACCATAATTACAACACTTGGTCCACATGTATAATGTCTTACTTACAGGGTCAAGATCCGTGGGAGATTGTCAATGGAAGTGAAGTTATGCAACCGGAAGCAGAAGATGCAAATCATACTCTGCGGAAGTGGAAGATAAAAGCAGGCAAAGCAATGTTTGCCTTAAAGACTACGGTTGAAGAAGATGCGCTAGAGCATATCCGAGATGCCAAAACACCAAAAGAAGCTTAGGACACGTTTGCCATGCTATTCTCAAAAAGGAATGACAAGAGGCTTCAACTTTTAAAGAGTGAACTTTTGTCGTTAACACAACATGACATGTCTATCGCTCAATACTTTCACAAGGTGAAGATGCTTTGCCGTGAAATTTCTGAGTTGGACCCGAAGGCTCCAATTGGAGAAACCAGAATGAAGAGAATAATCATTCATGGTTTGAGACCGGAATATATGGGCTTTGTTGCTGCTGTACAAGGATGGCAAAATCAACCATCACTTGTTGAATTTGAGAATTTGCTTGCTGGACAAGAAGCACTAGCTAAGCAATTGGGAGGAGTCCATCTGAAAGGTGAGGAGGAAGCACTCTATAACAACAAAGGCAGAAGGAACTCTAAGCAACATGCATTTGGCGGGTCTAAGAAGAATGAGGATAAGACAGTAGTTCATCAAGGAGAAGGAACTAGTCATGCAAGGGGAGCTTCGAAGACTCATGGCATTGGTAGGAAGTTTGCAGGTAAGTGTCACAATTGTGGGAAGAAGGGACACATGGCAAAATCTTGTTGGTCGAAGAAGTCGGCAGAAAGTAACGCGGCTACATTTAAAAGTGAGGAAGAATGGGATGCTGAAGCATTGTTTGCAGCCGAAGAAGAAAGTTCTATTGTTGCAACAACTATGTCCGAATACGTCGATCATGAAAAAGATTGGATCGTCGATTCGGGATGTTCAAATCATATGACAGGTGATAAAGAAAAGTTAAAAAATCTGTCCAAGTATAAGGGAAATCGAATTGTAGTGACAGCAAACAACTCAAAGTTGCCAATAGCTAACATTGGGACTACAGCAGTTCCCTCTCAATATAATGCTGATATGCTACAACTCCAAAATGTATATCATGTCCCAGGTATGAAGAAAAATCTACTCTCTGTCTCTCAACTAACATCCTCTGGACATTATGTCTTGTTTGGCCCGCATGATGTCAAAGCATATCGCAACCTAGAGATAATGAAAAAACCGGTGATGAAAGGGCGAAGAGTGGAATCGGTTTATGTAATGTCCGCAGAAAATGCATATGTGGACAAAACGAGGAAGAATGAAACGGCTGAGTTATGGCACATGCGATTAAGTCATGTTAGCTATTTTAAGCTGAACATGATGATAAAACGAATGACGCTGAAAGGACTTCCACAACTTGAGGTGAAGTTGGATGCTTTATGCAGCGGTTGTCAGTATGGTAAAGCACGTCAATTGCCATATGAAAATTCCAAATTTAAAGCAAAGGAGCTACTAGAATTAATAAATTCTGATGTATTTGGACCTGTCAAGTAGGCGTCTGTCAGGAGGATGAAGTACATGATAACATTTATTGATGATTTCACAAGGTACGTTTGGGTCTACTTCATGAAACAAAAATCTGAAACTATTTTAAAGTTCAAAGAGTTCAAGAGGGCAGCAAAAGGAGAAATTAGTAAAAGGGTTCAATGTCTACGCACTGATAATGGAGGCGAGTACATGTCGGATGAGCTATGCAATTTTCTTCGAGAGCAACATATACGCCGTCAGTTTACATGCCCTTATACACCACAGCAAAATGGAGTAGCTGAGAGAAAGAACCGACATCTAGCTGAAATATGTCGAAGTATGCTTCATGCGAAAAATGTTCCAGGCCAATTCTGGGCAAAATCAATGAGCACTGCAGCTTATGTAATCAATAGGCTCCCGCAGCGAAGGTTATGTTTTCTATCTCCTTTTGAAAAATTGTGGAATAAAAAAGCCTACAGTTAGTTATTTTCGTGTTTCCGGATGTGTATGCTATGTTTTTGTGCCCGACCATTTACAAAGCAAAATGGACAAAAAAGCCATTAAATGTATTTTTGTAGGATATGATAGTACAAGAAAAGGTTGGAGGTGTTGTGATCCCACGACCGGAAAGTGCTACACATCTCGAAATGTAGTATTAGATGAAGCATCTTCATGGTGGTCTTCAGATAATAAGACACTACATGAGTCAGATGCCATAAAAGATGAGTTGCAGCCTGCAGTAATTCAGCTGAATCCGGAAGAACCTGAAGATGAAACTGACAGTCTAGATCATGAAGAAGCCAGAGCACGAAGTCCATGGCAAACTGGTATGCATCACAGGGACAAAGAAGGACATGATGGCGAAGAAGTGCCTGCAGTTTTTAGGAGATCAAGTAGAGCAAGAAAGCCAAATCCTATGTATGCTAATGCTGCCATAATAATAGAAAATGAACCAGAAACATTTGAAGAAGTAGTTCAAATTCCAGAGTGGAAGAAAGCAATATCTGAGGAGGTTGCTTCATTAGAAAAAAATCAAACTTGGGAACTCGTACCTAAGCCTAGAGATGTTAAACCTATTTCTTGCAAATGGGTATATAAAATAAAATGCAATGCAGATGGAGCAATTGAGAGATGTAAAGCTCGGTTGGTAGCTCGGGGATTTTCTCAACGATATGGGGTGGACTATGATGAAACGTTAGTCCAGTTGCGAAGCTTACCACAGTCTGTGTCCTATTAGCACTTGCGGCCAACAAAGATTGGATGCTTTGGCAGATGGATGTAAAGAATGCGTTTCTACATGAAGAGTTGGATCGAGAGATATTTATGTGTCAACCCACAGGCTTTCAAAATAAGAACAATCCTGAATATGTATGCAAATTGCGGAAGGCACTTTATGGGCTAAAGCAAGCACCGAGAGCCTGGTATGGTAAAATTGCTGAGTTTTTAGTTCATGATGGTTATTTAGTGACTTCTGCAGATTCTAGTTTATTTGTTAAAAGCAATGGAAAAAGACTAGCCATTGTGTTAGTGTATACTGCAAGACACACAGTGTATTCCAACGGAGCCTTCCAACGGCCTCCAACGTCATTGACCAACGTCTTCCAACGTCCAGTGTTTTCTCGTATATTTTATTAGTTAAAAACTGTAGGACGTTGGTAGACGTTGGAATCTGGACGTTGGCGGCCATTGAATGACGTTGGAAATCCACGAACAAAACAGAAACCCAGCTTCTTCTTCCCCATTCGGCTGAAACAATTCCCCCCCTAAATTCCCAACTTTGCTCCGATTCCGATCCCCCTGCTGCTCCGACGATCAACGGCTCCTCCGACAACTCCAAGCCAACCTCTCGTCCTCTCTAACTCTCTAATCTCTCAAGAAAAGGTATAAACCCTAATCCCTATATTTAACTAAATTTGTTAAGTTAGTGTATTAAATGTTTGTATTGCCGTATTGTATGTATAATCTAGTTTATAGAGGCATAATTTATGTTATTAACTTATGTATTGCAAGATTATATATATTTAAGTTTGTGTTAACAATAGAATAATGTGCATACAATTAGTTTTAGGTTTGTTTGGAAATGTTAGTTGTTAGTGAGCATACAATTAGTTTATGTATTTTAGAAAATTTCAAAAACGATATTTTGTATTCATGAAACTCTTAGAGTGTCTTTCGGCCCCGTCTGATAAGTATTGTATATGACCGTTATGTGGATATTCGTTTTTTAACAGAATGGACATCTATATTCATCGTATACAATATTTGTTGGATTTGTCCATGTATTGGACAAGTTACGAACACAATAACGATCTCGTAAAACATTTCATTTTTAAATGGTTCATAGAATTTCGACAGCGCTTCCTTTATGTTCCCTATGTACACGCAAATGTGTATTGTTCGGGGAACTAAAGCGAAGTGCTGCCGAAATTTTGTTGAATTGTTTAAATTGAAATGATTCACGCAATTTAATTACGTTATTGTATTTGTAATGGGAGGTAGGATGACCCATCGACAAAGTGTCAATGATCTATTAATATAAAATTCACCAATAATATTGTTTTAATAAAATGTCAATTTTTAAAATTTATATCGTACTTTTTAATTATATACGTAGGTAAATGGACAATTATTTTACTGATCAAAGCTGAATGTACAAAAAAAGAAGGGTCAAAAATGGTGGCTCAAGAAGTGAACATTTAATAACGATGTTCGCGTATTTATTGATTTCGCTTTAAGTAATAACAGAAACGACGAAGAAATCCGTTGTCCATGTACTAAATGCAAAATGTTAAAGCATTTGATACCAGAAATGGTTAGAGTTCATTTGCGTCAATGCGGTTTCATGCCGATCTATTTGGTTTGGGATCGTCATGGAGAGCCGTTAGCATCTAATCATGTACAAGCTAAGGAGGTAGTGTGTACTGAAATTGATACGACGAATCTCGTAGAACATATGGTTGAAGATGCTGCACGGTCAATGTTCCCTGTTCCTCAATTAATTGATGATGATGGTAATGCTGAAGAAGAACCAAATATTGGGGCAAAAAATATATATGATTTATTAGATGCCGCAAAGAAACCCCTTTGGGAAGGCTGCACAAGCGGAACCCAATTATTAGTAACCGTTGAATACATTGCGATGAAATCTAAATACAACTTCACAGAAGCTGGATTTACAGCTGCTGTACAAGCTACGAAACGGCATATGCCTCCCAATAATTTAATGTGCGAAAATCATTATGAAGTAAAAAAAAAATGATGTCAGCTTTTGGTTTACCATATCATGAAATAGATACATGTCTAAACGGTTGCATGCTGTTTTGGAAAGAAGATATCATCCTTGAAAATTATAAAATATGCAATCAGGAAAGGTACAAATCAAGAAAGGAAAAAGGAAAGGAAGTCCCGTATAAACGTATGCATTATTTACCAATTACTCCTAGACTTCAAAGGTTATATGCATCTTCTGTAACTGTGCAACATATGAGATGACATAGTGTTAGAACACGGGAAGAAGGTACGTCAACACACCCAGCAAATGGGGAAGCATGGAAGCATTTTGACCACAAATATCCTGATTTTGCATCCGAGAGTCGTAATGTTCGACTTGGTTTATGTACGGATGGATTTTCACCATTTTCTCAGTTTGGTTCTAAATATTCGTCATGACCTATAATTGTGACACCTTATAATTTACCTCCATGGATATGTATGAAAACTCCATATATGTTTCTCACAGTTGTCGTCCCTGGTCCTAATGATCCGACACAAGGAATCGATGTTTATTTACAACATTTGAATGAAGAATTAAAAACACTGTGGTACGAAGGAGTACAAACATACGATATTTTCAAAAAAAAACTTTCGCATGTATGCTTCTTTGATGTGGACAATCAGCGGTTTTCCTGCTTATGCAATGCTTTCAAGTTGGAGTACGGCTGGTCGTCTAGCTTGTCCGTACTGCATGGAAGATACACGAGCATTTTCTTTACCTCATGGAAAGAAAATTTCATGGTTTGACTGTCATCGATGTTTTCTTCATATTAATCGTCTTTTTAGAAGAGATAAGAAAAACTTTACAGCTAATAGACATGAAACTTTGAGACCACCTACGGTTTGGTCAAGCGAAGATATTTATGAAATTGTAAAGGATTATCCAAATATACATGAAACCGGAGAACAAATTAAAATTCAAGGTAAATCATCGATTCATAACTGGTGCAAACAAAGCATATTTTGGGAGTTGCCTTATTGGAAAAATCTCCTGATTCGTCATAATATTGACGTGATGCATAATGAGAAAAATATGTTTGATAATGTTTTTAATACAATTTTGAATGTCAAGGGGAAGACGAAAGATGATTGGAAATCAAGACGTGATATCGAAGTAATATGTAATCGTCTTGAGCTTCATATAAAGCCAAATGACACAAAAAAGCTAAAAGCTTGCTATGAGCTAGACAATAATCAAGTTAAAGTACTTTTAAAATGGGTGGAAGGACTAAGATTCCCGGATGGTATATCTTCTAATATTCGTAGATGTGTCGACTATAAGAACAATAAACTTAGCGGGATGAAAAGTCGTGATTGTCATGTTATGATGGAAAATTTATTACCCGTCGCTTTTAAAGAACTGTTGCCCGTAAAAGTTTGGACTGTTGTAACAGAACTTAGTCTTTTTATAAAGAGATTTGTTCTACTACATTAAAAGTTGATCGTCTACGTAAACTTGAGGAAGAAATTCCGATATTGCTCTGCAAAATGGAAAAAGTATTTCCTCCAGGTTTTTTCAATGTTATGCAACATTTACCTATTCATTTTCCATTAGAAGCATGTCTTCGAGGGCCTGTGCAATATGGATGGATGTATTCATTTGAAATGTATTTAAATCATCTAAAAAAAAGCGAGATAGAAAGTTCGAGCTGAAGGTTCGATTTGCAAATCATACATCGAAGAAGAAGCTTCGTTTTTTTCCTCTCATTATTTTAGTGACCATGTGAACATATCATTTGAAAGTGCTACGCGTAATGATGAAGGCATTGATCAAGATGATTGTCAAACGACCTTATCAATTTTTAAAAAACAAGGTCGCCCTGCTGGTGCTTGTGTGGAAGAATGGTTGGATGATAGAGGTTATCATGTTGCACATACATATGTTCTTCTCAACTGTGTCGAAGTTGCACCGTTTGTTAGGTAATTTACTTATGTATGTATATATATATATATATATATATATATATATCATCAACACGTGTGTATACACAAATATATGCACACACGTGTATCTTAATCATAATGCAACATTTGTTATATAATTGCAGTATTTACGAATCATAACATCCTAACGGCGATATCGATAAAGAATTCGCTTCTTGGTTTTCTAAGTACGTTTTTGATACAACAAATTGTGTTGTAGACGAAGGATTGAGACATTTAGCTGTGGGACCAAAAAGGAAAGTGAAAACCTATCCAATATTCTTTGTCAATGGATATAAATTTAATACCAAAGAATACGGTGTCGAAATATTAACTAACAATACTGGTGTATTTGTTAAAGGTAGTGATGATCCAAATGATTATATACATGATTTTTATGGCGTGCTAACCCAGGTTTTGCAATCGACATATTTCACACGACCCGTGGAAGAAGTATTTTTGTTTAAATGCAAGTGGTTCGGCAACGTTCTAGGTTCTGGAATTAACGTGCACCCAAAATATAATCTTATAGAAATAAAACATACTTCGCGTTATTATAAATACGATCCTTTTGTACTTGCCAAACAAGCTCTTCAAGTTTATTATGCTTCTTACCCATCTCTAAGAAGAGATAAAATAGATTGGTTGGCTGTTTTTAAAACAAAGGCAAGGTTTACATTTGATGGACGGAATATTCCCGAAGAACAAGCTTACCAAGCAGATATCGAGGAAAATAGAGGAATAATAATAACCAACGATCAAACAGATTTTGGACCTCTAAACGATGAATCAAATGCATTAATTGAAGCATTTGAGAGTACAGAGGAACAAGATATAGAGTGCGAAACAGAGTCTGAATCCGAAAATGACGAGGACTGATCAACTATCTACATTTTGAGAAGGTAAATTTATATTTTTTTAAACATTATCCTGTTTTCATTAAAAATGAAATGGTATGCTAATATATGATATGTATCACATCTCGTTTTTATGTTACGCCATACTGTATGTTTCACATCATTTTATTTTCTGTTATAATGCTTGTTTGTAACATGTATTATATAGGTATGTCGTCACGTAGACGTACCGGTGGACATTCTGGGTCTCCCTCTTCCTCACAGAGAGGGCATGCTCGTCCGGACGGTGGTGATGGCGATGGTCCATCACAGGAGCTACGGCGTCCTGTGGTGTGGCTAAAACCAAAAGCAGATTAAAGGTAAGTATTAAATTTCAAAATTAAATTTCATTTTCGTACAATCTATTCTGAAAATATATAGTAGTCATAAAATATTAAATGTTTTTCTCCGTTTTAACACAGTGGTTTCTTTTTGGAGCCGACTCAAGTAGTTCTATCCATATCTTGACGGGCGTACATGGGTCGTATGACCGAATGTTGGCCTAAGTGGACATTGATTCCAGATAATGTTAAAGAGACTATTTGGCAGGATTTTTTGGTATGTCACTTTATATATTATGAACATGTTATATCAATTCATGTTTACATTATTTATAAAAGCTGTATAACTCTTATTTTGTCAAACGTGCAGGCGGAAGTGGACCTTCATGACGCTGATATTTCAGTCGTATATCGCCACTGGTGCAGCAAAGTCGCAAAGAACTACCGGGAAACAGTAAATAGCTTAAAAACAGCGGGAAAGAAGCCTCAGTGGATGAGCGCAGCTGTGTGTGATGATTTTATGAAATGGTGGGGAAACGAGGAGTTTCAGGTAAATTTATCACATGTTTAATTTAAATTCTTCTACGCAAATACTAACTAGAAATGTTAAACAATTTTTGTTTCTAAATTAAATTTACAGAGGCAGTCGGAGAGGAACTCAGCCAATATGAGCAAGAACCCTGTCACACATCGTGGTGGTTCCAAGTCATTTCAGCATCACCGAGAGGACTTGGTATATTTATTAATTACGATAATAATTTAAAGATTTTAAATTCTAAGTTGTAGATAATGTAACAATATATATATATATAATATATATATGTATATTGACATATTTCAGGAGAGACAGCGTGGTGGTGCTTCTGTGAGTTACTGGGATGTTTTCACGCATACTCATGCGTTGAGCCAGGTCGACGAAGCAGGCACTGTTTCATACTCCTGGGATCACGATGCCAAAGCGCAGTCCGCATATGTAAGTAATATAATGACTTAACACTTATATAAGTTAATTAAAATAATTTTATCTAAATTCAACTTATTTTGCATAACAGCAAAAGTTTCAGCAAGCACAGACTTCCATTCTTGAGGGCTCTGGGCGCGTCGAGTTGACCGCCGATGAGGAGAACGCTATTTTTGAGTCTGTCATGGATCCAGCGGCACATGACAGACGCTATGGTTTTGGGAATCAATCGGTAATAACTTTAAATTAAATTTTAAAATAATTATTCTGAACCAACTGTTGCACATTGTGATGGATTATAGTAAACACGAATTACAATTATTAAACACTGATAATTTAAATTTTATTTACAGGCTAAAACGACTCAGATTGAGTATCAGAGGGCTCAAGATAAGGAGGAGATTATACAGCTCAGAGCTCAGGTCACCACGCTCGAGGAACGCAATATCCGCACCGAAGCCAAGACGGAGGAGCTGAACAGGCGTCTTACGGAGTTTATGGAGCAATACGGCCGATTTCCGTCTTCTAGTGGTTCTGGAGGAGAGTGATTTCAGGTATGATTTGATTTGTTTTGCTATGGACATGTATATTTGAAGAGTGTGAGGATTTGATACATTCTGATGTTTTGGATATTGGTTTGGATGTGATTTTTGAGATGTTGACGTAGTAGTTTGGATATTGTTGGATTGGACGTTTTGTTGGTTGTCGATGTTGGATGGTTTATGTTGTTTATATTGATTTGTATTGTGTATATTGATTAGTATATATGCTTATTACTTGGATTTACTATTATGATTGGTTATATGTGAGATATGTTGTTGTATATGTGCTCGAAATTGAGCTTTTATGAGATATACGATGTTGGAGGTGGCTGGAAGCATGCATCGTTGGTTCTATAAAAAAAAACCTAGATTTCCAACGTCCACCAACGGCATACTGACACATTTATTCCAACGTCTTACAACGTCCTCTATCGGATCTTCCAACGTTTTATTTGGTCAACATCTTCTTCCACGTGGACAACCTGAACGTTGGAAGACGTTGGTATATGCGCGTTGGGTCCATTGGTTGACGTTGGATGCCGTTGAAATGTATATCAATGGCGTTTCCAACGTCCATCAACGGCTTTCCAACGGCCCCCAATGTCTGGCCGCCGTTGGAATGCACTGTGTGTCTTGTAGTGGTATGTGGACGATTTAATCATAACGGGTGATTATGAAGATGAGATTCTTCAAACAAAAGAAAATTTGTCAGTTCGCTTTCAAATGAAGGAACTTGATGAACTTAAGTGTTTTCTTGGCCTTGAGATTGAACACACCAATGAAGGCATATTTCTTAGTCAGCAAAAATATTCCAAAGACTTGTTGAAGAAGTTTGGAAAGCTAGAATGCAAACCAATTTCATCTCCTATAGAACTGAATGCAAAAATGTGTGTGCATGAAGGGAGAGATCTAGAAGATGCAACGATGTATCGCAAATTGATTGGAAGTTTGATTTATTTAACTTTGACCAGGCCTGACATTTCATATGCCGTTGATATATTGAGTCGATATATGCAAAATCCAAAGAAGCCTCGCTTGGAAGCTGTTCGGCGAACCTTACGATATGTGAAAAACACACTTAGGTATGGTATTTCATATGAAAGAGGCAGAGTCTGCAAATTATCTGGTTTTTGTGATGCAGATTATGCAGGTGATCAGGATACTCGACGTTCAACCTCTGGGTATGTTTTCATGCTTGGGTCTGGAGCTGTCTCTTGGTGCAGTAAAAGGCAGCCAACAGTATCTTTATCAACAACAGAGGCGGAATACCGAGCTGCAGCAGTAGCAGCTCAGGAAAGCACTTGGCTTGTACAACTACTAAGGGATTTGTGTCAACCTGTGAATTATGCAGTTCCTTTATATTGCAACAACTTGTCGGCAATACGTTTGGCAGAGAATCCTATCTTTCATGCAAGAACTAAACACGTGGAGGTGCATTATCGTTTTATCAGGGAAAAAGTTTTGCGGGGGGGATAGTGTTAGAATATACTAACACAGAAAATCAAGTTGCAAATCTGTTCACAAAAGGCTTGACTGGTGAAAATTTGATAGTTTTCGCAAGCAGCTTGGACTAGTAGAAAAATAATCAAAACTGATGTTGAGGGGGAGTGTTAAAATGCAACATCAGTTTCAGTTTGCTACATTACCGAGTCATTTTTTTTTTCCCTTCATGTGGTCCTATTTCTAGCATGAATCCTATTTTCTAGGTGTTTGTTGCTATGATATAGTTAGTCGAATAAGTCAATATAATAACGTCAGGCCATCACGTTCTTATGTAGGCATGCAAAGTATTTTAATGTTTCATACATCTCCTCTATGAAAAAAAGAAAACAATTTGTTTAGTTTCTCCTATGCAAAATCGTACTGTGCTGCTGTTTTTAACTGCACTGCAGTTTTTTTCTACAAAAATTGCTCGTTTCAACTACTGATTAGACGTACACTTGGCAAGAATTTCAAGAACCAAGCATTAATAAAACAGTCAATCAAACGGTAATTCCCTGCAATCTAAACACAATGCATAAAAAGTAGCCAGCAGTCTTCATATGCATGTGCAATCATTTCCAACGCAAATTACGAAAAAGTAGTAATAGAAGACGAATAAGAAACAGTTAAAATGAGATGGTATATACGATACCTGAATGCTCATGAAAAAGCGCAATAGAACAGTAGTTACAATGGCATAGGCAGCAAACTCTGTAGGCCCTACATGACCTATGAATGCTTGAGTGATTATGAGCACACCCCAGATTGAAAACCTTGTGAAAATAGCAGGTGCTGCCACAATCCACAGCTTCTTGTTCTCTATCCATATCCTTTGTGTCAGCTTCACCTCTTTATGTTTTTCCCCATTTGCAGGCAAAAATTTCTCGTCCAAATTTCTCCCCATATTTGGATTGTTGGTGTGGACTTAGATGTGTGTATGTGTGTTTATATGTGTGTGTATGTATGTGTAAGCTTTTATTAAAACTAAATAAAAATGCTACCTGGACACGCTATAATTAGCGCAACAATTTCTCTATTCATAGCTGCATATTAAAAGTTGGTCGTACATTGTTACCGATCAAATTGAAATGGAGCAGATGTGAGATTAATATTACATATGGTATTCAATTTGCCCATGTCAGATTAATATTAATTCCAACATGCTAGACTGCTTATCGTTGGCTTAAAGCCTTAAACGCAAAGATATTAATACTGCAGATACAAAATTACTCATTTGTTACTTTTATATATTAATAAAAAGTCAAAATCGATTTCCAGTTTGCTGTAAGCCATGAAAACATCCAATCCTACCTCCATCAGTCAACATAACAATTACTGTTCCCATTTGTATGGACTCATCTTAAAAACGTTTCATGAAAAAACCGTACTCCACAGATGGGCCTCATTTGAATTTTATTTAAAAAACGGGCATCGTTTTCAGATTTGTAAATGCACATTTACAGATTCAAAATTTGGAAAATGTGCATGTATACGTCCAAAAACAAGATCTAATATTGTAATAGGTTTAAGCTAGGTTAGGTCTATTTGTGGAGTAAGTTTTAAAACGAGACCTAATTTTGTAATTAACTTTTTCTGTATGGAATAAAGCTCTGGACAACAATTTTGTACTCTTAAATATATTTAAGAGGATAAATCATTCATTCCTCTATTTATTTTCAATATCTAAAGCAAGAATACAAGAGTATTCCGAGTAAGTTTATATGGATTTTATGTGGATTAATCGTCCTAGTATTACCTTACTAACATAAATAAAAACTAAGTCATTTATGAGCTGAAGTGCATTAACTATGAAGTATGAACTATCAACAACATATGCATCTGAGCAAATACAAATGAGCTAATATCCATAGTCCTTTTTTTTTTCAAACACACAACAGTTGCACTACGGATGCCTTCAAATTTAATGCATGGTATACAATGCAATAGGTAGTTTGTGTCCCACACCGCTTGTGAAAGTCATGTGCCTTGCTTCTTATGATAATAGTGAGTGGTGGGTAAGGCTCCTATGTTTCTATTTGAAAATCTGTGGCGTATGTTGGTAGGGTTTGTTGGCAGCTTAATGTGGAGAATTCCTTTTAATATGTAGTTACAATCTAGTAGGTACAATATTTGTTAACAATGTGTAAGATTATATATCTAGTTTATTAATTAGCAAATGTGATATAATGCATAAGGTTCTATGGGATTCTTTTTTTGTACGGTTGTATTTCTCGGCAAAGTGTAATAAAAATCACATAAAACAATATAAGAGTATTATTAGATAGAAAGTGCATCAACCCCTGCCACTACATTTCCCACATGGAATGCAATAAGTTTGCAATTTAAAGGGTAATCTGATAAAGGAAGTGGGAATAATCACTAATCACTATGCTGTGGTACAGAACCAAAACAGATGTATCCATTGTTTTAGACATCTGATCTTAAGGTAGAGGCTGAAATTAATGGAGGTAGCACCACTCTAGTTTTAATCCAATGCAAACTATATATTCTCGTGAAAGTTGTACAGTTGTTTACAACTTCTATTTTATTTCTGAAAACATAAATTAACTAAACCTAGTCTTAAATCCTTGAGGAAGCATGATCTATAAATGTATAATCATAAAACTCAAGTAAATAAAAAAGGTTTGCTGTCATTAGGATTTGAGTCTTGCACCTCTTTGTATTCCTCTCATAATCTGAAAGTTGTTGACTACCATTCTTTATGAAACAAAAAAGGAACTCAATTTTGCCAAGCCAGTCAGTTATCGTGTTAAGTGCTTTGAAGGCTTTAGCATACCAGAATGAGGCACGGAACTGATTTTCACATTGAGGCCTTCAATTGTGCAAAACCTGACTTGAGAAATCAAAACTGACATTGAGAAAACCGTTCGATCTATAGATATGATACTAGTAAAGAGTGGTGGTAAATATGCCGCGTTACAAGCTCCATTTTACCCAGCTATATCGTTCGGCGGTATACTGCCGAATGCAGTTGAAAATTTTCAACAAAATACTACCGAACGCAGTACGATGGGTATTTTTTTTATCCAACTTCAATTGACGGTGTACGGTCGATCAAAATTGGATAAATGTAATTGACGGTGTACGGTCGATCAAAATTGGATAAATGGAGTTTGTAACGGGTATATTTAGCACAACTCTTATTAAAAGATTGATATAGAATCTCCTTGATGCCACTTCATGGCACTGTCTAGTTTAGAAGGCATTATTTCTGATGCTACCCTTTTGGTTATGAGGTGGTCATTTTTTTCTGATTTTTTTTAATTACGAGGGATACCAAAAAATATTGCTTGTTAGAAACCATTGTATTGATGAATGAGATATTGTCGCACATCGCCAAAAATATGTACATTTTCATGTTTATATAGTAAATCTCTCAAACTTATATTGGTCCTTAGGGCCAGATAATTTTGTGTGAGGGGGAGGACTTATATGGCCATGAATTAATATGCACGTGGCCGTCCGTCCGTCCGTTGTGGGCCGGGTGTGGGTTCAATAAGATCGGACCGTGTTATATTTTTACTCGAGAAAAGTGGACAATATTTTGACCGTTTAAATAGAGGTGACTGTCTGTTTGAACGGACATGGATTTTCTCAACGGAAATGGTTGTTGCAAAAGACGCGACCTTTTGCCAACGGGTGTAGCCGTTGCAAATTCGCCTATAAAATGAGGAAACCTGATCACTTTCCAACAGAAGCCAGTTCTCTTCTTCCTTTCTGAAAAATAACAGTCCTCCGTATCACATAAAAGTTCATACGCACCACAATCTCGAGCGGCTCACGTCTGCTGTATCTTAGAAGTCTTTGAATAATGTCTTTAAGGAAATTGTCATGGCAACCCTCAGATGAAATTTCCTTCTGTATCTCGATTAGAATTTCAGTTTGTCCGTATACATATTTCTACATAAAGTTTGTTGTTTCTACGACCTGTTAGTTTATGCTATAACTTAAACTAGGTTAAATTCAACTACAGTATGCAAGTTGTTCTTTCATGTATTCTAATTTCATGTATTACTAATTTTGAAGATATTGTATTCTAATTTGGTTGCCTGTAATAATTGATTGCATTTCATGTATTCAAATTTTGCTACTTTTTAACTTCTATTTTACAGGTTGATAGATGCCTTTGATGGAAAAAAGTACCGCTACAAGTAATGGATTCAAAGTTATTTTATTGTTAGAACTACATTTTGGTTCGTACGCTTGTATGTATTACTACAATTGGTCACTACCTGCTACTTGTTCTATATTGTTTATGAAATATTATGGACGTATTATATATGTGTTGATGTAGGAATATTACGTATTTTGATTATGCAAATGTAAAATACATGTTGATTATGAGATTTGCGATTAATATAATATGTCGATTATGAAATGTGCATGTTGATTTTGACTATGTTGGTATATAAATTGGGACCGATGCATATAGAAATGGAATCTGGAGGGGAAATGCAAAAATCCTAAACGATAGCGTTTTCAAAGTGCTGTGTAAACTATATCAATAACATTCTAAATCTGCGAGATAATTTTCAACAGCGTTTCCGCAGTGTTGTAAAAGAGTTTCAACAGCGTTTCAGCAAAGTCTAAAAGAACATTCATAGCAACACATGAAAACGTTGAAAATAATTATCACTTCAAGATTTTACTACTGTAAAATAACGTTGAAAGCATTAACCAAATGCTAAGAAAGGTTTTAGCTCATCAGTATAAAACGCTATAAACAGCATTAATAACACCAAGGAGACGCTGTTAAAAAATACTTTTTACAGCATTTGATCAAATGTTATGATAAGTTTCTAACCTATAATGGCATGCCTTTATATAGTGTAGTTAAAAATGCTGTTAAAACCTATTATACCGTTTTTGAAACGATATTAAATGTCCAGATTGTTGTAGTGTACTCGATAGTAAAACAGTCATCGTCGTTATAGTTTAGCACAGCACATTGACGTTGTTGCTACTGTAATTTGTTATTGTATGTTTGTTTCAACTGCAAATTTGATTTGTAAACTTGTGTAAGGAGTTTATAACATATTACTCTCTGTTTTGGTGTTCTAGTTGAAAACATCTTAAGACTTTTCTGTTTTCACTACAACAGAGATGACAACGGTTAATTATCAGCAAAAACTGCTACTCACAACAGGTCTGATCCATTTAGAGGAGATGGTAATGACTTCATGACATGGCAGAATCAAATATTGTTTTATCTCACAACATTAGGGCTGCAAAAGTGTATTGAGGAGGATGAACCAAATTCCAAAGATGGATAGACTAGAGAAAAAGACGCAGATGGTTTTCTTGGAATTGACTCATGGAAGCATTTAGACTTCCTGTGTCGAAACTACATTCTGAATTGTTTAGATAAATACTGTATAAAGTGTATCAGTCACACTAGACAGCAAAATCCCTATGTACTGCACTTGCAAATAAATACAGGACGCAGAATGTCAGTTTGAAGAATCATAGTAGATAAATTTATGGAATACAAAATGGTGTATTCCAAATCCGTAACTAGTCAAGTGCAGGAACTCCAACTTATAGTTCATGAACTTGAATCGGAAGGACATAAAAGTTGGAGAGTCGTTCCTTGTTAAAGCGATAATAGAAAAATTACCACCATCCCAGAGAGACTACCGCAACTATCTGAACATAAGAAAAAAGAGATTTCCATAGAAGATCTCATTGTCAGATTAAAAATTGAGACAGATAATCGCATAATAACACAACTCAAAGGCGAGGAGGCATTTGTTATGGAACGGTAAAAGTAGAAAGGACACTTCAACAACAAAATGAAGAACTTCTCTAAAAAGAGAAAGGCACCAGAAAAACAATCCAAAGATAAGCAAACCAAGAAGTTCAAAGGCGAATGTTGAGTCTGCGGAAAGACAGGGCACGCTGCTAAAGATTGCTGGCACAAAAAAAGACAAGTCAGCGGCAAATATAGTGAAAATTTTGAGTTCAAACATTGAGAAGATGAACTTTTCGGGAGTTGTGTCAGAATACAACTTAGTACAGAACACTGCACAGTGGTGGGTAGACACAGGCGCTATTCATCATGTCTGTTCAGATATATCTATGTTCTCCACTTACGAGAAACACGAGCAGGAAGAAAAAATCTACATGGGTAATTCTGCAGTTTCCATGATCGAAGGTAACGGCACCGTCGTCCTCAAATTTATATCGGGAAAAACCGTGACACTAAATGATCTTTTTCATGTTCCGGATATCCACAAGAATTTTATCTCTGGACCTGTGCTCTCAAAGAAAGGATTCTGAATGGTCTTCGAGTCAGATAAAGTAATTCTGTCTAACATGAGAATTTACATAAGAAGAGGTTATTTATGTGATGGCCTATTTAAGGCAAATGTAGCTGTAGTCGGCAATAGAACTATGTATTCTAATTATGTTATTAATAAAAATGAAGTTTCTTATTTGGTTGAATATGAAATTTTACTATGACATGATAAATTAGGACGCATAAATTTTCAAAAAATGAAAAAAATTAGCAAACTTGGGATTAATTCCTAAATTACAAGTAGATAAAAACTACAAATATGAGACGTGTGTAGAAACAAAATTGGTTAAAAAATCTTTTCATACTGTTGATAGAAGTACTGAAGCACGAGGTTTGCTTCATACTGATTTATGTGATTTTAAATCATTACCTACAAGAGGTGGGAAAAAAAACTTTATCACTTTTATTGATAACTATACATGATATTGCCATGTATATCTTTTAAATAGTAAAGATAAATCAATTACATCGTTTATAAAGTAAGGCTGAAGTAGAAAATCAGTTAAATAAAAAGATCAAAATATTGAAATCTGATCGGGGTGGAAAATATGAATCACCATTTGAAAAATTCTATGTAGAAAATGGTATAATCCATCAAACAATAGCTCTGTATTCACCACAACAAAATGGTAATGCCGAGAGAAAGAATAGAACATTAAAAGATATGATTAATGCAATGCTATTGACCTCTGGCCTACTGACGAGCTTGTAGGGGGAGCTTTAAATATGTCTAATCATATATTAAACATGGTTGCTCACAATAAAACATGAACAATTTCATATGAGTTATGGAAAGGACATGTACCAAGTTTCAAATACCTCAAAGTGTGGGAGGTGCTTGACAAAAGTTCCGCCTCCCAAAAAAGTCAAACTTGGACAAAAAACCGTAGACTGTTACTATTTAGGACCAGCCCAAAATAGTAGTGCCTACAGATTTCTGGTATTCAAGTCTGATATAGCTGATATTAATGTAAATACAATCATATAGTCGAGAGATGCCTCATTCTTTGAAGATGTGTTTCCGCACAAAAGAAATGAAGGAAATTATGTCCCTAAAAGGACAAGAGAAGAATCAAGCAAGTCACATGAAGATGAAACTCATCGTGAATTTGAGGAAGTTGAACCAAGAAGAAGCGTAAGGGCAAGAACGTCCAAGGCATTGATTCAGAATTTCTAACATACATGTTAGAACACGAAGCCCAAGCGTACAAGGAAGCAATATTATCTTCTGAATCTTCGTGTTGGAAAAAAGCAATCAAAAGTGAAATTGATTCAATTCAAGTAATAAAACTTGGGAAATAGTTGATCTTCCACCTGGATTAAAACAGATTGGTTATAAATGGATCTTCAAAAAGAAGATGAAACCAGATGGCTCTATTGACAAATATAAAGCATGATTGGTAGCCAAAGGATATCATCAAAAGGACGGCATAGACCTCTTTGATACTTATTCAATGGTTACATGAATAACCTCTATAAGAATGTTAATACTAATTGCATTCGTATATAATCTAGAGATTCATCAATGGATGTAAATACAACATTCTTAAATGGAAATCTTGATGAAGAGATTTACATGGAGCAACCTGAGGGTTGTATTTTCAGAGGAAATGAAAACAAAGTATGAAGATTAGTAAAATCATTATACGGACTGAAACAAGCCTCAGTGGACGAGCGCAGCTGTGTTTGATGATTTTGTGAAATGGTGGGGAAACGAGGAGTTTCAGGTAAATTTATCACATGTTTAATTTAAATTCTTCTACGCAAATACTAACTAGAAATGTTAAATAATTTTTATTTTTAAATTAAATTTACAGAGGCGGTCGGAGAGGAACTCAGCCAATAGGAGCAAGAACCCTTTCACACATCGTGGTGGTTCCAAGTCATTTCAGCATCACCGAGAGGACTTGGTATATTTATTAATTACGATAATAATTTAAAGATTTTAAATTCTAAGTTGTAGATAATGTAACAATATATATATATATATATATATATATATATATATATATATATAGTATGTATATGGACATATTTCAGGAGAGACAGCATGGTGGTGCTTCTGTGAGTTACTGGGATGTTTTCACGCATACTCATGCGTTGAGCCAGGTCGACGAAGCAGACACCGTTTCATACTCCTTGGATCACGATGCCAAAGCGCGGTCCGCATATGTAAGTAACATAATGACTTAACACTTATATAAGTTAATTAAAATAATGTTATCTAAATTCAACTTATTTTGCATAACAGCAAAAGTTTCAGCAAGCACGGACTTCCATTCTCAAGAGCTCTGGGCACGACAAGTTGACTGCCGATGAGGAGGACGCTAATTTTGAGTCTGTCATGGATCCAGCGGCACATGGCAGACGCTATGATTTTGGGAATCAGTCAGTAATAACTTTAACTTAAATTTTAAAATAATTATTCTGAACCAATTGTTGCACATTGTGATGGATTATAGTAAACATGAATTACAATTATTAAACACTGATAATTTAAATTTTATTTACAGGCTAAGACGGCTCAGATTGAGTATCAGAGGGTTCAAGATAAGGTGGAGATTGCACAGCTCATAGCCCAGGTCGTCGCGCTCGAGGAACGCAATATCCGCACCGAAGCCAAGACGGAGGAGCTGAACAGGCGTCTTACGGAGTTTATGGAGCAATACGGCCGGTTTCCGTCTTCTGGCAGTTTTGAAGGAGAGTGATTTCAGATATGATTTGATTTGTTTTGCTATGAACATGTATATTTGAAGAGTGTGAGGATTTGATACATTCTGATGTTTTGGATGTTGGTTTGGATGTGATTTTTGAGATGTTGACGTAGTAGTTTGGATATTGTTGGATTAAACGTTTTGTTGGTTTTTGATGTTGGATGGTTTATGTTGTTTATATTGATTTGTATTGTGTATATTGATTAGTATAAATGCTTATTACTTGGATTTACTATTATGATTGATTATATGTGAGATATGTTGTTGTATATGTGCTCGAAATTGAGCTTTTATGAGATATACGATGTTGGAGGTGGCTGGAAGCATGCATTGTTGGTTCTGTAAAAAAAACACCCAGATTTCCAATGTCTTTCATCGTCCACCAACGGCATACTGGCACATTTATTCCAACGTCTTACAACGTCCTCCATCGAATCTTCCAACGTCTTCCAACGTATTTCCATCTTCTTATTTGGTCAACATCTTCTTCCACGTGGACAAGCTGAGCGTTGGAAGACGTTGGTATATACGCGTTGGGTCCGTTGGTTGACGTTGGACGCCGTTGAAATGTATATCAATGACGTTTCCAACGTCCATCAACGGCTTTCCAACGGCCGCCAACGTCTGGCCGCCGTTGGAATGCACTGTGTGTCTTGTAGTGGTATATGGACGATTTAATCATAACGGGTGATTATGAAGATGAGATTCTTCAAACAAAAGAAAATTTGTCAGTTCGCTTCCAAATGAAGGAACTTGGTGAACTTAAGTATTTTCTTGGCCTTGAGATTGAACACACCAATGAAGGCATATTTCTTAGTCAGCAAAAATATTCCAAAGACTCGTTGAAGAAGTTTGGAATGCTAGAATGCAAACCAATTTCATCTCCTATAGAACTGAATGCAAAAATGTGTGTGCATAAAGGGAGAGATCTAGAAGATGCAACGATGTACCGCAAATTGATTGGAAGTTTGATTTATTTAACTTTGACTAGGCCTGACATTTCATATGCCGTTGACATATTGAGTCGATATATGCAAAATCCAAAGAAGCATCACTTGGAAGCTGTTTGACGAACCTTACGATATGTGAAAAACACACTTAGGCATGGTATTTCATATGAAAGAGGCGGAGTCTTGCAAATTATCTGGTTTTTGTGATGCGGATTATGCAGGTGATCAGGATACTCGACGTTCAACCTCTAGGTATGTTTTCATGCTTGGGTCTGGAGCTGTCTCTTGGTGCAGTAAAAGACAACCAACGGTATCTTTATCAACAACAGAGGCGGAATACCGAGCTGCAGCAGTAGCAGCTCAGGAAAGCACTTGGCTTGTACAACTACTAAGGGATTTGTGTCAACCTGTGAATTATGCAGTTCTTTTATATTGCGACAACTTGTCGGCAATACGTTTGGCAGAGAGTCCTATCTTTCATGCAAGAACTAAACATGTGGAGGTGCATTATCATTTTATCAGGGAAAAAGTTTTGCGGGGGGAGATGGTGTTAGAATATACTAACACAGAAAATCAAGTTGCAAATCTGTTCACAAAAGGCTTGACTGGTGGAAAATTTGATAGTTTTCGCAAGCAACTTGGACTAGTAGAAAAATAATCAAAACTGATGTTGAGGGGGAGTGTTAAAATGCAACATCAGTTTCAGTTTGCTACATTACGGAGTAATTTTTTTTTATATTTTTTATGTGGTCCTATTTCTAGCATGAGATCCTGTTTTATGGGTGTTTGTTGCTATGATATAGTTAGTTGAATAAGTTAATATAATAACGTCAGGCCATCACGTTCTTATGTAGGCATGCAAAGTATTTTAATGTTTCATACATCTCCTCTATGGAAAAAAGAAAACAATTTGTTTAGTTTCTCCTATGCAAAATTGTGCTGCTATTTTTAACTTTCTATTTTTAACTGCACTGCAGTTTTTTTCTACAAAAATTGCTCATTTCAACTACTGATTAGACGTACACTTGGCAAGAATTTCAAGAACCAAGCATTAATAAAACAGTCAATCAAACGGTAATTCCCTGCAATCTAAACACAATGCATAAAAAGTAGCAAGCAGTCTTCATATGCATGTACAATCATTTCCAACGCAAATTACGAAAAAGTAGTAATAGAAGACGAATAAGAAACAGTTAAAATGAGATGGTATATATGATACCTGAATGCTCATGAAAAAGCGCAATAGAACAGTAGTTACAATGGCATAGGCAGCAAACTCTGTAGGCCCTACATGACCTATGAATGCTTGAGTGATTATGAGCACACCCCAGATTGAAAACCTTGTGAAAATAGCAGGTGCTGCCACAATCCACAGCTTCTTGTTCTCTATCCATATCCTTTGTGTCAGCTTCACCTCTTTATGTTTTTCCCCATTTGCAGGCAAAAATTTCTCGTCCAAATTTCTCCCCATATTTGGATTGTTGGTGTGGACTTAGATGTGTGTATGTGTGTTTATACGTGTGTGTATGTGTGTGTAAGCTTTTATTAAAACTAAATAAAAATGCTACCTGGACACGCTATAATTAGCGCAACAATTTCTCTATTCATAGCTGCATATTAAAAGTTGGTTGTACATTGTTACCGATCAAATTGAAATGGAGCAGATGTGAGATTAATATTACATATAGTATTCAATTCGCCCATGTCAGATTAATATTAATTCCAACATGCTAGACTGCTTATCGTTGGCTTAAAGCCTTGAACGCAAAGATATTAATACTACAGATACAAAATTACTCATTTGTTACTTTTATATATTAATAAAAAGTCAAAATCGATTTCCAGTTTGCTGTAAGCCATGAAAACATCCAATCCTACCTCCATCAGTCAACATAACAATTACTGTTCCCATTTGTATGGACTCATCTTAAAAACGTTTCATGAAAAAACCGTACTCCACAGATGGGCCTCATTTGAAATTCATTTAAAAAACGGGCATCGTTTTCAGATTTGTAAATGCACATTTACGGATTCAAAATTTGGAAAATGTGCATGTATACATCCAAAAACAAGATCTAATATTGTAATAGGTTTAAGCTAGGTTAGGTCTATTTGTGGAGTAAGTTTTAAAATGAGACCTAATTTTGTAATTAACGTTTTCTGTATGGACAACAATTTTGTACTCTTTAATATATTTAAGAGGATAAATCATTCATTCCTCTATTTATTTTCAATATCTAAAGCAAGAATACAAGAGTATTCCGAGTAAGTTTATATGGATTTTATGTGGATTAATCGTCCTAGTATTACCTTACTAACATAAATAAAAACTAAGTCATTTATGAGCTGAAGTGCATTAACTATGAAGTATGAACTATCAACAACATATGCATCTGAGCAAATACAAATGAGCTAATATCCATAGTCCTTTTTTTTTTCAAACACACAACAGTTGCACTACGGATGCCTTCAAATTTAATGCATGGTATACAATGCAATAGGTAGTTTGTGTCCCACACCGCTTGTGAAAGTCATGTGCCTTGCTTCTTATGATAATAGTGAGTGGTGGGTAAGGCTCCTATGTTTCTATTTGAAAATCTGTGGCGTATGTTGGTAGGGTTTGTTGGCAGCTTAATGTGGAGAATTCCTTTTAATATGTAGTTACAATCTAGTAGGTACAATATTTATTAACAATGTGTAAGATTATATATCTAGTTTATTAATTAGCAAATGTTATATAATGTATAAGGTTCTATGGGATTCTTTTTTTTGTACGGTTCTATTTCTCCGCAAAGTGTAATAAAAATCACATAAAACGATATAAGAGTATTATTAGATAGAAAGTGCATCAACCCCTGCCACTACATTTCCCACATGGAATGCAATAAGTTTGCAATTTAAAGGGCAATCTGATAAAGGAAGTGGGAATAATCACTAATCACTATGCTGTGGTACAGAACCAAAACAGATGTATCCATTGTTTTGGACATCAGATCTTAAGGTAGAGGCTAAAATTAATGGACGTAGCACCACTCTGGTTTTAATCCAATACAGACTATATATTCTCGTGAAAGTTGCACAATTGTTTACAGCTTCTATTTTGTTTCTGAAAACATAAATTTACTAAACCTAGTGGTAAAATCTTGAAGAAGCATGATCTATAAATGTATAATCATAAAACTCAAAATAGCAATGATTTACTATCATTAGGATTTGAGTCTTGCACCTCTTTGTATTCCTCTCATAGTCTGAAAGTTGTTGACTACCTTCTTTATTAAGAGCATCTCCAACAGCTCCAACATTCTCAAATCTGCACTCTTCAAGCTCTCCAACAGGGTTGCAGAATTTGTGATAGTGCAGAAAGAGGGGCTCTGGTGCGAGAATTGAGGATTCGACGAGGCGCCTGTTAAACATGCGCCTCACAATGAGGCGCTTGTTCAACATGCACCTGCTTTCAGGCGTCTGTTTAACAGGCGCCTACTTATTCCCCCTCCAACGGTCGTCCTTCAACAGCCATATTTCCTCTCCAAATACAATTCCCCTCTCTTCTTTTCTTCACAACCAATTTTCTTCCTCCATCACAATTTTTTACTACCACCAATCTCAACTGAAAATGTATTCCGATTTCGACGTCGACGTTGCAAGATCCAGCTTTAAGACTACGACTTACAAGACGTTACGGTTTCGATGAGGAAGAAGTAACTAATGCAAGTTGGAGCGCTGCGGAAAACTACGATCTTTGCTACATTTACTGTGCACTCTCGGTCGATCCTATTCGAGGGACCGACCAAAGTGGTGATACTTTTTGGGGCAAAATTACTAATTGCTACAATCGAAAGAACATTGATCAGAAAAGAACGCTATCTTTAGTCAAAGGTCATTATGGAAAAATAAATCCTCAAACGCAAACGTTCGATTCTCAAATTTTCAAGCTAAAGCAAATGAATCCTAGTGGATTTGGAAATGAAATGCATTTGGTAAGCTTTAATATAATTTCATTGTTCTACTTTTTATCATAGTTCTCTAATTATACTAGTGTTTTTTTAACAAAGAATGCCCACAAACAAGTTGTTCAAACAAATCTATAAACCTGATAGTAAACAAGCACCACATTTTTATCAGTTCATGCATGTTTATGACATGTTGGTCAAGCATGTTAAATGGAAATCATCGCTTCAGAAAACCGTTCAACAAGTTCAATCAAACAGTGATCGGGGTAACACGCCTAGAGTTGGAGAAAGTTCTAGTCCTAGGGAATTGCTAGGAAGCTACGATTTAGGATCAGAAGAAGGCCCAACCCCAACCGAAGATCATTTTGTTCGGCCATAGGGAGCAAAAGCGGCTAAATAGAAGCAGACTACTGGAGTGGATCAGGTAGAAATTAAAAAACTCCTACTTGAATCTGAAGATATATTTAACCGGGCAATGAAAACTCGAGCAATTCAACACCAAGAAAAGTTATCAAGAATGGATCAACTTCTTGCTGGAAACCGGCAAGAGATGAAGATGCAATAATGTTCATGGATACGTCACACATGTCTGCAGAACAACTGGAGTATACGGAGCAAAGAAGGAGAGAAATTATGAGACGTAGACTTGAAGAGGGTCATTAAAGGAATTACCGTTTCTACAACCGTATCTTTTAATTACCGTTATTTGTATTGTGTTCTGAATGCAAGCAATTATTAATATAAGTATTTTCAATGAAATTGCATTACATTGGAAAAAGATTATAACAACATTACGTTAATTAAACATAAACAGATTACAATAACAAGTAACAACAACATAAACAACAGTAGGAAAAGTAACAACAGAAATATAGTTTCACTGATTTTCAGAAAACCTCCAAAGATGATCTATGAGATCATTTTGCAGTCTTCGATGCAGTTGAACACTACGGTAGGACATTTGGCCTTCTACATGAAACTTGAGTTCTAGTGCGCTTCCAATCATATCGTTGCGCCAAACAGACGGTGCTTTGGAGCACCATCGTAACGTAAAAGTAATCTTCTTCCATGTCTCTTTCAACCTTTATACTAATATTATGTAAAATAATACAAGTGTATATTATTTTGGTCATTTTAACTGATGACCAAAGTCTGCATGGATTACTGACTATGACAAACCTAGATTGAAGAACCCCAAATGCTCTTTCAACGTCCTTCCTCTGGCCTTATTGCATCGCTGCAAACTTTGATTGTTTATTGTTTTGTGGGTTGGAAATTATCTTGACAATGGTACTCCATTTAGGATATATACCATCGCCAAGATAATATCCATGATCGTACGTGTTACCTCCTAAAGTAAAGATACAAGGAGTTGATCTACCGTTTGCTAAATCATTGAACAACATAGATCGTTCGACTACGTTAAGATCATTATTCGAACCCGGCATTCGAAAAATGCATGCCATATCCATAAGTCATACAACGCTACGGCTTCAAGAATAATAGAGGACCTACAAGACTTACCCTGATAAGCTCTAGAATAAGCCTTTGGACAATTCTTCCACTCCCAATGGATGCAGTCTATACTGCCTAACATTACAGGCCAACCTCTACTACCATGCACATCTAATAACATTAATATATCTGCCTCATTCAGTCCGCGTAAGTATTGATCACCGTAAATGTCCACGATAGCTTGGCAGAAATGATCCAAACACTCTAATACCGTGCTTTCCGCTACTTTCAAATTTTCATCAAGTGCATCCGCCGGTCCTGCATATGCAAGCATTCTTAGTGCAACTGTCAGTTTTTGAATTCCAGTCAATCCTATTATACAAGATGCATTGGGTTTGAAGATAAACTATATGTCATGCTGCTTGATACATTGTAGGATTCTAAGAAATAGAGGATGCCGCATGCAGAATCTTCTTCTAAAATCAGCATCTGTGTAAGTAGAATTTGGAACAAAGTAGTCTTCCATCAGTCTGTCGTTGTGCCATGAATGTCTACGATTTTTATGTCGACAACCAACAACTGATCCACCATGTTGTCTGCTCGATTGACCAACCTGTAGTGCAACCATACTTATTAGTTTCTTTTCGCGACGAAAATGATCTTCCATCATTTCATCAAATTCGCCGTCGCTATCATCAAAAAATATATAATCTTCGGCCGCTGTTTGTTATATTTGAAATTGTATGAAATAAGAATGAGAAATAATACTTCTTAGCATCTAACAAGCTTTTTATAGCTTAAATCACATGTTGGCTTTCATAACAAAACAATCACATGCGGGTAGCGTTAATTAAATTCAACCACCATCTATAAAGTAGATTCCATTTATGTCACGGCTGTAGTGTCTCGTCCCATCTAAACACTATTGACTGTTGATGCAGTGTCTTGTCCTATCATTCAACTGTAGCCATGTTCTTAACATACACTATTAACCGTTGATGCAGTATCTTGTCTGCAGTGTCACATCTGCACTGTCTTGTCCCATCCATACACTATTGATTGTTGATGCAGTGTCTCATCCAATCATACAACTGTAATCATGTTCTTAATGCAATAATACAGAAAGAAACAAGACAATGTTACTAAAACACCCAAACATTAACACGGTCAACGACAATACATACATACATAAACAATAATACACTACATAATAATACACTCCACAATAATACAACCAACAAAAATACCCCGACTAGGACTTAGAAATGACACTAAGAAACTACCGGTTACGGTCAAATTGTAAGTTGTGCACGACATTTCAGAGACGTCATATTTCTCGTTCCAACTCGTTGGCATATGTTATGGCCCTTAGGCACAGCCGTTCATCAACCCATTTTGCATAATTACACCTTTCAGGCCAAAAAGGACACAACTGGATTCGACGACCAATATCTTCGCCATCAGCTCTAACCACAACTTCAATCTTATAACCACAGTGGCAAAATACTGTGTAAGAGTCAACCTCTTGTTCAACCAAAGGTTGCAAATTTGGTACTTGTTCAACCTCCCGTGGTTGTTGATGAGCCAACTATTCGTGTACAGGTTGAACATCTTTTTGAAGTGTGACTTGGTCAAGATTTAGGAATTCACGAGCAACGTCCTCGTAATGCTTGTCTTGGCAATTGATATTCCAATCTTCATCGACGTGTTTGCTTTCCGTTGGAACGTACCGGACATCAGAGTCAATAGATGATGACTAGGAAGGCATTGATATGAGGATTAGAAGATCGAAGGAGCAGAGAACTGAATTGTGTTTTTGAGAAGAAAAGCTCTTACGTATATGTTGAAGCCTGTGAGTGTTAAAAATTATTTATGTTAAAATATGAGCACTGTATTTTGATTTGACAATACAGTAGAAAGTTAAATTACTCATAAACAAGACAATAATAAATATGCATACACAAAAACAATAATACACTCAAATTATGGATATCCAAATCGTTCGAGCCAATTTTGACGTATGATATAAGCCTCATGTCTAGTGAATGTGCTATGATATTTGAGAAAGTAATGACCTTCAAATGTGGAATGGGTTGGTTCAAACAAATTTTCAAATATAACCTCATTGATAACCGTATTGTACCGCGTACAGGCGTTGCAGAAGTTCTCATAACCAGTCCTCAGCTCTACCTTCGTTCATCTACTTCTACTCTCAACATTGCTATTGTAAAGCTCAACAATAGTGTCCCAAAACTGAGTTGCCATTATCTCTTCATCATCGCACATTTGATCAGTTTGTATAAAATTTTTTACTAACAACTTCAATTCTGCAGCCGAAAATATTATGTAACACATTGATTGAATTTACCGAACTTTAAATGTTGTGACATTAGCATATAAAACTTTATCTTAAATAAAGAGGTCGTGATCCACATCAAAAAAATGAAGCATGAGATTAACATCCACATGTCAAACATCCAAAAAAAATTGACAAACAAACACAACTGCGTTTGTTACTTCAACATTTTGACTTCATATACGCTTAATAATAAACAAGCGTAAATTATAATCAACACAATGCAATACTCAACATAAAATATAATCGACACAATGCCATAACATATAGATAATCACATATAACAGTGGCATCATCACCAACATAATATGCGACCAACTAATGTAAGGTGTGAAAAATAATAACACAGTCTAAAACATCTAAATGTAGCACATCAGGCTATGTGATCTGAACCGCTATCAATCTCCTCATCATCTTCACCATCGTCGTCACTGTCATCGTTGACGTCATCAAAGTCATGTGGCTCAGGTCCGACATGGAGCTGCTCCTAAAGCTGCTGAATCTGGGTCTGTAATCCCTGTATCTACGCATCATACTGAGTTTGCTGCTGCTGGACCGCAGTCTGGTAACTCTAATACATCATCTTTGTATAATCGAGCATCATACTCTCAAATGCAGCAATGATCCGTCTATCATAATCGATGTAATGAGAATATTGATATGCGCACAAGAAAAATTATACATAGGTGGAGAATATAAGGACAAGTAATTTAAAGAACAGTTAAAACTCATACAAACCTTATGACACTGATACAATCCGACGGATGGTTCACCCGTAATACCGTCATCTGTAGGATACTAAAAGGGATACTCCTCCACCTGACCATGTACATCATACGCTCTAAACGAATGAGGAGGGGGGTCGAAAGTAGGAGGCTGCGTGTACTGAGATTTTGTAGGCTCAAAGGTGGCAGGCGATAGTGGAACTTTACCGGAAGAGGTACGTGGACCAATATGATCGGAGTTCAAACCCCGAATATAATCAGGCAACGCGTAAGCATGTAGGGCTGCTCGAGCCCAATATGAATCAAAGTCTCCATGAATTGTAAAAGGCTCACCATCCACCCATCCCGCACCCCTCATCGCAAGAATATAAGCTGGTCCAACCCTAATATCACCATACATATCATTTCATGGTAACGGATCCGATGGAATACGAACTATACCATACAACTGTAGCCAACACCACTCCCATAAATACCATATGAATGAACATGTAGAAACCTGAAAGAAAATCCTGCGTTGTGACATGGAAAACTGAAAAGTGAGTGGATGATCAGGACTGGGCTCTAGGAACTATAAGTACTGATCACATGGACGAACGATAATGTTATCATGCCGCATATCCATCTGTTGTCTAGCCTTCATTGGCTCATTGTGTACCCCTTGTGCAACACGGGACAAATGCATTGGAGGACCCCAACGACGCAATCTAGGAAAGTAAATATAAGGTGTGGCATTAGCCTCTACAATAAGTCGAGGGTGCATATTGGTAGTATACTCGTAGTACCAAAATGGAAGAATGTATCAAAATCCATACATCTGTCTAGACTGCTGAAGCACATGAGTATCTAATGCTATATAAAAATAACCAATAATAGCAGTATAGTAATCATATATATGTAGTCCATCCACATCTACTAATCTAGCCAAAAAACCAATCCTAATAGTGCTCTTGTTGTTACTAAAAAATGTAGACCCAAAAAGGTATAATATGAAGGTACGGATAATCGAAATGTGCATATCCTCAACAGCCATGTACTCTGCTATACATCGCTGCAAACAAGGAAGAGTAACAGCTCCTCCTCTAACCTTGTCATCGACCAAAGTTGGTAAATAAGCTGAATATGACTCGAACTCCTCAAATGAACTGTCAAATGGAATAGGAAGACAGTATGGTCGACCAACCTCTATGCCAGTGAGCATATAAAAATCTAGAGGAGTGAGTCCTGGCTCAAAATCAGGGAAGTGAAATGTGTGAGTGTAGGACACTATCTCTCGGGGAGGGCCTCTACCAGGCAACGATCTACATGTGCAAATCTAGGTAAATCTAGAAATTCACCAAAAGGCGACGCATATGGCCTATCCAAAATCGGCTGTGGTAACTGATCAAAATACTCAAACATACACCTATACCAACTACCTCGCATCGCTACATGACAAACCTAAATATATGATTATTTAATGTTAAAGTAAACAAAGAATTATCGTACATATATAGTTACATGGTTGTTCATCAAGTAATAAAGAAATAAACGTATACGTGTGGCGTCGCTATAGCTGTAGTAAGTCGATGTGAAATAGTAGAGGGCAAGTCGTGCAAGGATCGAAGATCATCTGGAGTCACGGTAGCATCAGGAGGGACATAAGCAGGTCCGATATTGGCATCGGTCGCATATCGAACGGTACGTCTACCAGTTTTGACCGGACGGGGCGGCATTTGGACACAAAGTAAAATAAAAAAAATTGAAAAGATGATGGAAGAGGTTGAAATGATGGGGAGAGGGTGGAAAGCGCCTGATATAGGCACGATCTCCAGGCGCCTGTTGAACAGGCGCCCGATGTTTTAAAAACATGGACGCCTGTTGAACAGGCGTCTAAAGCCCAAGCGCCTATTCAACAAGCGTCTGCCCTCATTTCTGTTGCGAACTGTCGGAGATGCTCTAATAAAAAAGAAAGTCAATTTTGCGAAGCCAGTCAGTTATCGTGTTAAGTGCTTAGAAGGCTTTAGCATACCATAATGAGGCACCGAACTGATTTTCACACGAAGGCTTCGATTGTGCAAAAATTGACTTGGAGAAATCAAAATTGACATTGACAAACCCCTTTTATCGATTGGTATGATGTTATTAAAAGATTGATATAGAATCTCTTTGACGCCACTTCATGCCACTGTCTAGTCCGCAAAAGGGAATGCTATTTTTTTGTCATCGTAACCATTTGAATGGATTATTTTTATGAATGTTGTGTTACTATTAATTATTTTTATTTTTCATTATATTTTAATTAGTGTTAATATAGGAACAATAATACTATATATACATTGGAACATATATAATATATAATGATGCAGAATTGAAAATGCATTTTTAGTCCATACAATGCGTAGTAGAATTAAGAGAGTATGACTGAGTAAAACAATAAGAGAAGATTTTATACAAATATAATAAGGGTTTCAGGGATATTACAATCTTTTTGCTCCGGAATGATACTGTATATATACTATACAGAATAAATCAATAGAATTGTACCGTATCATTTCATTCTACTAGCAAATAAAGATTTCTTTCTTGGTACCAGAGCATCCACACCTAACGGCAATAATAAAATTCTCTGTTTCAATTTTTCATCAGATCAGCACTCTCATTTGAGAGACAACTGAATTGGTTCTCCTCAGAGTTTAGCCTCATCATCAGAGATTAACCCATCTCGTGATCAAGTTTTACTGTTCTATCAGTTAATTAAAAATTAACAGTTTATTGTTAATTTGTACACTGCCTCGCCTTGATCTTGTCAGAAAATTATCATCATTCAAGATAGGCTGTAATTTCATTTTTTCCTCCTCGGATCAGTTCCTCACTGGAGAAGTTTATTACTCATCAGTTTCAATCAAGAATTAGATTGTTGATTGAAAAGAGACTATTTCAAATTTGCCACCAAAAATATATCACTTGGTTGCATACTCTGGGTTTGCCACGCTAGTACCAACCGTTTTAACTTAGTTCTGTGCATTAAAAGTATCATCATGGCTGGAGAGGATGATGATGATTCTGCTACTACATCACCCATAAGAAGGAACCTCACAACCTCAACCCAAGGAACCACAAATCTGTCCATCATAAAACCAAAAATTCAGCGAGCAATTCAATTGGATGAAAATAACTACTTATTGTGGAAATATCAAACAGAAAATGCAATAAGAGAATATGGACTTGAAGAATATATCAATGGTACAATAGCAATTCCATCAAAAATAATAAGTGACAATAACGGTAATCTAACAGCAAATCAAGATTATGGAAACTATCAATGGTAAGACAGTCAGCTAGTTTCTTGGTTAATGTCATCGATAAGTGTAAGTCTCTTATCCCAAATTGTTGGATGCAAGACTTCACAGGAAATATGGGCAACAATTGGTCAAATCTTTAGTTCTCAAATAGCGGCAAGAATCATCCATTATAAATGTTAACTTCAAAATCTAAGGAAAGATAACATGTCAATGCAAGATTACTTAACCAAAGTCAACATATACTGCGACTTACTTGATGCTGCTGGCCACAAGGTGCCCGAGACTAAGAAAATTTTAACGATCTTGAGTGGCTTAGATGAAGAATATGAATCAGTTGTAGCAATCATATCCTTAAAAGAAACTCTACTAAGTATTCAGTATGTACATTCTACACTTCTAGCATATGAAGGAGAATAGAGCGAAAGAAGCCACTAAATTCAGATTTATTAGTAAACTATGCATCAAATTTCAAAGATAAGAATCAAGAAATAGCAACAAACAACAGATTTCAGCAAACCATTCAAAGGGGTAGATAAAATTACAAAGGTAGAGGTAGAGGAAGATGGAACAATTCAATCAGACTTAGGTGTCAAATATGTGAAAAGTTTGAACATACAGCTGCTTGGTGTTATTTTAGATTTGATCAAATTTTTATTGTAAATCAGCAAAACAACAATAAGAGGAACATCAATCAAAATATTAGCATTGCACATACAAATCCAGATTTAAGAAAACAAAGCAGCAGTTGAAGAAGTCAATCAGATTTGGAACAGCAAGCAAAATCTAATGGTCTAAACTTTGAAGACTGGTATCCAGATTCAGGTGCAACAAATCACATTACCAATAATCTTGACAATCTCAATCTTGGAAACAAAGAGTATAAACGTACGCAGTCTATTTTTATGGTTAATGACAAATCAATAGAAATTACACACATTGGAAATGCAAAAATCAGAGGAAAAAGAGAGTTACATCTCAATAATCTACTTAGAGTGCAATAGATTAAGTTAAATTTAATGAGTGTATCTCAATTTGCCAATGATAACCAAGTATATTTTGAATTTTACCTAAAATTTTGCTTAGTTAGGGACTTGCTAAACAAAGAAATTTTACTACGGAATAATGTGCAAAATGGACTATACACTTTCAGTCTGATGTAGAATTGTAAGTCAACCACAGAAAGAAATTGGTGCAACTATTCAAAGTGTGATGCTAATATTGATAATAAAAGAGTGTTTTATTTGTGGCATTTTAAACTGGGACATCTCAGTGTAGACACTGTAAAGTCTGTATTGAAGAGTAATAATATTAAATTTGAGAATATATCAATACCATATATGTGTAGATCATGTCAAATGGGAAAAAGTCATAAGCTACAATTTCCTAAATCATTAACTAAATATAACAAATCATTAAAGATGGTAGCAGTTGACCTATAGGGTCCAGCCCCAGTTAATTCTGACTATGGCTTTAATTATTATGTTTCATTGTAGATTCTTTTTTTAGATATACTTAGATATATTTTCTTAGATCAAAGGCAGTAACACAAAATACAATGATACAATTTATCACTCGAGTTGAAAATCAAACAAACAATCAGTTAAAGATAATTCAGACAGATGGGGAACAAAATTCAAGCCTTTGAAGGATTACTTCATGAAAAAGGGATAATATATAAGATTACATGTCCTTATACCTCTGAGCAAAATGGTCTGGTTGAGAGGAAGCATGGACATATAGTGGATATATGCATCACACTCTTAGCTCATGCATCAATGCCTTTGAAGTTCTGGCCATACTCCTTCAACTCAGCAGTATATCTTATTAATAGAATGCCAACCAGGGTGCGGCAAAACAAAGCTCAAATTGAAAAGTTATTTAATATATTACCAAACTCCATTGTGCTGAAGGTATTTGGCTGTCTGTGCTTTCCATAGATAAGACCATACAACAGACAAAAGTTGAGTTTTAGATCCTTACTATGTACATTGATTGGATATGCATCTAACCAAAAAGGATACAAGTGTCTAACCAGTGATGGCAAGGTAATTACTTCAGGACATGTTGCTTTCAATGAGCATGTCTTTCCCTTTTCAAGGACTGAAATAAAAACTGCTCACAAAGTCTTTTATGCCAAAACATCAATCCATCCAATACCAACTCTATGACGACCTGCAAATCCATACTCTTTGAATCGACAATAAACCACACATGCTCGACCCAAAAAGCACAGACTAACGGAAAGTCATGAGAATGAAAAGAAGAGAGAAGAAGAGAAGGGAAGAAAGAGAGAAGAGAGAACCAAATAGAACAATACAGAATCTCACATCGCAGTGGAAAACATATAATATCATATCAATAATCTTTACCAAATAGAAACTGTTATCCCACCTTTTGGCAAGGCCATGACACCAAGAACTTGACTAGAAACCAAGGGTATTTCATCATGTAGATCGTTAATACATAGGTCTATTATGGATACCGGTAAATTTTGTCCAAGTTTGGATCGAGCTACAATTAATATGACAGGTCTAGCAAAGCTATGAAAGCCAACATTCTAAATTTCAAGTCAATCGGAGTTCGTATGCTCAAGATATTGATCAATCACAATTGAGATATCCAAACTTGCATCGATCATAACTCGAGATCTACAAGTCCAAATGCCATCCAATTTCCATAGGAGCTGACGTACAACCTAAGGAATGTTCACGCCAAATTTTGACTCGATTGGGTCAAATCTTGATCGATACGAAATTCGTTCGTATCGACACGGACCAAAAACTCCAATTTGCATCGACCATATCTCATGATCTACAAGTTCAAATGCTATGAAATCTCACAGGAGCTTATGCACGACATAAAGAATGTTCATACCAAATTTCGACTCGATTGATCGATATGAAATTCGTTCGTATCGATCATGGATCGAGTTGAAATCGCCTAGGATCGATCGCGTGGGCCCAACCACGTGCCAGAAGAAGTCTCCCGAGATCTGAGCTAGATATTTGCCTCCTACACCTATAAATAGAGCCCCGTGGCCTATAGAAAAAGGATCTTTTGGCTCTTGGACGTCCAGACTCTAACAGAACCAATTTTGCACTCCATAGGTGCTGTTGTACTCGAATTTCAGTACTATAATCCGCTGTAATCAATTATAATCACTAAGTTAATATCAATAAAGTCATCAACTTCATAGTGGACGTAGGCCATATGCCGAACCACTTTAAATCACTGTGTCTCTGTGTGCTTTTATATTTGTTTTTGAAGTGTTTGTTAGATAATCCTCCTTTTACATTTCTATTCTCCATTTTTATCTCTTCAAATACTTCCGAAGAGTATTGTTCCCAATTTTGGTACAAACACTTTGGTGCTTCCATTGAGAGAACCCTGCTTTTTTCCTGCTCTACGGATCTACCATCGTCTTTGGATTGTAAAAATCTAAGGAGAAGATCCAAATCTATCGGTCTGGTTCTTTCTATTCTATTCAGATTGCTCCAGATCTAAAAGGAAATACATTCATGATGAATTTCGTATCCAGAAAATATTATGAATTTCGTATCCATGCTTTCGTATCCATGAAAATATGATGAATTTTGTATCCATATTTTCGTATCCATGAAAATATGATGAATTTCGTATCCATATTTTCGTATCCAGAAAATATGATGAATTTCGTATCCATATTTTCGTATCCATGAAAATATGATGAATTTCGTATCCATATTTTCGTATCCATGAAAATATGCTGATTTTCGCATCCATGTTTTCGTATCCAGATAATACGAAGATTTTCGTATCCATGCCTTCATATCCAGAAAATATGACAACAGTCGTATCGATCACTTTTCGTATCGATCAGTTTTTGTGTCGATTAGTTTTTGTATCGATCTATTTTCGTATCGATCAACATTCTCATCGATACTCATATACAATTCGTACCGATCCATCTATGTCCAATTCGTATCGATACTCACATACAGTTCGTATCGATCCATCTGTGTCCAATTCATATCGATACTCACATGCAGTTCGTATCGTTCCATCTGCGTCCAATTCGTATCGATCCATCTGCGTCCAATTCATATCGATGCCCACATGTAGTTCGTATCGATCCATCTACGTCCAGTTCGTATCGATACTTATATATAGTTCGTATCGACCTAGCTGCGTCCAATTCGTATCGATCAACAGATACCACTTTTGTATCGATCCAGCCACGTGCATTTCATATCGATCATCAGATACCACTTTGTATTGATCTAGCCGTGTGCATTTCGTATCGATCCTTAGATACCACTTCATATCGATCTAGCCATGTGCATTTCATATCGATGCTTAGATAACACTTCATATTGTTTAAACATCACTGAGAATGATCATGAAATTTCAAAAAAAAAAAAAATATTTTCGGGTATGACCTAAATTTTCGAAAAAAGGATAATTTTTTTTCTAGCTGCAGCGTAGGGCACCCACATAGTGAATTCAAAGCTCACTTTAATAAAGGAACATTCCATCGATGCTTCTGATCGTTCCATGACTGAATGAGACATAAGGGATTACAGCAGTGAATGCTGAATTGTAATCAAGGAATAGGTAAAGAAATACTACTCAACCGTGCTCCCAGAGGCTGGAAAACCTAGCTAATATGCCAAGAACTAGAGTTGATTAATATATCATGCTTCTAAGGTGGACTACAACTTCCCCAAATTGGCTGGCTTTTAAACTCCTAAATTGACAACTATGGTACGATCGCTAATACGACGACTGCCCTACACTATCTACTTTGCCAACTCAAAGCACAGTAATCACCAGTGAACCATCTTCAAATGCCCGCATCTTATTCGTACCATGTCCATATGACTAGAAGCATGGCCTACAACCTCAAGAGGACTTCCTTAGTACCCTATATAGGTCTCTTATCTGGATGGAAGTTTGGGACAATCACCAATCTCTTAGCCCATTTTAACCAACTAGCCGTCCAATCGGCGTTACCAACCACTCAAACGTTGGACAATCATGCACACATCATTCACCGGTATTACAAGATCCCATAGCTATAAAATGGACCTAGTCATAATGACAATTTAAGAATCTTCCCCAGTGGAGACCATTCATTGAAACCATCCTACCTGCAAAATTTCCGGTGAAAATTTAATACGTTGACTATGTCAGTATACTATGGAAATACAACTGTCGACACTACCTCATGAAGTGGGGATGGCGCATAGACTCCACTAAGAGTGGTGAATGCCATCAAATGCAGATGTCTTCCCCCATTCCTTAAAGAACAATGTCAGTCATGGTTAGACATATCGGTTCTGCTTCTCATATTGCTGAAGGGAATAAAGAAGCTGGCAGCCAATGAATTTATCCAAAGCCCACAACCAGTTGCTGCCAATACCCATAAATGAATTCATCACCAGCACTTATTTCCATACTTTGATAAGAGAACTAGTGGATAGCCGTCGAGGACTACACCAACATGTCCAGGCAAATATTGAGTTGATGAATCAGACGAAGGATCAACTTGGCGAGATAAGGAGGGAACCAAATCCATACTCTAGATTGGAAAACTCCTCTTCTTTAGATGGCTACCATGAACGCCAACGCCATAAGGCTACTTCGGAAAAGATAGCTCTCGCAATATGTTCAAGCCCCATAAAACGAAGGACCGGGAACCCCCAACCCCTATCAATCAAGAATTTTGATAAAACTGAACTACCTGCGTTAGAATTCCAACTATGAAGGGCTAGACCGAAGTGCAACAGCTAATATACGACGCCGCTTCACTTATCAATTAGATTTAATCTGATCTCTTTTGAATCATTTCTTTTTCAATTTCGCTTATGTTGCAAAATATGACTGACTTGAATTAAACAACTTGCAAATAATGCAGGTAACTGAGTACTTAAGGATGGGTGCAAAACAACCTCCGCAGACTAATCAAATCATTGAGGTATCATCATGACGAGCATGATTCAACCACTCATTAGCTGCTATATGCACCAGACTTAGGGGCAGGGCATCAAAGTAGAAGAGACCGACAAGGTCAAGACTCCAGTATAAAGTGGATGCAACCGACTATCCACTCATCCGCCTATGCAGTTTAATTAGGAGATATGAGAAAGACTTAGAGTTATATGTCCCAATAATGCATTCTCCATCGCATACTTGAATCTCACCAAAATACTTATGCTTCTTATGATGCACAGTAGAATAGATATTGCACCAAGGGTGGACGTGACGTGACCGTCCATGCATCTAATCCTGCATTAGACACTTGGGGTTATTTAAGAACACATGTTTAAAGTGGATATGATTTGGCCATTCACTCTCCAGTTGCGTCTGTGATTCCGCAAAACAATCGTCCCTTAAACCAACTTCATCATGGGCCAACCCTCAATTTATAATCATCAACGACTGACTGTCTACCCACTAACCATCACGAGCAATCATTTCAACTCTCTTCCTTAGCTCAATCGGAAGAACGCCAATTATAAAGTGGAGGTGACTTGTCCATCCCCTCTCAAATTCTTGCCCCTGACTTAAGGGAAAATACATGGCTCAAAGTGGATGTAGTTTGACCATCCTCTCCTTTGCTTGAGCTCAAAGCTTGCCAGAACACTAATCTTACTCCTTAGGTTTGGCAAAAGCAGAATCCAAACAAATATGTATGTGATTCGACCGTCCATCAGCTAAATCTTATCCTTCGTTGGGGGTGGATAAGTGAAAAGTGATCGAGATCTGACCAATCACTTATTAAATGAAACCTGAGCTCAGGGACCGGTACACTTAAATCAAATGGGATTGATACACGACAATCCTCTAACTAACTCTAGGTTCCCAGAGTGCGAACTGGAGTATAAACTTATAAATGCGGTTTCGAGGAGTGTGGATCCGTCCACCTAACGACCTCGCCCGTATCCAAACCAAGTTCGAGTAGGATGGATCAGTCCATCTAATGACCTTGCCTTCCATATTTACAAGCTCGAGGAGGGTGGATCCATCCATCTAACGACTTCGCTTGCCTACTTAGGGTAGATATGATACAACCATCCACGTACCTGATTAACTTCTTGTTCCCAGAGTGTGAACGAAATCCTAAAGCCTAAACAGATGTTATTGACCATCTGTTGGCCAACTCCAGATTCCCGGAGTGCGAACTGAAACATCAAAACGGGTGTGACCGGCAATCCGTAAAACAACTTAAGTCCCCGAAGTGTGGACATAATCCTAGAATACCAAATGGGTGTGATTGACCATCCATCAACTAACTCTAGACCCCTAGAGTGCGAACTGGAGTATACCCATCAACTAACTCTTGTCTTGAGAGCGCGGACTGGAGTATAAACATCAATTAACTCCAGATTCCCAGAGTGCGAACTGGAGTATAAACATCAAATAACTCTGGTCCTGAGAGCATGGACTGGAGTATAAACATCAACTAATTCCAGATTTCCAGAGTGCGAATTGGAGTATAAACATCAACTAAATCTAGATTCCTAGAGTGCGAACTGGAGTATACCCATCAACTAACTCCAGTCCTGAGAGCGCGGCTGGAGTATAAATATCAACTAACTCCAGATTCCTAGAGTGCAAACTAGAGTATAAACATCAACTAACTTTAGATTCTCAGAGTGCGAATTGGAGTATAAACATCAGCTAACTCTAAGTCCCCAGAGTGTGGACTGGAGTATAAACACCAACTAGGTGCGAATGAACACCCATCAACTAACTTTTCCCGAGAGTGCGGGCTGGTATATAAACATTAAATGGGCGTGACTAACAACCCATCAACCAACTCTAGTCCTCAAAGCATGGTTTGAAATATAAATACTAAAAGGGATGCGATTCGACTCCCCTTCTACCAACTCTAATTCCTAAGCATGTTCTGTAGTACGAAAAGTGGATGTGGTTCGACTATCTGCTTTCCAACTCTTCCCCTGACATTGGGGCACACTTATCATAAAAAATCGGATGCGATCTGACCATTTAGCACTAAGCGAGAACAACACGACCATCCATGCATCAACTCTTGTCCCCGGCACGAGACCCATAACATAATTTTATTGGGATGCACTCTAACCTACGGGACAAAAATTCTTCCTTGATTCGACAGGGAGACGTAGATTCGCAAAACGGACCTAGCTTAACGTCCTATTCTAAAATGGATGTGACTACCCATCTTACCGCAATGAATATGACATGACCATTCATCCATCAACTCTAGCCCATGGTCCAACGGGTTGTGCATGCAACATGGACGGATCTGACCCAACCATCCGTCAATCAATTCCTTCCTATAATTCAGTGCGAGAAGCATCAAATTAAAGCTGTTGTAATGTGATCGACCATACCTCGACTTTTTTTCCTGACTGGGGGCAGAGAAATTGACCAAGGAAAATGTAGTCTGACCATTTTCTATAAAAAAATCTTAGTCCCCAGAATGTGGACAGGGGTATTAACATCAAATAGGTATGACTAATGGCTCTTCAACTGACTATGGTCCCCAGAGTGCGACTACGAGCATAGATAAATGAAGAATGTGATTCGACCATTCATTTACCAACTCCGACCTAAAGTCAACGGGAGGAGTAAAACTCACTACAAATGAAATTAGACTATCCACAACTAACTCGGCTAACCCAACACTGAGGGAAGAAGAACAAATCACTGAAAGAAAAGAAAGGTGACCCACTACATCGTTAGCTTAGCATCCTTTAAAACTTAAGGCAACGACTGCAAGGAGGCCTCAATGCTAACTAATCAGAATGATGCCCAAAGTAATGAGAAACCAATTATACCGTACCGCCGGACCGACGGGAAATATTGATCTGCACCTTTCATATCATATCAATGGATCGATATGCAATGAGTTCCGTGCATTCTACATTGTGTCGCTAAATCGATGGCCAATATCGATCCTCTTCAACTACAAATCGATGTGACACGAGCGCCCATCGAATACCTTCGACCACCAGAGCATGGATAGAACCATGAATGAGTGTGATTTGACCATTCATCCTCCGTCGCCTCCTTCGATCCGCCAGAAAGAGCATGAGACTGGATGAGCATGACCTGACTGCATTTGATCTGAATTTATCCCTAGATCTGACGGGAGAACGTAAATCGAAATGGACGTGGTTGATCGCCCAACTCCAAAATAATGCAATGCGACCATTCATTCTTTTACTCTTACCACGATTCGACTAAACGAGTAATTCACAGCAAGTGCAACCTAAATGTCCGCACACCGATTCTTACCCTCGATTCGACAAAGGAAGCATCAATCCTGCATTGATCTGACTAGACGATTCACTCTTCGGTTTTTGCCCAAAGTATGACAACATAAGCAGCAAAAGTGAATGTCGGTGAGGCAACAAAGTATTCTGCCTAGAGGAAAGAACTAGGACAGAATGCAGGATAAGGCACAACTCATCCTTCCATCGGTTAACTCGATCCCACGGTTCAAAGGGATAAAATGTGAAATTGAAGCAAACATTATCTACCTTGCCTCTTATCGAGATATTCACCAGACTTGGTGGCATGCATGAGAAATAAGACGAATATAATTTGATCGTTCATCAAACAACTATGGCTCTTACAGCTTGGACTACAGTATAAACATAGCAGAAGCTAGGCTCGATCATTCGCATAATACATCCATCAACCCGAGACTAAGGGCATGAGAGTGATCATCCAAGAGCTGGATACGACTGCTCAATCCTATAGCTTGTGCCTAGTATTTATAATAACTTGAAGTTACGACTGAAAAGATGCTTAGAGATAGAATCATCAGATCGATGCCCGGATTTATGGGCAACTGATCATCACTCTAACCCTTGATGAGCAATGGATCGCGAGTACATTGAATGCAAAGCGCATGGCTTGGAAACACAAGTAGATTCAAACTCATAGCTGGGTCCAGCTATGCTGATGCACGCGATAGAAGGCCTACTAAGCCTACGATTCAATGTCCCTACAAGCCTGATCATTTACCATTGCAAATAAGCACATGAAGCGCTTACAATCCATCAGGAGCACTAAGGATCAGATCATAACTTAGCACAATGATGGTAAAAGATTTAGCTATTTTACTTCAGGTGAATCTTGATGTGTTCACTTGGGCTCGATCTCATGTATATATATGGACTATCGCCAGCCATAAAGAACCCTGCATTAAATGTCAATTTGTGACTTGTCTCGGTGAATAAAAACGATGAGACGTGGATCCAGAGAGGTTTGCTGCACTTATAAAGGAGGTGAATCTACTCAAAACCGATGGGTTCCTCTGCCCAAAATGAGTACCAAATCCTTTACTTGTAAAAAAAAGAAGAACAGAGAGTGGCAGATATACGTCAATTACCCAAATTTGCATGGGGCATGCCAAAACATAACTTTCCACTTCCAATGATCAAAAAACTAATAGACTCGACCATCAGACATGAATTAATCTCATCCATGGACGTAAACTCCAGATACAATCAGATACTGAAGCATGTCTCAAACCAGGAATACAACAGTTTCATTACTAACCTAGGCCTATAGTGCTATGCTGCAATCCATGGATTCAAAGTTGAGAACGCTTATGCTAATTACCAAAGGACGATTAATAGATCATTCAAAAATCAGATCGGCCGATCAATGAAAGTATATGTGGTTAATATGCTCGTGAGATCACGACCACATCGATGACTTGGAAAAGATATTCAATGCTCTCCAACAACTGCAAAACGAAGCTTGATCCTTTGAAATGCTCATTCAACATTGTATAAGAAGAATTCTTGGGTTTTGTCATCGATTCTCGTGGGATTGAGGCTAATGTTAGAAAATTATGAGGGTCATCCATGCACCCAAGAAACCAAGCAAGTATAGAGCTAAGTCAGAAGATTATCCCAAGCTGATTCAACTCTAGGGCCGTCTACAAGTGTATACTCTTCTTCAACCTGACCAAGAGAGGGAAGAAAACTTTTGAATGGACTAAAAACTGCGTTGGTGCAGTTCTAGCTCTGATAGATCGCTTAAAGAATTTTATCCAAGCTGTTGGATAGCGAAGATTCACACATCAATTGGGCCGTGTTAACACATGCTATAAGCATCACATTGCTATATAAAGAGAAACGAATCCAAAGACCAGTATATGATGAAAGCTAGATATTGACAAGCTTACCCCCTTTAACATTTGTACCGACCAGCCATTACGGTAGGTCCTATGACAACCTTAGATATCCGAAAGGTTACTCAAATGAAATATCGAGCTAAGACAATTTGATATCACTTATCTCTCTCTCAAAGAGCTATCCGTGGTCAAACATTGGCACACTTCATATCCGAATTCACCGCATCAGACGATTATTCGAAGAATAGTGGAGATCCGTCCAATAGATGGAGAACATACATAGGTGGAACTTCCAATGATCGGCTTTTTAATGTTGAAGTTGCGTTAATGACTCCCGAGGAACGATCGATCTGCTACACCCTAAAACTCAACTTCTCTGCAACAAATAACGAAGCTAAGTATGAAGTCTTGGTCGCCACACCGAGACTTGCAAGAAGACTAGGAATGGAAACTTTACATATCTTATACGATTTTTGGTTAATGGTATGCCAAGTCAAGGAAGACTATCTGACTAGGGGGCAACGTCTTACTCCTTATCTCAGTTGGATTCTAGAGATACTAGCCGACTTTGAGTATTACACCACTATACAAATCCTCAGAGAACAAAATGAAAAGGCCGAATCATTGGCTAAGCTAACCAGTTCTGGGGATGCACGGCAAATAGACTTTGTCCTAGTTGAAATACTTATTATTTCAAGCATTGACATACAAAAATCAACTAGATCTTAGAGATGGATCTAGAAAAGGAGTCATGGATGACTCCTGTCAAAGATTATCCACAATCGGGGATTCTTCTTGAATAAAGGAATGAGAAACGGCATATCCTTCGCGAAGCTGTCCCATGAGTTAACACTTATACATTTTGTGTCCTGCAGTGACCAGCCATTAACTTCGTATCCATCGATGTGAAGCCCACTGATATGAAAGTCAACACATGATCGTATTCAAGCCACTCAACTCCACCGATATGAAGCATTCCTAAGGACTATCCATTTCGTCTTAATAGCCATCGATACGAAGCATACTTTCCAACATCTCAGGTCGATCCAAGAGAGGATCGATATAAAGAAAGGACTTAAAACAACCATCAAACGTTGTTACAACTCAAATTTCACATTGATCCAGGAATGGATCTATGACGACCCGGAAATTTTAACGAATTAAATTGGAATAATTAATTGATTTTAAATAGTTAAAAGTTAGTTTTAACTTGAATTCAAAATATCAATATTTACTTGATAATTAGATTATTGAATTATATAGTTTAAATATTGAATTTAGTAAATTGAAATTGGGTAAATTGATCAATCTGAAATTTCTAAGCCTGTTTAAAATAATTTGAAGGCTTATAAAATTTATAAGGATGATACTGAAGAAAATAGAATGGCTGAAATTTAATTTAAAGGTGATTTGTTCAATTTTAATAATATATCGTTTAAATCGATATTTGGAAATAGCCTTCCGAGGCACAGTCTCGGAATTCGACGAAACCAGTTCCATTGGATCCGTAATAGTTAGTTATTATCGGATTTCAATTTCCGTAGCAATCGGAGTTGTCGTTTGACCCTGGCGGCTCAAAACGCTTAGATTTATTTTATCGATTTAATTTAAAATTGATCGTTTACTTCCGTAACTCGCGCATATAATTAAATTAACCACCGAAACACGTTCCATTGTGTTCGGAACGCGGGTAAAACCTTATAAAAGTCTGTCGGCATGTCTGATTCGGGATTTGGGATTTTGCATTTATACAACTCGAGATTTTCAATATTCAATTATTTAATAAAGGCGTACTTGGGAAGCTTTCCTCTAACCTATATTATAATCCCGTCTTCCTCTCTCTCTAATTGGAAAAGGAAAAAAGAAAAAACAACACAGCAGATCGTTCGTTCGTTCTTTAAAAAAAAATGGCTAGCGAATTCGAGATAAAGGGGAAGTTCTCCCTTCAAGATCGACGCCTTGCATCAGAGGGTCGGTGGTGTTTAGACTTCGGTGGAGAAGCGCGAGCAAGTTCGCGCGCGACCATGTGAACTCGTACATTCGAGTTTCGCCAGGGGGTATGGCGTACGAGGTCGATTTGAACTCAAGGAGAAAGAGAGCCGCGGTCGCTTGAAGGGAGGGGAAGATCGCGTTGATGATGCGAATTTAGGGCTGGAGTTTCTATGATTTGGGCTTCGCGTTCAATCAAGGTGGGCGGCTCTGGCAAAAGATGGAAGGGCGGTGGCTTGGAGGTGAAGGATTTGTGCTCGACGTCGAATCGAGTGAAGATAAATTGGATGCTTAATCGGGTTGCAGCCTGCTTTGGGAAGTTTGGTGAGTCTTTTATTTTTATTTTTGGTTCTGGATAAACTTAATAATAGTTTAAATTTATGTTTATCTTGAGAGATAAAGCAAGATATGTAGATTAGACTAGTTAAATTTTCAATTTGAAATGGGTTAATTAAGTTTATTAACTGATAATATTAAACAGCTAAAGTGATTTGTCAGAATAATAATAAGAATTAGTTTATGTATTGTTTGAAATTAGTTTTGGTCATGGCATATTACAGTATTTGTTGTTAAAAATAAAAATGCAAGGGTTTTAAAATGTTCAAAGAATTTATAAAGTTGGATTTTTGAAATCTGTAATCTATTTTATAAATATGTATGTAGTTCAAAGGAAATAAATATACATATGTTTTCACTTACTAAGGATTTATAAAGAGAAATTATTAGTTTAAATTTTTTAGTTAAATAAAAATTGTAAAAAGGATAGTTGATTGTTCTATTATGTAAAATATCAATAAATCGTATAACTGTTTATTCAAGGTTTGAAAATTTTGGAGAAACAAGCCGATATGGATCGGATTGCAAATTTAAGAAGCAAAGTTGAGTAAATATCACTCTATTAGATTTCTATTTGAGTTTAAATGGTTAAATTAAAATATTTGATTGAATGATTTAATTGATTTGATATGCACTGTGAATTGATGTTCTTGTGATTTTGATATTGGATGGTTCTCGAGTTAATGGTTGCTTAACTCGAAGTATTGGGAATTTTAAGTTGTTTTAAACTTAAAACAATAAATAAGAAAATGTTTCCGTTTAAAAGTTACTAAAGGTTTAATGATTTGTGATACATTGAAATAGTAGGGTAAGTTGAAATGGATAATTAATTAATTTAATTAATTAATGATTTGGGTTATTTAATTCAATAATTAAAGGCATCTAAATAAATATAAATTAAGTTGTAAGTTAATTAACTAAGTATAAGTAATTCAGAACAATCATTTGATGGTGTGATAAATAATTACTTAATGTAATTAATAAAATATAATTGCTTAGTGAAATTGGTCAAGAGAATAAATTAAAATAATTAATTATGGAATAATTAATTTATTAATGAAGTAAATAAAAGAATAGTTAATTACATATTGAGATTAATCGAGAATGATAAATATTGGGGTTGAATTAAAGTAATTAATCTAGATTAGAATAAATTAAAAATATTATTGGAAATCATTAATTTTATAATCAATGACGTAATTAAAGATTGATTAATTAAATGAATTAATCAGTAATAAGTGACTTATAAGAAGTTAATTAGTATAAGTAATTAAGGATTAGCATAATTAAATAGTTAATTAATTTGTGAAGTAAATAAAGATTTCTCATTTATTTGGTAAGAATAATTAATATCATGAAATTAATTTAAAGATAATCACTTGTAGGTAATTAAAATAATTAATCTGTGGTAATTAATTAAGATGAATTATTAAGGAATGGTTGATTAATTGATTTGAAACTAATTAATGTTAAATGAAGGGATCCAAGTGATTGAGGATTGAAATTCAATTAGAATCAACTGGAATAATTTGGGAGCTATAAAATTTGCTTATGAAGGATTGATTGGTACTGGATGCTTTGAATGAGTTGATACCTCTAATATGAAATGTTGTGATTTTCATTTGGATAACTTGAGAAATGATGGTATGAGTCTCGAAGAGGCCGGGATCGGGTATTGAGAAATACCCGAAAACCACTTCGAATTTATATAAATTGATTTGTGAAATCAATACGATGAAATGAAACGATTTAAGTGAACTGGATTATTTTATCTAAGTTTGGTACTTAGAAAATTATATGTGAAATAAGTGATGTCTAAAGCAAATTGTGAATTGGATAAATTGATAAAAGTTACCCGGGTTTATTTAAGTTGTTTGCTTTGGTATTCCATGTTAGTTGGGTTTACTCACGCTGGTTTCCAGCCTGACCTGGGTGTTACTTTGGTGTAATGCTCGAGTCAGACCGAGTATTACAGATTTTCAGGTAGGTACGTTCTGGAGCTCAGGGGCGAGCTGGATGGCAATAGCGCATAGAGTATTTCCGCTGTATTATATTATTGTTAAGTTGAGTCATGATAATTGTATATATATTCAGTGACTGTATATATGTAAAACTCTGATGTATATTAATGTAATCGACAGATATAGAATTCTTTGTAAGCTATTATTATTTATCGTTATATTTTATCTGCTGGGAATGCGAGATGTTTGGTGTTTCTGTTCTTCTTCTTCTTTCTCTTTCTTCTTTTTCATAACTATCTGGAATTTTCTGGTTCGAAAATTTCGGGTCGTTACATTTGGTATCAGAGCAGAAAGGTTAAGCGAGAACCTTGGCTCTGGTGGGGATTACTCATTTAATAGAGTCTGAAGTACTCTAGAATAAGTTGAGAATATATATATATATATATATATATATATATGAGCGCGTACTTGTTATTTTCTTATATAAAGGTTTAAATGAATTTATATAAAGGTATATTTTGATATATATAAAGCAATATTTCCTTCTATAAATATTAAGGTGATTGGTTGTTAATTATTGAAATTAAAATTAAGAAGTAATATAATACAACCAAACTGAAGTCTGGAATTGGAATTAAATTAAGAAGAAACAAAAATACAACCAAAATAAAATTTAATGGATTGAAAATGAAATTCTAAATCTGGTCCCAGAACTCGAAAATTTTGTTTCAAAATAATAAAATAATAAATAAGTATTATTTGGATAACTGGGACTTGTTGGAAATAATGGGTTGTTTGAAATGTGATTTGAATTTAAAACCAAGGGTTGTTTAAAATTATAAAACATGGCTGGGAGGGCCAAGAAATAAATATGTATATATGTATGGATATACATGATATCAAAGATAATTTGAAATAAACTCTAAGAGGTTGAGTTTTGATATTTTCCTTAGGTGTGATGTAAAAACCCAAAGTGATATAAGTTTTGAACCTATAAGAGGGAAAGAATTTTGAAGATTGAAGCGGGAATTCAATCTGAGAAAGGTTGATTGGATTAAGTAAATTGGAATTTAACTTTGGGGAAGTTAAATAACTGTAGAACAAGCAACCTGAATTGGAAATTTCAAGATAAAATTAGAATTTAACTTGGAAAGTTAAATGGTTGATTTGAATTGAAAATTTGTGTGATCTCAAAACGGGTTTGAGATTTAAAAAAATTGAAAATGGATGGACGTTTCAAAATAAATTGGATGATACCATCCTAATGTTAATAAAAATCTTTAAATTGTGAATGGTATTGTATAAATAAAATAAATTTGAATAATTTAATTGTAAAATAAACTTGTTTAAGAACTGGCTTCAAACTGGAAGGTAAAACTGAATAATAAATTAAATTTTGAAAATAAATAAAATGTATTGAACCTTGAAATACATAAACAAAAAATAATTTAAATTGGAGTTTTGAGAATTGGACTCAGAAATTAAATAGATTAAAAACCTTAAAATAAAAGTTAATTTGGTTTAAAGAGTTAAACCAACCTTTGAGGATTTAACTCGAATTTATATAATTCGAGATGGGTTAAAGTTGAAATTTAAATTCCATTAGTACAAATTGAATTTAGTTCGAATTAATTAGAATTGAAGTTGTCTTGGGATTAAATAAATTTCAATGGAAATTGGAGTTATTCCAATTAGAATTGGATCAATTTAAATGGAAGTGTACATTGAATTATTGGGGGAGTGAACAGTTTGACTCTTGACTATTTTAAATAAATTGTTTTAATACAAACTTATTTTTCTAAGCTATTTAATACATACAACTTTTCTTTCTTAAAGCTAACTTATTTTATATTTGTTTTACCATTATTTTTGGAGTTATTAACCATCTTTCAATTGTTTTCTAAACTAATTACTATTTTTCAACTATTTTATAAATAAATTATTAATTTCCAACTATTTTGCAATTATCTAAAATTTCTGAAACTATTTAGCTATTTCTCAACTATTTTACAGTTAGTTACCTATTTTATAGTTATTTTGTAAACTAATATTTATTTTTCAACTACTTATCTATATGTCTAAATTTTCAAGCTATTTCCTAAATATAAACTGGTCGGAGTTCAAACTATTATTGATTTAAATACCCAACCGAGATAAGAATTGAAGTGATAATCCAAATGGGGATTAAGGCAATAGTAAATAAGTAAAGGGGATTTAAGGAAATGTGAATAGAAAGGAAAATTGATATTGAATAAACAAAGTTATATATCTTTGTTATATAAGATAAATCTTTCCTTGTTAAATATATTACCGGAAGAAAAGGATTTTTGAAGGTATTTGAAGTATAAAAGGGTTTTATACAAGTTGGAAATGATCCAAAGTTTTAAATTTTTTATATATTTGAATATATATATAAAGGATCTTATGAGGATTTTGGAAAAGGTTTTGAGAACCTTTGGATTTGGAAAGGCTTTTGATTTCTGGGAAAAATCAATATGAGAATTTGGAAAGCCTAGTTTGAGAATTATCGATTTTGGAATAATCGATTTTCTATAAATGAGCTTTGTATGAGATCATACTAGGTGTATGATTTGAAGATACTATATGTGTATAGTATAAAACGTTTTGATGAAGGCTCTGGGGAAAAAGGAGCTCCCTTGAAATGAACTTCTCAGGAGTGCCACTGGGTGGTGCTGCCTTGATCCCCAAGGGGGGGTTCTAAAGTTGATCCTGTGAGGAGTCTGGACAAAACTAGTTCCTGAGGATTATTGGGTAGGGCGCTGATGCCTACAGAGGCATTTGGGTTATGCTGTGACGACAGTGTAATTCGATGTCGCTGCGATCTACTGTGGGGACCATAGCGGAAATCGTGTGGAGGATGAGTGTCAACGGTCTACACTTGATTTTCCCGGGAAGGCAACGCAACATCGGTAGACTGCGATCTATGGTCAAGCAGAGTGGAGAAGTTTCATTTTTGGCAGCGAAATTCGATGGCCTGATGCCTACAGTTATATGGGTATTTGCTGTGATAGCTACGTAACCCCGGTTGTAGCTGCGATCTGTCGTGGGTTCCATGGTGTAATCGAGGGGCGCGGAGGCCTACAGTTATTTATGGATTTTGTCGGGATGGCAACGTAACCATCGGGTTAACTGCGACCATGGATGGGGGTGATGATTTCCAAAGCATCCTCAGCAAAGATATTTTCTCTATTTTCAAAAACTGTTTTCTATATTTCAATAAAATTACACTGGGTGTTGAAAACGAGTTTACCAAGTACTATAGATTTTCAGTCCTACGCCTGATCAACGTATGACTGAATTTCTGTGAGAACAAGGATGGACTGGTTGAGACATCGAGTTATAAAAAGTATTTTTATAAAGAGTTATTTTAATAGTATTATGTGACTTTAAAAGCTTTTCTAAAATTTTGAAATAAAGGTGTTGGGATTTTCGAAAATCAAAGGAAATCCAAACTGAAATTATAAAATTAAAACTCGGGAAAATTTAATGAAGTGATTCTTTATAATTAAAGGAAATCGAATATTAAATTAAAAGTGAAAGTACACCAATCAGCTAAATAAATTATTTAATAGTGTATGTTAATAAAATTTAACTTGGGTAAATAAATGGATTGTAAATTAATAATATTTGGTAATGAATTCGAATTGTAAATAGAATTCGACTTGGATTTGATAATGAATTAAATAAGAAGGGATGTTGTAAAATAAAAATAAAATAGAGTTGGATTGAAAATGTGATGGTTTGAATTACAAATAAAATTCAAGGGTGATTTGAATAATGTTTAATGAAATTTGCAAGAAGATTGGATATAAGAAAAGTGATTATAATAGAAATGGTTTGAGTTGCAAAACAAAACCCAAGTGAATAGAAATAAATTGAGAATGGCCTTGTATTAATAAAATAAATTCGAAAATGAATTAAGTAAGTAAATTTAAAATTTAAAATGGATTAATTGAATTAAATAATAATTGGACGAAGTCTTATTGAATAAAAACTAAATCAAGTTGTGATTGGAATTGGATTATCAAACTGAACTTAAATTTGGTGGTATATTAATTTGAAGTATAAATGAGTTAAGTATGTGCTTGGATATTATATTGATAAGTTGGGAAGGTGAATTAAAATTAAAATTTAAAATGGATGGGCTAACTGAATTTAATGGAAGTTGATTAAATGAGAATCAAATAGAAGTAAACTTAAGTTTGATGTTGGGATAAATTAAAGCAAATTAACTTAAGTTTAAAATTTATGGAAGCCTAGCTTCGAATAAGAGTGAAAGCCCATTAAATAAAAGCTTGGATTGAATTAATTTGGAAATGGTTAAAAGTATACAAGAATAGAAGGTGTCGAGCTAAATAAATGATTGGTTAATAAATTAGAAATGAAATGAAATTAAATTCAGAATGAGTTGAAATTAATTTGAAATAGTTATAAACTAAAATAGATACTTTATTAACCGAATATCGTCGAGATTGCATAACAATAATTGTTGTTTGGCGAAAACCAAAGTAATTAAATTCTATGAGTTAATAGAGATTAAATAAATTTGATTCTGAATCATTTGAAGTGAATATGAGCTTGTTTGGATTATAAATCAATGGAATGTCAGAAATTGAGTTGTGAACCATTAAAATCGAATGAAATGGCTTATGAATTGGTTGAAAGCAATCGAATTAGATTTGAAAACATATAAATTGCTCATGGAAGTTATTTCAAATGCATTTCCTTTAGAATTAAAGTGTTATAGTTGTTTAAGTAAGAAAAATGTTGTTAACTTCATATATATAGTGCTTATATGTTTAAATTGAGAAAATACAGGTACCTGAAGGCCGTTTGGCTGGTTTGGATTGCGCTAATTGCTTAAATTAATAAGCCGCTTGCTTAAAATGCTAAGTAAGTATGCCTATGCAATAAAAATAGGAAATATGAACTGTTTATACTTTTTTCGACCGTGTGGGTCGATGTATACATATTTATATCTCTTGTCAAATTACAAAAGCTCCTCCGTACAAAGGAGACTCTGCCAAAATTTTCCCAAAATTTTGGGAGTTAGAAATTTTTTGAAAATTTTGGGAAAATTTTGTTAACGACAAACAATTTCAAATTGGAAATTAAAATAAATTAGTAGATGAAACAACTATAAATCAGTTATAAATGAAAGTTAAAATTCAATGCTCAAATTAAAGATGAATTGAATTCGTATGGAAATGGGAAAGACTAATTTGAAATAGGTATGAAATATATGTGAGGAAATGTATAAAATGATTAAAAGGGTTCGATTGGATATTGTTGCTATGTAAGATATGCAGGTATTAATGGAAAAAGGGAATTGGATTTGATTCCAAAGGATAAATTTGAATTGCCCGACAAAAAGGTACGTATTTAAAATTTCTAGATGAGATCGGATTGGGTTTTTGATGTAGCCAATTGGCTTTTGTTTTCTTTTGGAATTTGGGAGCCCGTAGAGGCCTTTTGTAGTAGTACCGAGCTAGCCTGCAAGGAGACGCTGGCAAAAATTTTCGGAAATTTAGAGAGTTAGAAAAATTTTGAGAAAATTTTGATGATTCAAAATTTGGTTTTAAATTGAAATTTAAATGATTGAGAAGAAGGGTATTGTTTGAAACTATAGAAGGTTTTGGGATGTTGGTTAAGGTGATAGTGAGTGTTTAATAAAAGATGGATGGCAGGATGTGGAACAGTTGGTTTTGGGAGAAAAGTAAATGGGTAATGGACCATTCTTCCTAACTAGTAATTTCGGGGACGAAATTCTTTTACGGGGGGAGGAATGTGACGACCCGGAAATTTTAACGAATTAAATTGGAATAATTAATTGATTTTAAATAGTTAAAAGTTAATTTTAACTTGAATTCAAAATATCAATATTTACTTGATAATTAAATTATTGAATTATATAGTTTAAATATTGAATTTAGTAAATTGAAATTGGGTAAATTGATCAATCTGAAATTTCTAAGCCTGTTTAAAATAATTTGAAGGCTTATAAAATTTATAAGGATGATAATGAAGATAATAGAATGGCTGAAATTTAATTTAAAGGTGATTTGTTCAATTTTAATAATATATCGTTTAAATCGATATTTGGAAATAGCCTTCCGAGGCACAGTCTCGGAATTCGACGAAACCAGTTCCATTGGATCCGTAATAGTTAGTTGTTATCGGATTTCAATTTCCGTAGCAATAAGAGTTGTTGTTTGACCCTGGAGGCTCAAAACACTTAGATTTATTTTATCGATTTAATTTAAAATTGATCGTTTACTTCCGTAACTCGCGCATATAATCAAATTAACCACCGAAACACGTTCCATTGTGTTCGAAACGCGGGTAAAACCTTATAAAAGTCCGTCGGCATGTCTGATTCGGGGTTTGGGATTTCGCATTTATACAACTCGAGATTTTCAATATTTAATTATTTAATAAAGGCGTACTTAGGAAGCTTTCCTCTAACCTATATTATAATCCGGTCTTCCTCTCTCTCTAATCGGAAAAGGAAAAAAGAAAAAAAAACACATCAGATCGTTCGTTCGTTCTTTTAAAAAAAATGGCTGGCGAATTCGAGATAAAGGGGAAGTTCTCCCTTCAAGATCGACGCCTTACATCAGAGGGTCGGTGGTGTTTAGACTTCGGTGGAGAAGCGCGAGCAAGTTCGCGCGCGACCGTGTGAACTCGTACGTTCGAGTTTCGCCAGGGGGTATGGCGTACGAGGTCGATTTGAACTCAAGGAGAAAGAGAGCCGCGATCGCTTGAAGGGAGGGGAAGATCGCATTGATGATGCGAATTTAAGGCTGGAGTTTCTATGATTTGGGCTTCGCGTTCAATCAAGGTGGGCGGCTCTGGCAAAAGATGGAAGGGCGGTGGCTTGGAGGTGAAGGATTTGTGCTCGACGTCGAATCAAGTGAAGATAAATTGGATGCTTAATCGGGTTGCAGCCTGCTTTGGGAAGTTTGGTGAGTCTTTTATTTTTATTTTTGGTTCTGGATAAACTTAATAACAGTTTATATTTATGTTTATCTTGAGAGATAGAGCAAGATATGTAGATTAGACTAGTTAAATTTTCAATTTGAAATGGGTTAATTAAGTTTATTAACTGATAATATTAAACAACTAAAGTGATTTGTCAGAATAATAATAAGAATTAGTTTATGTATTGTTTGAAATTAGTTTTGGTCATGGCATATTATAGTATTTGTTGTTAAAAATAAAAATGCAAGGGTTTTAAAATGTTCAAAGAATTTATAAAGTTGGATTTTTGAAATCTGTAATCTATTTTATAAATATGTATGTAGTTCAAAGGAAATAAATATACATATGTTTTCACTTACTAAGGATTTATAAAGAGAAATTATTAGTTTAAATTTAATTATTAGTTAAATAAAAATTGTAAAAAGGATAGTTGATTGTTCGATTACGTAAAATATTAATAAATCATATAACTGTTTATTCAAGGTTTGAAAATTTTAGAGAAACAAGCCGATATGGATCGGATTGCAAATTTAAGAAGCAAAGGTGAGTAAATCTCACTCTATTAGATTTCTATTTGAGTTTAAATGGTTAAATTAAAATATTTGATTGAATGATTTAATTGATTTGATATGCCCTGTGAATTGATGTTCTTGTAATTTTGATATTGGATGGTTCTCGAGTTAATGGTTGCTTAACTCAAAGTATTGGGAATTTTAAGTTGTTTTAAACTTAAAACAATAAATAAGAAAATGTTTCCGTTTAAAAGTTACTAAAGGTTTAATGATTTGTGATACATTGAATTAGTAGGGTAAATTGAAATGGATAATTAATTAATTTAATTAATTAATGATTTGGGTTATTTAATTCTGTAATTAAAGGTATTTAAATAAATATAAATTAAGTTGTAAGTTAATTAACTAAGTATAAGTAATTCAGAACAATCATTTGATGGTGTGATAAATAATTACTTAATGTAATTAATAAAATATAATTGCTTAGTGAAATGAAGAGAATTAATTAAGAGAATTAATTATGGAATAATTAATTTATTAATGAAGTAAATAAAAAGAATAGTTAATTACATATTGAGATTAATTGAGAATGATAAATATTGGGGTTGAATTAAAGTATTTAATTTAGATTAGAATAAATTAAAAATATTATTGGAAATCATTAATTTTATAATCAATGACGTAATTAAAGATTGATTAATTAAATGAATTAATCAGTAATAAGTGACTTATAAGAAGTTAATTAGTATAAGTAATTAAGGATTAGCATAATTAAATAGTTAATTAATTTGTGAAGTAAATAAAGATTTCTCATTTATTTGGTAAGAATAATTAATATCATGAAATTAATTTAAAGATGATCACTTGTAGGTAATTGAAAATAATTAATCTGTGGTAATTAATTAAAATGAATTATGAAGGAATGGTTGATTAATTGATTTGAAACTAATTAATGTTAAATGAAGGGATCCAAGTGATTGAGGATTGAAATTCAATTAGAATCAAGTGGAATAATTTGGGAGCTATAAAATTTGCTTATGAAGGATTGATTGGTACTGGATGCTTTGAATGAGTTGATACCTCTAATATGAAATGTTGTGATTTTCATTTGGATAACTTGAGAAATGATGGTATGAGTCTCGTAGAGGCCGGGATCGGGTATTGAGAAATACCCGAAAACCACTTCGAATTTATATAAATTGATTTGGGAAATCAATACGATGAAATGAAACGATTTAAGTGAATTGGATTATTTTATCTAAGTTTGGTACTTAGAAAATTATATGTGAAATAAGTGACGTCTAAAGCAAATTGTGAATTGGATAAATTGATAAAAGTTACCCGGGTTTATTTAAGTTGTTTGCTTTGGTATTCCATGTTAGTTGGGTTTACTCACGCTGGTTTCCAGCCTGACCCGGGTGTTACTTTAGTGTAATGCTTGGGTCAGACCGAGTATTACAGATTTTCAGGTAGGTACGTTCTGGAGCTCAAGGGCGAGCTGGATGGCAATAGCGCATAGAGTATTTCCGCTATATTATATTATTGTTAAGTTGAGTCATGATAATTGTATATATATTCAGTGACTGTATATATGTAAAACTCTGATGTATATTAATGTAATCGACAGATATAGAATTCTTTGTAAGCTATTATTATTTATCATTATATTTTATCCGCTACGAATGTGAGATGTTTGGTGTTTTTGTTATTCTTCTTCTTTCTCTTTCTTCTTTTTCATAACTATCTGGAATTTCAGGGTTCGAAAATTTCGGGTCGTTACAGGATCGATACGAAACTCAATCCAAACGAAAACTAAAGAACTTGATAACGACCCGTAAATATGCAAACATGAACATGAGTCAGGTTAACATATGTGCATATATGCCAGACTAACATTCAATTTTCGAAGTTAACAGGAATAAAATGCTTACCTGATTACGATCAGAATGATGAACAACAAATCGCCAGTGCTCAACACCAAGTTACAATAGAACACTGCGCGATCATTGACAATCAACAGTTTGACATCTACATCACTGAAGATCAACCAAAGGCTATATCTTTTGACGAAAAGATAGCAACTACTTAGCGAATCGGATAGTACTTTTCAGAATGAAGATGGAAGCTTTTCAATGCAGTCATGCTCACACAAGATGTACTTTGGGAGGAAAATGTTATCCCGCCTTTTGGCAAGGACGTGACACCAAGAACTTGACAAGAAACCAAGGATAGTTCATCTTGGATATTGTTAATACATAGGTCTACTTTGGATACTGGTAAATTTTGTCTGAGTTTGGATCGAGCTATAATTGATATGACAGGACCAGCAAAGCTATGAAAGCCAACGTTTCAAATTCCAAGTCAATCGGAGTTCGTAGGCTCAGATATTGATCGATCACGGTTAAGATATTCAAACTTGCATCGATCATAACTCGAGATCTGCAAGTCCAACTGCCACCAAATTTTCACAGGAGCTGACGTACAACCTAAGGAATGTTCATGCCAAATTTCAACTCAATTGGGTCAAATCTTGATTGATACGAAATTCGTTCGTTTCGATCACGGGCCGAAAAACTCCAATTTGCATCGATCATATCTCATGATCTACAAGTTCAAATGCTATGAAATATTCATAGGATCTTACGTACGAAATAAAGAATGTTCATGCCAAATTTTGACTCAATTGGATCAAATCTAGATCGATACAAAATTCGTTCGTATCAATCACGGATCGAGTCGAAATCGCCTAGGATCGATCATGTTGGCCCACCCACATGCTAGAAGATTTCTCCTAAGATCTGAGCGAGATATTTGCCTCCTACGCCTATAAATAGAGCCAAAGGGCCTACAGAAAAAGGATCTTTTGACTCTTGGACGTCCAGACTCTACCGAAACCATTTTTGTACTCCATAGCTGTTGTTGTACTCGAATTTCAGAACTATTATCAGTTGTAATCACTAAGTTAATATTAAGAAAGTCATCAACTTCATAGTGGACATGGGCCATACGCCAAACCACTATAAATCACTATTTCTCTTGTGTTTTCATATTTGTTTTTGAAGTGTTTGTTAGATAATCCTCCTTTTACATTTCTATTCTTCATTTTTATCTCTTCAAATAGTTCCGAAGAGTGCTGTGCCTAATTTTGGTACAAAAAGAAACTGTATATACATATATCAATCAGAGCTCAATAATCAATCACTATTCATATCAGTTTGGACAGTTATACTAACTTGTCCTTACGATTGCTGATAATATAAATAACAAAGCAGCTGAAAATAAATAGATACGTGGAGAAAATGAAGATCTCCAGCTCGTCTGCTGAAGCACCAAAAGCACCAAATCTGAACCTGTAAATATACCCGGTCTGACCCGAGCATTGAAAGGAAAGAATACCGGGATCAGTCTGGTAAACCAGCGTGAGAAACACTCTCAACTGAATTTATTAAATTACCGAAAAATTTCCTTTTTCAAAACAAAGGTATCTCGTAAGAAATGCCCATACATAAACATGGACATATTTTTACCTTATGGTAACCAAAACATTTCATATCAAATCATGTTATATTATACTAGCGTCTACTATACAAATATTGTTAATCATAGCTGAAATTGTTACATTGATTAAATTCTATCATATAGCCAAAAGTGGGTAATGCAAACAAAATGGTAGGCACTTAGCGGAGTTTGGATTTCCATTCAAATGGCCAGATGAAGGGACTACCTTCCGGTAGTACATCTATAAAGGAATGTACCAAGGACCATCACAAAGGATCCTATACCAACAAAAGAATGGCCTACCTATATAACTAGATAGTACAGAATATATCATCCCCTAGTCGTTACCGACCTTTCCGCGGGTCCTCTAGCATACAAACCACATTAATTTACAACCCGAATGTCATAGCGGGAAGAAATATATCTAGAAGGGGATGATCATACCCTAATTGGGAATGACCCACTTAGCCCTGCTACATCTAACCCTGTCTCGGTCATTTCCGGTTGATGAGGCCTGAGATAATGATTACCTTTCACATATCACATCACTTTGAATGCCACATTGCTATTTTCATTGATTACTAATTGCCTTCCACAAAATACAACCCTTGAGTTCGTACGTCTCAAGAAGGGTGTTAAGCTAGGAGAAGTCGCCTTCTCCGCCACCAACTAATGTACGTTTGTAAAAATCAATGTACGTAATCTTAGAAATGCAATGTCAGACACTCGTCCATAAAAGTTGTCCAGGAGCAGAACAAACAGAAGGTACTTTCCTACCACATCCTATCGGAAAATCACTAGGATTAGTAGCGAATAGTCCTTGCATTGGATATTTCATAATGAAGAGACTGCTGCTACTGGATGTATACTGAGATTTTTACCCCAAATGATCAACAAGCAATCCTTTACTATGAAAATCATAAATATCAATATCATCACAACTTTCACAATCGAACGCATATACGTCGGTCTGAAGTGGTTTTCAGATAAATCTGATCTCAGTCTCTTTGCACCAACAACGCAAAAACGTTTCTCAACCTCATACAGAATCTAAGTCTTGTAGACTTATCACGTCTCCAACCTTCAACTTGCTATCCTTCAGCTAAGAAGGAAGCTCAATAGATTGGAGTAATCACTCTGCACTACATTAATCAACATTCTCAACACAAACGATAATCAAGCATACACAGTCAGTCATGTACTAAGTGTATGATTAATTAGTTTCCACGCCAAGTAAAGGAACTAAAATGGCCAAATTTGATAGCCGATTATTGAACTATCAAGTAAACAATAATTATCTAGCACCATAAGCAATCCCTAGGCCCTTTTAATTAATCTTTTATTAATTAAATCACTTTCCAAATATTCACTTCAACTTATCTTTAAAAAGATATATTCTAAAAACCTTTTCAATATCTCACTATTTGGAAAACATTTCCACATACTTATTTTAATAATAAACGAATTCACATTTTACTTTTTTTCAAACTATTCAAACTTTATTTTAAAATATCACTTCCGAAAAAATTTATTTGATTTAAAGGATTATTCACTGTCCAAAATCGTGAATATAATTCTCTTATCAAATTCATTGCTTCTACACATTTAATTTAAAGGATTATCCACTGTCCAAAATTGTGAGTATAATTCCTTTAATAAAAATCCATATTTAGTTTATCAAATTAAACTGATTTCAGACTTATAAAAGAATGTTTTATAAACTCCACTTATATTTTATAAAAACTTCCATATGCAAAATTCCTTTACTAACAAATTCCATTTATGTCTCATTTACATACCAAACTCCAGTTATAAGTTAATTTACTTATAAATCTCTTATTAACAAATTCATTCTTTTCAAGTCTTATTATTTATAAATCCATTTCTAAATTTCAATTCCAAATCCATATACAAATTTGATCACAATTCCATTTCTATTATTTATAAGACATTGTTTATAATTCAATTACTTTTATTTAAAAGATATCAATTTTATAAATCTTATATGTAAACCATTTATAATAAATTCAAAATCCCAATTTAACTTATTTTATAAAATAGTTAGCTATATATTCCAAAAATCATATTTGATTCCATTTAAATAACTTCTTCATTTAATAATTTACAATACATTATTTAAATTATATAACTTCAAAAATCACTTAAGCAGCCTTTTTAAATCAAAATCATTATTTTAATATTTTAGAATTTCAAAAAAAGGCCCAATGCTACTACAACACTAAATAAGGTGACTTACATCAATCATATCTGTCATGGCATTCAAATAACTATTATCATATAACAATATCTGTAAATAAAAATCAACATTGGTGACGAATCCAGTTGGAACTATCCAACCTGTCACCTGCAACAAATATACATATGAGAAAACATTTACAATGTCCGATTCGAGGCAGACATGCGTACAAAAGGTCATCTGCTCATACACGGGAACATATAGGGTCTCATCCGCTAAAATATGCGAGAATATATTCAAAGGCCAATATATATATATATAATATCATATATCATCTAAACAGTAATCAATCAACACAAAATAAATTTATTCTCCCTTATATAAAAATATAAGCGAGACAAAAAGAGTGGGCTGTACTCACTTCGATTCCAATAGACGTTGCCGCGTTTTATTTTGAATAAAATTAAACGAGCGTTTAATTTTACTTAAAATTTTCACCAGGTCCAGTCAACTCCAAACTAGCTCCATCGCATAATATACGCGAATACGAACCCAATGCAACTTTTTTTGTTCGATTTCAACCTCCTATAACAAAGATATGAATTTTTAAAGTTTATACGATTTATATAAAATTAATTTACAACTTTTATTTTTTATTTTTAAAATTTGATTCAGTCCTGGCCGTTCATCTTGGATCAAGCAGATCATGGCCGCATCCCTTTTCTTCTCGTTCCCAGGCATAAAGGAACGCAACCTAATCCATAGCCACTGTTCTCCCTTTGATTTATGCTCCACCTACGATCAACGAAACCCCATCTCTCCACCACCAAAGGATAGCTCATGCCCGCCTGAGCCCACACCGCCGGCCCCAAGCTCGACTTCTCCATCGCGTGGAAAAATATATGCAAAAAGCAAACGAAACGCGATGATTTCTGCTCTGTTCGATGACTATAATGAAAATCCACCGCAGGATGTATAGATCTCGCGATGCTATACGACTTTGTAGTTGAAAGTATTTGGTAATTGTTTACAAATTGAGGGAAAATAAGGGAAGAAGTTTCGAGCTCTCTAGGCCACGGAATGAAAGTGGCTGCTAGGGTTAAAGCCCTAGGTTTTGTGAAATAAAGAAAAAAAGTGTGGTCTTATATAGAAAATTTCAAAACACTATTCACCCGAAAATATTTTGAACTCCAAACGAAGCATGCCACTGGACGTTTATGATGTTTTACCCCTATTTCGAAAATAATGGAATATATATTGTGAGCCAATCCCATCGTATTTGGAAGATAGGTTTTCGAATCGAATTATTTCAATTCAAAATTACATAAATTTCTAGGCGTTTCAACTTCGCATGACCAAACCGTGCGTCTGAATGACATGCAATTTGAAATCCTACAAAAATATAACATTATGGATCCAATGATGATGGTTTCGTCGAAATCCGAGATAGCGTCAAAAATGACTATTTTTACACGTTAATTAAATATTTAAAATTTCCAATTTCTATAAACTAACTTCTAATTCAATTTCAAAAGTTCCCTAACTCCATTCTAATTCAAATAGAATTTATATCAACTTTATAAATCATTTTAATTCACATTAAATTCAAATATTAATTATTTCTGCAATTTCAAATATTAAATTAACAATTCAATTATCCAAATAAATTATTATATATGAAATATAAGTTATTCGTCTTATAAAATTAACTTGTAAATATTTAAAATCAATTAAATATCTAAATTTCGAATGATCGAAATTCTGGGTCGTTACATTCTCCCCTACTTAAAATAATTTCATTCTCGAAATTACTAAGTAGGAAAATGCTATAAATTCCATTAATTTTTCGAAACAATTAGTTAAGTTGGATTACCAAATCTCTTAGGTGTTTACTTTCATAAAATCATTTAGTTAAACTTTTTATATAAAAATTCTAAGTTTTCAAATCCATTCATAATTATCTTTTCAAAACCAACAAATATCGTTTAACTTTCAACTCAAAAATCAAAATTTTAGCTATCAAAATTTTTTCTCCAATTTTCTCAAAAAAATTCTAACACCTTAAATTTTCAAAAAATTTCGCCACATCCTTCTTTGGGCGGTTCAATCCGAAAAAATCACAATATATAATATCACGAATATACATCTCATCTTCGAGGACGAGACATCTCGTAGGAAAGAAATACAAAAATATGATATGTTCTAAGATATGTACCTTATATATTATTAGCGAGCGTATATGGCTAATATAGTGCGAAAGCGAGCTCCAAATGCGAAGCATACGCCGTCCGCCCCTACTAAACACGCAATAGCCAAATGAGAACACATATATGGAAAGTAATATCAATATACAACATATACCAATACAACAACTATATATGCCAATATAGCAAATGCAATCAAAAGTAACAAATCCAACCATCAAACCACTATCATCCAACCAATATCCAACAAACAGATATCTATCCAATAAATCCATAACAAATCAATATACATTCATCTCTCATTAATATTTATTGGATTGGTTTTCAATATAATCAAACTTGATTCATTTACATTAGATTTTACTAGCATTCATTTATTCAAATTTAATTAGTTTACATTCACTAATTTACATCCAAATTAATTTACTCCCAAATTAAATCAAATTTGATTGTATTTGGATTCGCTTACTTCCAATTTGAATTCAATTAGTTAGCTTTCAATTTCATTAATTCAATTTCATTAATTCAATTTCATATGAATTTCTATATAACTAACTAACATCCATCTAACAACCAATGCATATCCAATATAACCACATATATTTAATTTGCACTCAACATTCATATTTACTTCGTTACTTTCAATTTGATTTAACACATATAATTTGAATTGGTTTAATATTCAATTTAGATTGAATTTTAGTATTCACTATATTCACATTTTTATACAACACTTCTAATGCTATTCATTTTACAACTAAAGTTGAATTTCATTTAAAAATTCAAGTTTATATTCATATTCATTACTTCATTTCATTATTCACTTTATTAATTCATTTTTTTGATATCAAATTCAACTTCATTCAACATCACTTAAGTTAAAAAATTTCACAACATTTCATTCTATTTGACTTAACTTAGATTTCATTTCTAAAGTCATTTTATTTAACTTTTACTTAAGTCAAATTTCATTTCACTCTTTAAATTCAGATTTTGTTTTGCTTAACAAAATTATTTAACCATTTTAATATTTGGTTTTACATACATTTACTCATTTGATAAGTTATACAACTTATTTATTTAAAATTCCATGAACATTTACTTAAGTTTACTTCCACTCACCAAACTCATTTTATAATTTCAATTCATGGTTATATAGCCACATTACAACTTAGGTTTATTTAAAATTTCAAATTCACATTATATAATCACTTTACCTCTCAAGTTTAATTTCTATTTCAATAATTTATCTAATCCAGTTCAAGTCCAATTCATTTTATTTAACTTTCCTAAAATTAATTTTTTATTTCATATTATAAGTTCAAAACTCATTTTACTTATATTTATCAATTTCAAATAGATTTTAAATTAAAATATCACAACAAAACTTCAATTTCAATTTACTATTGGTAGCAAATCAATCACATAGAAACTCGAAAATGATACTGATATTGCTGCAGACATCACCCTTATTGTTTTTCAGCAATGGTAGTGAATTCAGTGCTTTATATTTTTTTTAAAAAATCCCTTTATATATTTATAAATCACATTTATACATCTTTGACTTATATAATTTCACTTATTCTCTTTACTTATATAAGATTCATTCCAAATTTATTTATCTTTTTAAGATTTATTATAATATTAATATAACCTCTTCAAACTTTGAAAAACAACTGTCAAAATCAATGTGATTCAAATTCTCAAATTCTTAGTTTAAATCCATTTTTATTTATAACTCATATTTATAAATATACTCCTGCAATTTCATTTCTTATATATAAGATTATTTCACAATTGTAAATCATTTTAACTATAATTCTATATTTATAATTCATTAGCTTATATAATTTATTCTTTTACAATTGTTGTTTTCATTCAGATTATTCAAACAACTTTTATTAACTTATATATATTTACATTTCCAAACAACCAAACAATAAATTTATATACACTATAATCATTTATGAAAAATTATTCCTTTATGTATAAAATATAATCGAGGTAAAATTATTTCATTTCCCCAATTTAAAAACAATACTATGTCGACTTGCCTCGTTTAAGTGTTTAGAAACCCCTATCGATAACATGGCGTACCACATACCGACCATAATTCATAAACAACTCAACGAATAAGTAAATACAATATAACAAAAATTTATATCACTAACAAATATGTACTCATATATATAATACACTCAAACTCAATCTAGGGTGCTACCGACCCTATCTATAATGAGTACATGTAAAGACCCGTAAGTCCGTACTCCTTGAATAGACACTAATCTCCTTTGTTTAATTCAAGATGAACGAAAATACGAACCCTTAGGGGTTTTAAGAAAAATTTAAGAAAAGAAAAGGTAGAAGAAGAAGGGATAGGAAATAGAGAGAAAAGAAGATAGACAATTTTTTTTTTAGAAAACAGAGAATTTTAAAATAGAAAGATAGAATAGAAGAAATAGAACGGGACAGAAAGGAAACAACAGAACAACATCAGAATCTCACAATTCGCAGCGGAACAACATATAATAATAAATGAATAATCTTTAAACAAAGAACTATATCAGTTATTACATTACATTTCATTACATCATATCATCAGACTGTACAACAACAATATACAACATCAAACAGTGCAGCGGAAAAGAAATACTATATAGGTAATATGCCATGCCATCCATCTTGCCTCCAGCAACTCCAGAATATCCAGAATATCCTGATAAACCTAACTCTTAACTGCCCGTGTGAAAATTGGTGGGCACCCAGAGTTTAGGAAGGAAAACAATAAACTCCAAGTCAGTCATGTGACTGGTGTGAGAACTCAAAACAGTTTATTTATTTTAAAAATCAAAAAGAGGGATATTTTTAAATTAATTCGCAATGCTTTTAAAAATGAGACTACCATAAGGCCTCCCGCACACACACACAATGCAAACGCAGAATCGGAGGAGATTTCTCCTTATGATAGTCAAAGATGCTTGGTACGCATTTAAAATAATATTTGATATTATTACTAGTGCATAGTGTAGAGAAAATTCATTTCGAAAGTAGAATATAAATCTTAGCCAACATAGACATTTCGAACTATGCCTACTATAGCTACCATCCAAACAGTGGTGACCACCATAAGTGAATGGCAGGTTCTACAACTAATACCGTACAAGTTTCGTATTGGGAATTGGATTTCCAACGAATGATCAGGCCAAGGAACTTCCCATTGCCACTGAGAATGCCTCTGGATGGACATCCCCGAGAACCAAACCGGATCTCTACCAACACAAGGCCGGGTTACTCCTAACTGAGTAACAACTGACCGAATATGCCATCCCCCGGTCCTTTGGGACCTTTTTCAACCGAGCGCTCGTAATCAATTCACACAATCATAAAGTGTTTTCAACATGAGTAAGTATCTGGGCTCCATACCATGATACCACCCTTTTCCAGAAGGAAATGGACACATCCTAAAGGGTGCTACCCCTCATAACCTTGCTGCTTCTTTCCTGTTTTGACCATTCACGGGGTGTGAGGCTCGACGAATTCACGTCCACAAAAACATACTTTATACAAAAGCCATGCTTTGGGTCAACAAATGATCAACACAATGATCACTAAGATAGACGATCAAATGAATGATCCTATCACAATAATCAACACAATGATCATTTCAGCATCACTCAGCATGTCACATTACCAAATTGGGAATATATCGCTGATAACTTCAACTATATAACCTTTGAGCTCGTACGTCTCAAAGAAGGGTGTTAAGCAAAGAATAAATTCTCCGCCACCAACAGAAATATATTTGAAAGAAATCGGCTTTATATCTCAACTTGTAATGTCAGGCATACAATCCATACAAGTCTGTTCCGGGCTCGAACAAAACCGAAGGCACTTCTTCCGAAGCCCTTGCAATACGGGTATTCACAATCCCGATCGAATTTCCCATCACTTAAGGAATCTCTATACCAGGAGCTACCCAGTGCAGAGACAATCGATAGGTCATCCTATCGCTTTCACAAATACTCGGTCTTCAACACCGATCTTAAAATGCAATTCATAACGACGTATCACATATTCGGAATGGGTTATACGACCCCATGGTCCTTTCCCGGTTAACCCGAATAGTGAGCGCTTATTCAAAAATAAGTGTGCATTCAAATTCAATCATATTCACATCAAATACCCATTCAAAGGGAAATATTGATAGTCGGCTATTGAACTATCAATGGATATGCATACATCACCAGATTCCAAATAATTTTCCAAATTATTTACATTTCCGAAATATCTTTACAAGATATAAAATTCCAACACTTCAAAAATAAATCAATATTTATTTTTAACCAATTTCACTTTTCACATATAAATTCCATAATGAATTTATATTTCAAAATATTCGTGCATATACGATTTCAATTATTCATTTTCAATTTATCTTCAAAAAAGATAAATTCTAAATATTCACTTCACATTGGAAAACATTTCCATACTTATTTATTCATAAGTAATTCACAAATCTCTTTTATTTTCAACACTTAGAAAATATTCAATATACTTAAATCGAATTAAGTATATATTTCATTCTTTAAGGAAATTATTCACTTAAACATATTTACTTGGGCCAAAACGAATGTTACGTAAAACATCGTTACGACAACCCAAAATCACTAGTATAGGGATTCGAATTTAAAATAGATATATAAATCCCAATACTATTAAAAACATTTCCTTTCGGAAATCATTTACTATAACAACAGTGTTATAGTCTACCATTTCCTTTTATTTCTCGAAAACGTCTATTTCAACAATAAATGTTGAAATCTATGGTTTCGACTCTCAACACCTTTTAAAACATCGTTAGATCGTTTTAATTCTATTTAAAACATCACATTCAAAACAATTTCTTTAACGTATTATTCACTATTCAAAAACGTGAATATACTACCTTAACAAATTTCATCATTTCTATTCACTTTAACTTAAAGGATTATTCACTGTTCAAAATGTGAATATAACTCTATCTCTAAGTTATAACAATTAACTTATCAAAATAAGTCATTTGCGGATTTATAAAACAACGTTTATAAATTCCGTTTCTATTTATTTATAAAAACTTCCTTTTTATAAATTCCTTTATTAACCTATTCCAGTTTATAACTCAATTATAAACTACAAGTTCATATTATAAGTTAATTACTTATAAAACGATTATTTTACAAAATCGTTCATTTAACTTCCCAAATTATTAATCTTAACTTATAAGATTGTTTATTTATCCAAAATTCATTCTTTCGATAACTTTATAAATTTTATAAACCTGTTGCTTATAAAATTTCATTTATAACTTCACAGTTTATAATTTCATAAATTTCATTCATTTAGGAAATTCATTTTCACTATATTCAAACACTTATAAAAACTCGTTTTATAATGTCCATAATTCAATTTATAAATATCCATTTATAAATCTCTTAAGATAAATTAGTTTATATTATTATTCTAAAACGTCCTTAAATTCCTTTATAATTTCATCATTTCGATTTATAAAATAATCAAATTTTATAAATCCTATATTTAAACTTTTATCATATATTCAAAAATCCAATCTAAATTATTTTATAAAATCATTAGTTCATATTTCTCAAAAATCGACTTTTAATCGTATTTCTAAAAATCAGCTTTTTTAACTATATTTCACAAAAACCATGATTTTTATAACTTTAAAAATTATAACGTTTATTTATTTATAATGGATCAATTCCAAAAATATAGTATATTTTCAAAATCACTTTTAAAATCATTTTAAAATCCCAAAATCTGGGTCCAATGATGCTACACACCAAATAGTCAATCACGACAACAACGATATCATATATCGATATGATAATCAATCAAATATCAAAATATCTGAAATTAAATAAATACTGTTGAGGAATCCAGTTGGATCCCTCCAACCTGTTTTCCTGCATCCAAAAACATTAGCACAATACCAATTTCGCTCCAGTACGAAATTATCGCGGTACATGTTCTTATTAAATATTATCCGCTTAATAACGGCGTAATAGGGTCTCATCCGCTAAACAAAAAAAATGCGGGAAATCAATCAACTGCAATATATACATATGCCAATATATATATATTGATATTATATATAATACCAATTTCACTGTTTATGAAATATTCGCGGTATATGTTCTTATTAAATAACATCCGCTTACTAACGGCGTATAATGTCTATTTTAACAATCAAAAATTTACAGTCATCATTCAAACATGCATTCAAATATTTTAAATCTAACTATTTAAAATAAAATCGAAATCTATTCGATTGAGTGAGAAATTCTCACCTTGGTTTTAATTTCCGTTTTAGCTTTTATTTCGAATAAAATTAAACGCGCGTTTAATTTTACCCGAAATTCTCACTAACTCCAAACGACTCCAAACCAACTCCATCGCGTAGTGCTCGTCCATACGATTCCAACGCAACTGAGTTTGCATTTTTTCGACCTCGTATGAAAAAGATATTCATTTTTGAAGTTACACGATTTTTATAAAATTAAAATTTACATTTAATATTCTATTTTCCTACCCAAACTCAATCTGGGCCGTGCAAAATGGATTCCTAGATCTGAACCGTGACTCCCCTTTCTTCCCTCTCCCTTCTCTACGCACGCACGACTACAGGTTAGTGCGTTCAAACCCAATTCGTGAGCAAACCCTAATTGCCGATCCTAAACCACTCGACTTCGTGACGATCAGGAAGCGCCATTCTGAAGCACATCACCACCTCATCTTTCGGCCACCACCCCCTTGAACTCGGTCAAGGCATGGCCTCGGAATTCGTGCCTAAAGCCGCTGCCTTCATCTCAAATTTGCCGTCGTTCCATTGCTCGAAACGTCATCATCACCGTTGATTACGTAGAGCTCGAGATGCTTAACAACTTTCATGTTGATGATTTCCTAAATTGATTCACAGATTTTGAGAAAATTGAGGGAGAGTTAGACGAAATTCTGGCCTTTGATGAAGATAGTGGCGGCTAGGCAAATTTGATTAGGGTTTAGGATATTTTTTTTATTTTTAGATTTAGGGTGGTATTTATAGGAAAAGCAAGCGTAAACACTATTCATCCCGGGAATTCCGAACTCCGATTTAGGCGCCGTAACCAGCGTACCTAGGGTTTATCCCGCGTTCCGGACACAATGGAACAGGTTTCGGAAGCTAATTCGGAAGTATGTGCGAGTTATGGCTGAAAACGCTCAATTTGAATTAAACCGATTTAAATCGATTTCTAGGCGTTTTGATTTGTACCGGACAAACGGTAAATCCAATTGACTTGAAATTTGAAACCTTACAATAATATCACATTACGGATCCGATGAAACTGGTTTCGTCGAATTCCGAGACTTTTTGAAAAATGGCTATTTTGACTCGCCAAATTTAAATTAAAAACGAATCGATGCGTTTCGAGCTGCCACGATCAAACGATAGCTCCGATTGACACGAAAATTAAAATCCGGTAATAACTAACTATTACGGATCCAATGAAACTGGTTTCGTTCAATTCTGAGACTGTCCAAAAATTGGCTATTTTCACTAGTCGATTTTAATATTAAAATATTCAATTTTCACAAATTAACTTTTAATTCGATTTTAAAAGTTCTAAAATATCGTTCTAACTTCAATATGATAAAATAAAATTTTCCAAATTATTTTAAATCATATTTAACTCAATTTTTAATTATTTCCATAATTTAACACATTAAATTATCGATTTAATTATCCAATTAAATCCAAAAATTCAAATAAAAATTTATTTGACTTAAAAATTCACTTATAAATATCTAAAATTAATTAAATATTCAAATTTAAATTATTAAAAATTCTGGGTCGTTACAATCTTTCCCCCTTAAAAGAATTTCGTCCTCGAAATTACAAGTAAGAAAGGTTACAGAATCTATTAATTTTCCAAAATTCATAGTTAAACTTCTTATGATAACTTTTACTAAGTTTTCAAATCATACTTAGTTATCTTTTCAAAAACAACTATTATCATTTAACTTTCAACTCCAAAACAAAGTTAAAGTTTTCAAAACTTTCTAAATTTTCTCAAAATTTTTCTAACGCCTTAAATTTTCGGAAAAATTCGCCATAGTCTCCTTTGCGCGGCTCGATCCGAAAAAAAAAATGACAGTATATATATCACAAATATACATCTCATCAAGTAATGAGGCATCCCGAAGGGAAAAAGTGTAAAAGTACGATATTTAATCCGAGATATGTACCTTATATTTTTATTAGCAAGCATATACGGCTAATATAGCGCTAAAGCGAACTCCAAATGCGAAGCAAACGCGATCCGCACCTACTAAACTCAACAAACAACATGAGAACATGCACATATGCAAATAATCTCAATATACAATATATAGCAACATAACAATATATGCCAACATATCAAATGCAACTAAACAATAAATGCAAACATCAACCAACTAGCATCCATAATCAAATGAATATTCATTCATATTCTCATTCATATACAATGAATTGGTTTTCACTTTAAATCATATTTGATTTATTTACATTGGATTTTATCACATTCATTCTCAATTTTAATTAGTTTGCATTCACTAATTAAATCCAATTCACATTCAATTCTATTCAAATTTATTCACTTCTAATTTGAATTCAATTTCATAGCTTTCAATTTCATTAACTCTTAATAACTTTTATACAATCATATAACCACCAATTTATATTAATTACAACCAAATTCCTTTGCTTATATTCATTCTCATTCTATTTATTCAACTTCCAATAAAATTAGATTTTAATGAATTAACATTTATATTCATTATTTCATATCAATTCTATTTTCCATTCAATTGATTCACAATTCAATTCATTTATTCAATTCAATTTCTAAAGTTGAATTTTTTATTTATATACTCAAGTTCATATCCATTACTTAACTTAATTAATTTAGTTTGATATCAATATCAACTTTATTCAACAACACTTAAGTTATATTCCATTTAACTTTAAATTCATTTTTATTCACAACTCATATTCATAGATATATCCATAAAGTTTCACTTCTTATGTATATAAGTTTATTTCACAATTGTAATTCACTTTAATTATAATTCAATTCTTATAATTCTTTTACTTATACAATTATTCTTTTATTTAGATTATTCAAACAACCTAACAATCAACTTACATACAATTTAATAATTTTGAAAAATTATTTCTTTATATATAAAATATAATCAAGGTAAAATTATTTCATTTACCCAATTTAAAACAATATTGTGCCGAATTGTTCTATTCAAGTATTTAGAAACCCCTTCGGCATAGTTTGACTGACCGTGCTGACGAAGGTTCATATGCCACTCAATAAACCAATCATCACAATATAAAACAATTTTATATTCACTAACAAATACGCTCTCATAGCTATTATTACACTCAAACTCATTCTAGAGTACTGCTGACTCTATCTCTAATGAATTATACCCAACAGAACCATGGTTGTCGCTTAACCATCAGAGCTCTGATACCAAATGTAAAGACCCGTAAGTCCGTACTCCTTGAATAGACACTAATCTCCTTTGTTTAATTCAAGATGAACGAAAATACGAACCCTTAGGGGTTTTAAGAAAAATTTAAGAAAAGAAAAGGTAGAAGAAGAAGGGATAGGAAATAGAGAGAAAAGAAGATAGACAATTTTTTTTTTTGAAAACAGAGAATTTTAAAATAGAAAGATAGAATAGAAGAAATAGAACGGGACAGAAAGGAAACAACAGAACAACATCAGAATCTCACAATTCGCAGCGGAACAACATATAATAATAAATGAATAATCTTTAAACAAAGAACTATATCAGTTATTACATTACATTTCATTACATCATATCATCAGACTGTACAACAACAATATACAACATCAAACAGTGCAGCGGAAAAGAAATACTATATAGGTAATATGCCATGCCATCCATCTTGCCTCCAGCAACTCCAGAATATCCAGAATATCCTGATAAACCTAACTCTTAACTGCCCGTGTGAAAATTGGTGGGCACCCAGAGTTTAGGAAGGAAAACAATAAACTCCAAGTCAGTCATGTGACTGGTGTGAGAACTCAAAACAGTTTATTTATTTTAAAAATCAAAAAGAGGGATATTTTTAAATTAATTCGCAATGCTTTTAAAAATGAGACTACCATAAGGCCTCCCGCACACACACACAATGCAAACGCAGAATCGGAGGAGATTTCTCCTTATGATAGTCAAAGATGCTTGGTACGCATTTAAAATAATATTTGATATTATTACTAGTGCATAGTGTAGAGAAAATTCATTTCGAAAGTAGAATATAAATCTTAGCCAACATAGACATTTCGAACTATGCCTACTATAGCTACCATCCAAACAGTGGTGACCACCATAAGTGAATGGCAGGTTCTACAACTAATACCGTACAAGTTTCGTATTGGGAATTGGATTTCCAACGAATGATCAGGCCAAGGAACTTCCCATTGCCACTGAGAATGCCTCTGGATGGACATCCCCGAGAACCAAACCGGATCTCTACCAACACAAGGCCGGGTTACTCCTAACTGAGTAACAACTGACCGAATATGCCATCCCCCGGTCCTTTGGGACCTTTTTCAACCGAGCGCTCGTAATCAATTCACACAATCATAAAGTGTTTTCAACATGAGTAAGTATCTGGGCTCCATACCATGATACCACCCTTTTCCAGAAGGAAATGGACACATCCTAAAGGGTGCTACCCCTCATAACCTTGCTGCTTCTTTCCTGTTTTGACCATTCACGGGGTGTGAGGCTCGACGAATTCACGTCCACAAAAACATACTTTATACAAAAGCCATGCTTTGGGTCAACAAATGATCAACACAATGATCACTAAGATAGACGATCAAATGAATGATCCTATCACAATAATCAACACAATGATCATTTCAGCATCACTCAGCATGTCACATTACCAAATTGGGAATATATCGCTGATAACTTCAACTATATAACCTTTGAGCTCGTACGTCTCAAAGAAGGGTGTTAAGCAAAGAATAAATTCTCCGCCACCAACAGAAATATATTTGAAAGAAATCGGCTTTATATCTCAACTTGTAATGTCAGGCATACAATCCATACAAGTCTGTTCCGGGCTCGAACAAAACCGAAGGCACTTCTTCCGAAGCCCTTGCAATACGGGTATTCACAATCCCGATCGAATTTCCCATCACTTAAGGAATCTCTATACCAGGAGCTACCCAGTGCAGAGACAATCGATAGGTCATCCTATCGCTTTCACAAATACTCGGTCTTCAACACCGATCTTCAAATGCAATTCATAACGACGTATCACATATTCGGAATGGGTTATACGACCCCATGGTCCTTTCCCGGTTAACCCGAATAGTGAGCGCTTATTCAAAAATAAGTGTGCATTCAAATTCAATCATATTCACATCAAATACCCATTCAAAGGGAAATATTGATAGTCGGCTATTGAACTATCAATGGATATGCATACATCACCAGATTCCAAATAATTTTCCAAATTACTTACATTTCCGAAATATCTTTACAAGATATAAAATTCCAACACTTCAAAAATAAATCAATATTTATTTTTAACCAATTTCACTTTTCACATATAAATTCCATAATGAATTTATATTTCAAAATATTCGTGCATATACGATTTCAATTATTCATTTTCAATTTATCTTCAAAAAAGATAAATTCTAAATATTCACTTCACATTGGAAAACATTTCCATACTTATTTATTCATAAGTAATTCACAAATCTCTTTTATTTTCAACACTTAGAAAATATTCAATATACTTAAATCGAATTAAGTATATATTTCATTCTTTAAGGAAATTATTCACTTAAACATATTTACTTGGGCCAAAACGAATGTTACGTAAAACATCGTTACGACAACCCAAAATCACTAGTATAGGGATTCGAATTTAAAATAGATATATAAATCCCAATACTATTAAAAACATTTCCTTTCGGAAATCATTTACTATAACAACAGTGTTATAGTCTACCATTTCCTTTTATTTCTCGAAAACGTCTATTTCAACAATAAATGTTGAAATCTATGGTTTCGACTCTCAACACCTTTTAAAACATCGTTAGATCGTTTTAATTCTATTTAAAACATCACATTCAAAACAATTTCTTTAACGTATTATTCACTATTCAAAAACGTGAATATACTACCTTAACAAATTTCATCATTTCTATTCACTTTAACTTAAAGGATTATTCACTGTTCAAAATGTGAATATAACTCTATCTCTAAGTTATAACAATTAACTTATCAAAATAAGTCATTTGCGGATTTATAAAACAACGTTTATAAATTCCGTTTCTATTTATTTATAAAAACTTCCTTTTTATAAATTCCTTTATTAACCTATTCCAGTTTATAACTCAATTATAAACTACAAGTTCATATTATAAGTTAATTACTTATAAAACGATTATTTTACAAAATCGTTCATTTAACTTCCCAAATTATTAATCTTAACTTATAAGATTGTTTATTTATCCAAAATTCATTCTTTCGATAACTTTATAAATTTTATAAACCTGTTGCTTATAAAATTTCATTTATAACTTCACAGTTTATAATTTCATAAATTTCATTCATTTAGGAAATTCATTTTCACTATATTCAAACACTTATAAAAACTCGTTTTATAATGTCCATAATTCAATTTATAAATATCCATTTATAAATCTCTTAAGATAAATTAGTTTATATTATTATTCTAAAACGTCCTTAAATTCCTTTATAATTTCATCATTTCGATTTATAAAATAATCAAATTTTATAAATCCTATATTTAAACTTTTATCATATATTCAAAAATCCAATCTAAATTATTTTATAAAATCATTAGTTCATATTTCTCAAAAATCGACTTTTAATCGTATTTCTAAAAATCAGCTTTTTTAACTATATTTCACAAAAACCATGATTTTTATAACTTTAAAAATTATAACGTTTATTTATTTATAATGGATCAATTCCAAAAATATAGTATATTTTCAAAATCACTTTTAAAATCATTTTAAAATCCCAAAATCTGGGTCCAATGATGCTACACACCAAATAGTCAATCACGACAACAACGATATCATATATCGATATGATAATCAATCAAATATCAAAATATCTGAAATTAAATAAATACTGTTGAGGAATCCAGTTGGATCCCTCCAACCTGTTTTCCTGCATCCAAAAACATTAGCACAATACCAATTTCGCTCCAGTACGAAATTATCGCGGTACATGTTCTTATTAAATATTATCCGCTTAATAACGGCGTAATAGGGTCTCATCCGCTAAACAAAAAAAATGCGGGAAATCAATCAACTGCAATATATACATATGCCAATATATATATATTGATATTATATATAATACCAATTTCACTGTTTATGAAATATTCGCGGTATATGTTCTTATTAAATAACATCCGCTTACTAACGGCGTATAATGTCTATTTTAACAATCAAAAATTTACAGTCATCATTCAAACATGCATTCAAATATTTTAAATCTAACTATTTAAAATAAAATCGAAATCTATTCGATTGAGTGAGAAATTCTCACCTTGGTTTTAATTTCCGTTTTAGCTTTTATTTCGAATAAAATTAAACGCGCGTTTAATTTTACCCGAAATTCTCACTAACTCCAAACGACTCCAAACCAACTCCATCGCGTAGTGCTCGTCCATACGATTCCAACGCAACTGAGTTTGCATTTTTTCGACCTCGTATGAAAAAGATATTCATTTTTGAAGTTACACGATTTTTATAAAATTAAAATTTACATTTAATATTCTATTTTCCTACCCAAACTCAATCTGGGCCGTGCAAAATGGATTCCTAGATCTGAACCGTGACTCCCCTTTCTTCCCTCTCCCTTCTCTACGCACGCACGACTACAGGTTAGTGCGTTCAAACCCAATTCGTGAGCAAACCCTAATTGCCGATCCTAAACCACTCGACTTCGTGACGATCAGGAAGCGCCATTCTGAAGCACATCACCACCTCATCTTTCGGCCACCACCCCCTTGAACTCGGTCAAGGCATGGCCTCGGAATTCGTGCCTAAAGCCGCTGCCTTCATCTCAAATTTGCCGTCGTTCCATTGCTCGAAACGTCATCATCACCGTTGATTACGTAGAGCTCGAGATGCTTAACAACTTTCATGTTGATGATTTCCTAAATTGATTCACAGATTTTGAGAAAATTGAGGGAGAGTTAGACGAAATTCTGGCCTTTGATGAAGATAGTGGCGGCTAGGCAAATTTGATTAGGGTTTAGGATATTTTTTTTATTTTTAGATTTAGGGTGGTATTTATAGGAAAAGCAAGCGTAAACACTATTCATCCCGGGAATTCCGAACTCCGATTTAGGCGCCGTAACCAGCGTACCTAGGGTTTATCCCGCGTTCCGGACACAATGGAACAGGTTTCGGAAGCTAATTCGGAAGTATGTGCGAGTTATGGCTGAAAACGCTCAATTTGAATTAAACCGATTTAAATCGATTTCTAGGCGTTTTGATTTGTACCGGACAAACGGTAAATCCAATTGACTTGAAATTTGAAACCTTACAATAATATCACATTACGGATCCGATGAAACTGGTTTCGTCGAATTCCGAGACTTTTTGAAAAATGGCTATTTTGACTCGCCAAATTTAAATTAAAAACGAATCGATGCGTTTCGAGCTGCCACGATCAAACGATAGCTCCGATTGACACGAAAATTAAAATCCGGTAATAACTAACTATTACGGATCCAATGAAACTGGTTTCGTTCAATTCTGAGACTGTCCAAAAATTGGCTATTTTCACTAGTCGATTTTAATATTAAAATATTCAATTTTCACAAATTAACTTTTAATTCGATTTTAAAAGTTCTAAAATATCGTTCTAACTTCAATATGATAAAATAAAATTTTCCAAATTATTTTAAATCATATTTAACTCAATTTTTAATTATTTCCATAATTTAACACATTAAATTATCGATTTAATTATCCAATTAAATCCAAAAATTCAAATAAAAATTTATTTGACTTAAAAATTCACTTATAAATATCTAAAATTAATTAAATATTCAAATTTAAATTATTAAAAATTCTGGGTCGTTACAGTACACATCAAATCCTAGGAATATACCAAACCTAAGCTCTGATACCACGTGTGACGACCCGCAAATCCATACCCTTTGAATCGACAATAAACCTCACATATCCGACCCAAAAAGTACAGACTGATGGAAAGTCATAAGAAAGAAAAGAAGAGAGAAGAAGAGAAGAGAAGAAAGAGAGAAGAGAGAACCAAACAAAACAATACAGAATCTCACATTGCAACGGAAAACGTATAATATCATATCAATAATCTTCACCAACTAGAAACTGTATATACATACATCAATCAGAGCTTAACAATAAATCACTAATCATTAGCCTCGATAGTTATAACGACCTATCCTTATAATTGCCGATAATATAAATAACAAAGTAGCAGAAAATAAATAGATACGTGTATACGAAAATGAAGATTTCCAACTTACTTGTTGAAGCTCCAAAAGCACCAAATATGAACATGTAAATATACTCGGTCTGACCCAAGCATTGAAAGGGAAAAACGCCCGGATCAGTCTGGTAAACCAGCGTGAGAAACACATTCAACTGAATTTATTAAATTACCAAAACTTTTCCTTAATCAAAACAAAGGTATCTCGTAAGACATGCCCATATAAACACGGACATGTTTTTACCTTACGATAACCAAAACATTTCATATCAAATCATGTTATATTATACAAATGCATAGTATGCAAATAATATTGATCATAGCCAAAATTGTTACTTTGATTAAATTCCAGCATATAGCCCAAAGTGGGTAGTACAAACAAAATGGTAGGCACGTAGCGGATTTGGATTTCCATACAAATGACCAAGTGAAGGGACTACCTTCCAGCAGTGCATCTCTAGAGGAATGTAACGAGGACCATCACAAAGGATCCTCTACCAACACAAGACTGGCCTACCTCTATAACAAGATAGTACCGAATATATCATCCCTCGATCGTTATCAACCTTTCCGAGGGCCCTCTAGCATACAAATCACATTAATTTACATCCTGAATGTCATAGCGGGAGAAATATATTTAGAAGGGGATGATCATACCCTAATTAGGAATGACCCACTTAGCCCTACTGCATCTAACCCTGTTTCGATCATTTTCGATTAATGAGGCCTAAGTTAATGATTACCTTTCACATATCACATCAAACATTGCCATTTTCATTGACTACTAATTGTATTCCACAAAAATACAACCTTTGAGCTCGTACGTCTCAAGGAAGGTGTGGAGCTAAGAGAAGTTGCCTTCTCCACCACCAATTGATGAATGTTTGTAAAAACCAATGTACGTAATTTTAGAAATGCAATGTCAGACACTTGTCCATACAAGTTGTCCAGGAACAGGACAAACCGATGGTAGTTTCCAACCACATCTTGTCGGGAAATCCCTAGGATTAGTAGCGAATAGTCCTTGCACTGGATATTTCATAACAAAGAGACTACTGCTACTAGATGTTTATTAGTATTTTAACCCCAAACGATCAACAAGTAGTCCTTCACTATGAAAATCCTAAATATCAATATCATCACAACCTGCATAATCGAATGCATATACGTTGGTCCGAAGTGGTTTTCAGATAAATCTGATCCCGGTCTCGTCGCACCAATAATGCAAAAACGTTTCTCAACCTCACACAGAAACTAAGTCTCCTATACTTATCACGTCTCCAACTTTCAACTTACTATCCTTCGAGCAAGAAGGAAGCTCGATAGATTGGAGTAATCACTCCCCACTACATGAATCAATATTCTTAACACAAACGATAATCAAGCCTACATAGTCAGTCATGTACTGAGTGTACGATAAATTAGTATTCACATTAAGTCGAGGAACTAAAATGCTCAAATTTGATAGTCGGTTATTTAGCTATCAAACAAACAACAATTATCTAGCACTATAAGCAATCGCTAGGCCCTTTTAATTAATCTTTTATTAATTAAATCACTTTTCAAATATTAACTTCAAACTATCTTTAAAAAGATATACTCTCAAAACCATTTCAATATTTCACTGTTTGGAAAACATTTCCATTTACTTATTTTAATAATAATTGAATTCACATTTTACTTTATTTTCAAACCATTCGAACTACATTTCAAAATATCACTTCCCAAAACATTTATTTGACTTAAAGGGTTATACACTATCCAAAATCGTGAAGATAATTCTCTTACCAAATTCATTGTTTCTACACATTTAATTTAAAGAATTATCCACGTCCAAAATCATGAATATAATTCTCTTACCAAATTAATTGCTTCAACACATTTAATTTAAAGGATTATCCACTGTCTAAAATCATGAGTATAATTCCTTTAATAAAAATCCATATTTAACTTATCAAATTAAATTAATTTAGACTTATAAAACGATGTTTAATAAATTCCATTTATATTTTATAAAAACTTTCATATACAAAATTCATTTACTAACAAATTCCATTTATATCTAATTTACATACCAAAATCCAATTATAAGTTAATTTGCTTATAAATCTCTTATTAACAAATTCATTCTTTTCAAGTCTTATTATTTATAAAATCCATTATAAATCCATTTCTAAATTTCAATTCCAAATCCATATACAAATTTGATCACAATTCCATTTCTAATATTTATAAGACACTGTTTATAATTCCATTACTTTTATTTATAAAATATCGATTTAATAAATCTTATATATAAACCATTTATAATAATTTCAAAATCTCATTCTAACTTATTTTGTAAAATAGTTAGCTTCATATTTCAAAAATCATATTTTGATTCAATTTAAATAACTTCTTCTTTTAACAATTTACAACACATTATTTAAAATTATATGACTTCAAAAATCTCGTAACAACCTTTTTAAATCGAAATCATTATTTTAATATTTTAGAATTTCAAAAATAGGCACAATGCTACAACCTCACTAAATAAGGTGATTCACATCAATCATATCCTTCATGGCATCCTAATATTAAATATCATATGATGACAGCATATAATAAAAATCAACACCGATAAGGAATCTAATTGGATCCCTCCAACCTGTCACCTACAACAAATATATATATGAGAAAATATGTACAATGTCCGCTTCGAGGCAGACGCGCGTACAAAAGGTCATCTGCTCATACACGAGAACGTATAGGGTCTCATCCGCTAAAATATGCGGGAATATATTCAAATACCAATATATATATATATATATATATATATATATATATATAAAATATCATATATCATTTAAACAATCATCAATCAACCCGAAATAAATTTATTCTCGCTTATATAAAAATATAAAAGAGGCAAAAAGAGTGAGTTGTAGTCACTTTGATTCCAATAGACGTTGCAGCGTTTTATTCTGAATAAAATTAAATTAATAGCTCCAATCAACTCCAAACTAGCCCCATCGCATAGTATTTGCTAATACAAACACTTGTTTCGTCCAATTTCGACCTCGTATGACAAAGATTAGAATTTTTAAAGTTTACACGACTTATAATTAATTTACAGCTTTTATTTTTTATTTTTAAACCTTCATTCATTCCTGGCCATTCATCTCGAATCAAGAAGATCATGGCCGTATCCCCTTTCTTCTCGTTCCCAGGTGTGAACTAACGCAAATTAACCCATAGTCGCCATTCTCCCTTCGATTTATGCTCCACCTATGATCCTCGAAACCCCATCTCTCCACCGCCAAACGATAGCTCATGCTCGCCTGCACTGACGCCCCCGGCCCCATGAAGCTCGGCTTCTCCATCGTGTGGAAAAATGTGTGCAAAAAACGAACAAAATGCGGTGATTTATGGCTCCATTCGACGACCATAACGAAAATCCACCATAGGATGTATAGATCTCGCGATGCTCTACGACTTTTTAGTTGAAAGTATTTCGTAATTGTTTACGGATTGAGAGAAAATGAGGGAAGAAGTTTCGAGCTCTCTAGGCCATTGAATGAAAGTGGAGGCTAGGGCTAAATACCTAGGTTTTGTGAAAAAAAGAAAAAAAATGTTGCCGTTTATAGAAAATTTCAAAATGCTATTCACCCGAAAATATTTCAAACTTTAAATGAAGTGTGCCGTCAGATGTTTATAATGTTTTACCCATATTCTGAACATAATGGAATATATGTCGAAAGCCAAAATTCCATCGTATTTGGAATATAGGTTTCCAAATCGAATTATTTCAATTAAAATTTCTTAAATAAATTTCTAGGCATTTCATCTTTCCCTAACCAAACCGTACGTCCGACTGACACGAAATTTGAAATCCTACAATAATATTACATTACGGATCCAATAAAGCTGGTTTCGTCAAAATCCGAGGCAGCGTCAAAAATGACTATTTTTACGCGTTAATTAAATATTTAAAATTTCCAATTTCTATAAATTAACTTTTAATTCAATTTCAAAAGTTCTCTATCTCCATTCTAATTTAAATAGAATTTATATCAACTTTGTAAATTATTTTAATTCATGTTAAATTCAAATCTTAATTATTTCTGCAATTTCAAATATTAAATTAACAATTTAATTATCCAAATAAATTATTGTATTTGAAATATATAAATATCTCAATTTCGAATAACTGAAATTCTGGATCATTCCAAACTCACTCAAATGAGCAAGCCAAAAAGGTTCACACTGATGATTAAGTGAATCTTGAATCTCATCATATAATGTTTGATGAACAACTAAATCATGACACGCCTAAAAATTCATGCAATCACAGGCTAGAAAATGAAACATCAAATCTTAATGTGGGACACTCCACAAGTCCACATCAAGTCGGTGAATCAAGTATTAGTCAACCTCAACCACCAGTAAGAGAAGGCCATCATATGGTAACAAGATCAATGTATGGAATTTTTAAACCTAAAGTTTATACTACAGTACTAAATCATGATAAACCAGTCAACTATGAGGAAGTAGTTAGAGACAACAATTGGAAATCAACCATGGATGAAGAATTCAATGCCTTAATAAAGAATAAAACTTGGAGCATTGTGACAGTACCAAAAGACAAAAACATCATTTGGTGTAAGCGGACATATAAACTCAAAAAAAGAGCATAAGGCAGAATAGAAAAATATAAGGCAAGACTGGTAGCAAAAGGATATTCACAGCAATGTGGATTTGAATTCAATGAGACATTCTCTCTAGTAGTCAAACCAACAACAATAAGAGTAATTCTTACAATTGCATTACATAACAAATGGGACATCAGACAACTAGATGTTAATAATGCATTCCTATATGGCGAACTTCAAGAGGAAGTATATATGCAACAGCCACCGGGATATGTTAGACGTAACAATAAGGAAATGTTATGCAGGCTACATAAAGTAAGCTATGGACTCAAACAGGCACAAAGGGTTTGGTATAAAAAATTAAAGACTACCATAACCTTGGCTACAAGCCAACTAGGTCCGATAATTCCCTTTATATCAAAATAAACGACAATACAATAATCTATATATTAGTATATGTAGATGATCTTATAATTACACGGAATAGTAATGATGAAATCGAGAATGTCACTTATCATTTAAACAGGACATTTTCAATCAAGGATCTAGGTGATCTAAACTATTTTTAGGAATTGAAGTATTCGGGAAATCAGGTAATGAACTAATTTTATCTCAAAGTAAGTATATTTCTAAAATTATTTATGGGGCAAAAACGAGTAAGGCTAAGCATATACCAACACCAATGGTAAATAATTTACATTTATCTAAGCATAAAGGTTAGCCCATAGAAAATGTAAAACAATACAGGAGAATAGTAGGTGCCTTGCAATATGTTACAATTACTAGACTAGATATATCATATAGTGTGAATAAAATCTGTCAATATATGCAGGGACCTCTAGATCATCACTGAAAAGAAGTGAAACGAATGTTGAGATACCTAAAAGGCACTGTAAATCAAGGAATATGTTTAAAAGCATTTAAAACATTAAGCATTCAAGGATACATAGATGTAGATTGGACATCGGACTCTGCTGATCGAAGATACACAATAGATCACTGCATCTACATAGGAGATAATCCAGTCTCATGGTGCTTCAATAAGCAACCAACTATCTCTTGCTCAAGTACTGAAGCTGAATATCATAGCGTGACCAGTGCAACAACTGAAATCATGTGGCTTGAATCACTCATCAAAGAGATAGGAATTCATATTCCTAAAAAATCTTTAATCTAGTGTGACAACTTAAATGCCGTCTCTCTATCAGCCAATCCCATTCTTCATTCACGAACCAAGCACATAGAAATTGATTTGTTCTTCTTTCGTGGACAAGTTATCAAAGGAAAACTAGACATAAATCATCTACCAGCAAATCATCAAAGGGCAGATGTCCTCCTAAAACCATTCTCAAATAGTAATTTTGCAAGGCCAAAATCCGAGTTAAATATTGAAGAAGTCTCAAGAGTTTGAGAAGACGGAACTCTACAAATCGTCGATCAGTAATTTGTCTAAGTACATATATTCAGGCAAAATTACTCACAAGCAAGCAATTTTACACGAATACCTTCATATCTGAAGATCACGATGTAGGGGCGAATTTACACAAATGATTGCAAATCAACCCTAATACAAATCAACCCTAATATATGCGGAAATAATAAGATCATGTTGTAGTGCGACAAAACAAACAGAACTTGAGAATAAAACAGCAAATCACAAAAGAAAGTAAATAGAAAGTTTGCACACGGATTTATAGTGGTTCCACTATCGCCAAATAGTGTACATCCACTTGGAGAGAAGGGATTTTATTACTTTTAGAGAGAAGTATTACAAGATTGATAATGGAGATTAAGAAGGATATGAAGAAATACAAAAGAGAAGATAATTCGTTTCTAATGCATCTATTCATCCTAATCCCTACCTTTATATAGGGATTATCACTTGAGGTTGAAGTAATTGATTTATGATCATAAATCAATACCTAATCAATTCTCCAAATCACACAGGAAACATTTACCATTTATTTTTCCAGTTTCCCACAATTTGTATGCGTTTGATAAGATTCTTCCTTTAATGACCTAATTAAAGAATTAATTAATTACTTCACTCTTTTTCAAATATTTCTTCCTCTTATGTAGTTAATCCATTGCCCTCTTTAATGCATATAAAAGGGGCAATATATTTGAGCAATTACCTCAAATATCTTCCAGATCTTTTTAAGTATGTAAATAATGTATCAAATCTAACAATCTCCACGTTGATACTATCTTTCCCCGCAAGCCTACCAACTCTACCTACATTCTTTTGCGCCAAGCAGCTCTCGGACAAGACATCACAAATACTTTCCCAATGAGCTTCGGCATAGCCATCACTTATTACACTTTGTCAACGAACTCTGGCAAGGCCACCGCCCGCCAACAAAGTGTTGAAAGTGCCCCCTCCATGTAGGACCCATCAATCTCCAAAACAAACATCTCTGTATACTAACTCACTCTCCCACTGTGCCGCCAAGTGGCACCTAACACTTTAGCAAGCGAATTAAGTTCGAGCAATGCTCAAACTTTGCAACAAGTCTAGCCTTTTATCTTCCATCGTCCTTTACCTTATATACCCACTTACATCCCATGGCTAGGCTTTCTTGAGGAGGTGGTATCAATTCCCAAGTCTAATTCTTCTTCAACAAATCCATCTCATCTTCGATAGCATGCATCCATTTCGAGCTAGCACTCAAATTCATAGCTTCTTCAAGGTCGAAAGGTTCATCTTGCATTATATGCAATGCATAATCAAAATGATCCTCAAGGCTAAGGTTCGCGTAACTCCAGTCTCTATACCTATTTGGTGGCCTTCTAATTCTAAAGCTAGCCCGACTAGCTGTAACTTTGTCTAAACTCATGTCAACTCCACATTGAGCCGAATCATCTCTAGCTTCACGACCATCACTGTCATTGCTAGAGGAATTCTATGGACCTTCATGTGATGTATCAACAACTTCAATTACTCTACCTTCTTTTACATCTCTGACTCTACTACCAGGCTGATATATGGGAATAGTTTCCATCTTCTTAAGCTTTTCAGCTTCTAAATCTACTGAACAAGGTGAATTCTCCTTAGGCATGAACCTAGCAGACTCATCAAATGTGACATGCATCAAATGTACTACCTTCCTATCAACAGGGTTCCAAATGTGATACCCTTTGATACCTTCTGTATAGCCTAAAAATATGCCTTGATAGGCTCTAGTGTAACGATCCGGAATTTCACTACTTTGACTTGCGAATATTTAATCAATTTTAAATATTAAAATAAATAGTTTTATAATGAAAATAAAAATCTTTTTAATAATAAATAATAATGGTGAAATAGTTGTTAAAAATGTTTACAAAAATATATAGTTCAATGAAAAACATAAAACATGACCGGAAACCATTTTCCAAAATTTCGACATTTAATCGTATAAAAGTTGTTTGAAATGTTATGTAAACATTTGTGTGTGTGTGTGTATAATAAAATATATGAATTTCTATAAACATAGATTAGTAATTTAATTAGGGTTAAGTGCAATTAATTAAGTTAAGAAAATGATGATGCGACACTTTGGCAACTATAATAAAGAAATAAAAGAAAATGTCACATTGGGGGAGGACATGAATTGACATATTGGCAACTTGAGTACAAGCATTAAATTTCATGGTGGCTTGATGTGAAAGGGAGGAATACATGGTGCTGTGGCATTCATGGGATGGAGGGTAAAGGATGAGGGGTAATTTGGTAATTCAACATGTTAACATAATATGTAAACTAATTTTCCTAATTGTTATTTCACTTTCTCATTCTCTTTTCCATTGTCAAAACTTTTCTAAGCATTGAAATAAAACTTCCATGGCTTCCCTATTTAGTTTTTTGGTTTTAAAGTTTTAAAAATCAAATTCTTACTTCAAAAACTTGGTTTTAATTCACTTGTTTTCATCTCCGCTTTCTCCATTTTTTCTATTACATCATTTGGTAATAACTTTCTCCACATTGAACCAAATCAAGATTTCCTTTTTCTCAAACCATGTACATTTTCAGTGGCTACAACTTTGTAGTTTACGACCTTTTCTTATTTCAAGCTTAAATACTCCAAAAATTCATTTTTTTCCAAGGGTGTTTTTGAACCTAGATTTTGATGTCCGAAAATACCCCTCACTGTCTAGGTTATAACTTCCTCAAAATTTAAATTTTTTGAGCAATTATTTTTCTTAAATGATGGAGAAAATAATAATCTAAAAATTTCCTTTTTATCACTTTTCCAAATCCCGAGAGGAAAGGGTCCGAAAGTGGAGTGCAAAATGACCAATTTCGAAAAGAATTTGTGGTTATCCAAGCTTTCCGAGCGCTGAAGTATTTCAAGTTCTCAAAATCTTTGGTGAGTTTAATTCGCATTAAATTTTATTATATCATATTAATGATGTTATAAATGTTATTAATTGTTTGGATCTTAGGTAAATCATTTGATTGCTTGTTTGGTTGAATTTTCATTTAGAAAATGGATGACATATTAATTTGATCGTTATAAATCCATATGATCATCGATTTATTATCCATGACCATTGTTTTGCGGGGAAAATATGTAGAGAGACCCAAAGGGGGTTTCTCAACCATAAATTATTTTATTTACATCCATATGCTTTTATTGATGGTTTATTGAAATTAATTAATGGTATTCCCTTTTATAGTTTAAATGTCGTTATAGCAATTTCCGCTATATCGTCATTTATTAAATTTCAACCCAAAACCCTATCATATAAACTTGAGCTTGTATTTCTGCTAAAAAAAAGAATATTGAAAATTTATTAATCATTTTGGTTAATGATATTTTAAATTAATTAATCTTTAAATTAATTAATTTGAGATTAATTAACCAATTTAATAAATAATGATTAAAAATTAGTTTATCTTTAGATTTTATTTATCATTTTTGCTAATATTGTTTTATACTTAATTAATCATTTTAACTAATGATTATTTGAGTTTAATTAATTATGTAATTAAGGATAATGGAGTTTAATTAATTTATTGAACTCAATTAATTATTTTAATTAATGATGATGGGATTAAACTAATTATTTCAATTAAGGATAATTGAAATTAATAATTATTTTTAAGATATTTAAAAGTAATTGACCATTTTAAATAATGATAATTGAATTTTATTAATCATTTTAATTAATGATTTTTTTAAATTTAATTAATGGTTTTAACTGATGATTTTTGGAAATTTAGATAAATCATTTTAACTAATATGTTTTAATTAACCGGTTTGACTTATAAAGTTTGGATTTAATTAATCTGATTAATTTAATATTTTTTTGAACTTAGTTAATTGTTTTAACTAATGGGATTTAAAATTACTTATCATTTTAATTAATGATTTTTGAGATTAATTATTCATTTACTTAATGACTATTTGAATATAATAAATCCTTTTAATTAATTGATTTAATAAAGGTGATTAAAGTAAATTAACTAATATAATAAAAATTGCTTTAATAAACTGATTTAAAGTTAATGAAATGACTTAATGAAGATTTTAAAAGCTAATTTACCAATGTTATAAAAGTGTTTGGAAATAATTATCTATTTTATTATAGATAATGAATTGTTTATATAAAGGGATTTTGAATGTAATTAATTATCTTTTGGGATAATTAATCTTCTTTTTAAAGTATAAAACGAATTGGAACTCGATTATTGGGATGATAAGTTGGATAATCTTTGGATGTTTGATTTGATGTTGGTTTAGGCTTTCGGGGTTAGGCATTTGGAAAAATTATTCTCTTAATGTTTTAACAATTAGGAATTAATTCTAAAAGTGTTTTACCAATACGGAAATCAAGCAAAACGTTTAGTTCATTTTAAAAGTAAAAGTTTGATTCGTTTCCTGAAATGTATTATTTCTTAAAAGCGAATAACTTATGTGGAAATGATTTATTTATGTAATTAGCACTAAATATCCAAGAAGTAGACTTGTCACTTGTTCGAAAGTAAGAATAATCGTGCGGCATGACTTTGAGGTAACACTACCTTGACTTGTCCGGTATTATTATTAGTCCATAAATAGTTCAAGTTTGAATTCAATGAGTGGTGATAAGCATACAAGATTTAATTTCCATATACGATCGTTTTATGTCCTCGATAGTTGGTATTTCAGCTATCAGTTACTTCAGCCACTTTATTTTCATCACTCTAAGAAGATGTGTTGCTTGTTTGAGCTTTGTTATCCTTTGTCAAAAATGACTAAACCGAAAGAGCGAGTGGGGGCCAAGCTATGTGAGGTTGCTCTCATTAGGTTATCTTCACGTCCACTCTAGATTGGATTCGATGTTGCGCATTAAGATGTGAAATACTCGGATATTCGATAACAGTTGGTGAGGTCTGGCTTGGAGGTTTCAGAGAGTCATCGAAGTTCTCAAGTATATTTATAGAGGTTTACTTTCGGTAAGGGAGGAGCACCCTCGTAGTCATTTGTTGGAAATTTTCCTTTCCTTATTTGATTCGAATATCCTAAATCTGTTTTAGCTTTGAATTGCCACGAGTAGAGCCAACTCCTCATCATGACATTTAAGTGTTTTTTAGTCCATTCTATCGAGTTTGGACTGTTACTTTATTTAGCCAATTCTATCGAGTTTAGACTGTTACTTTATTTAGCCCATTCTATCGATTTAGACCATTACCTTATCTAGTCCATTCTATCAAGTTGGACTATCTTCCTTGTTCTGTCCATTCTGTCAAGTTTGGATTTTACCCAGTTTATTTCCATTCTTTTAATCCTGATTTAATATTATTTATGCTCGATCATATTTGGATTTGTTTCCTGATATTTATTTCTTCTCTTGCATGTATGGAATTTATTCTTTTGAGGTAAAAACCCGTTCCACGTTAGTGGCATGGTCTCACTTATATATGTTCCTCATTATTCAAGTTATCTCATGCTAGTATTTCCAGACTGATTCGGGTATTATTTATTTATAATTTTTGGGTCAAACTGAGTATTTTCCTAGGTTGGCTTTGGTAATATGGGATTCATGGAGCGAGCTGAAGATTTACCTGTCGTGGTATTTTATTTTCCACTGTATTATATAGTGTACCTATCAGCATTTGTAAGGTTAGGATTTTATAGCTGTCCAGCTGATAAAGTTTGTTTTAACTCTGATATATGCTATATGTTTGGAGTGATAGTTTCTGCTATCCTTGTTATATTATAAGTTATCGATTCCATTGTGAGATTTTTTTTTCTCTGCTATTTTATTTTTATTTACCCTAACAATCTTCCTTTTTTCGATTGGCTGCGCGACATTTGAACATATTGGTAGTGCATTGTGTCGAGTTTCGGTGGTCAAAAAGGCCGGTCGTTACATCTAGCCTCCAACTTGTCTTTTCCTATATGGTGAACATACACGGGGATACCAAATACACGAAAATAACTTGTATGTATAGATGTACCTTTCCATCTTTCCTCAGGAATCCTCCCATCAATGGCTGAGCACGGAATTCGATTATTAATATTTGCTACAGTTGATAAAGCTTCAGCACAAAAGCCTCTAGACAAGCCCGCTGTCAATCTCATGCAATGGGCCTTCTCTAATAGAGTTCTGTTCATCCTTTCAGCAACTCCATTTGATTGCAGATCAACGGATGTATTAAATTGTCTCTTAATTCCATGCTATCCGCATAAATTTGTGAACTCCTTAGAAACAACCCACCGCCATTGTTGGATGTTAGCACCTTCAACTTCTTTCCTACTCTATTCTCCACCAGTTCTTTCCAAGTTTTAAACTTTTCAAATGACTCTGACTTAGCTTTCATCATATACACCCAAACCTTCTGAGAGTATTCATCGATAAAAGAGATAAAATACTTAGCTCCTCCAATAGAAGCTATAGCTACTGATCCCCAAACATCCGTATGGACATACTCTAGTACTCCTTTGGACTCATGTCTACCAACATTGAAAGAAACTTTTATCTTCTTCCCTAACACACACTCCTGGTAGAATTCCAAATGGTTGATGCGTTCATCCTTGATCGTCTTCCTTCTTCGAAGCAGCTCCAAACTCTTCTCTGAAACATGACCTAATCTGAGATGCTAGAGTCTGGTGGCATCCAATGCTCGTGACCTATCAACTCCAGCATACATCTCTCCATGAACTGTAGATCCTTTCAGTAGATAAAGATTCCAGACCATCATTCATTTCATCAATACAAGAGCACCATGTATCACCTTCAATCTATCCGACTCTATCGTAATCTTGCACTCTAAAGATGCTAGCTGGTCTAAGGACAGAAAAGATTTTCTTAAACCCGGAACATAGCGGACTCCAGTGATAGTGCGCACCACACCATCGTGCATGTGAATACACACTGATCCTTCACCTAATAACTTGCAAGTAGCATCATTCCCCATTAATATGGAATTTCTCTCCTTGTCTTCATAAGAGCAGAAATCCTCCTTCCTATGCATCATATGGAAAGATGCCCCTGAATCTAGCACCCAATGGTCTGATACATTAGAAATAGTTGTAGTCAACACATCATCAGAAACAGCCTTCTCCACCGCAATAGATGAAGAACCATCCTCTTTATTCTCTTCCTCAAATATGGACAATATTTCTTCCAGTGGCCATGTTTCTTACAATGATGACACATGTTGTCTCTAGGCTTACTTCTCCAACAATTTCTAGGCTTCCTTGACTTGGAACACCTTCTAAAATTATTCTCCTTCTTCTTCTTTCTTCCTCTCTCCACAAACAGCCCCTGACTACTACTAGCTTCTCCACTTTTGCTCATATTCTTCATCTGATCCCTCATTTCTTCACTTAGAAGTCTCATCTTCACAACTTATAATGACAGCGTGCTTCTGCCATAAATCAAGCTGTTAGCGAAAACCGTGTATCGCTCAGGAAGAGAACACAAACCACCATAGCCTTTTTCTCCTCATCCACATTCAAATCAACAACTTTCATCTTCATCATCAAATCATCGAAGAAGTTCAGATATTCTTTCAATGATGTACCTTCGCACATCTTATTATGAAAAAGCCTTCAATAGAATCAGCTTATTCGTGAGCGACTTCTTCATGTATATATCCTCCAATTTCTTCCATAAGCCTCTAGCAGTAGTTTCGCTACTAATCTTTGAAATGACATTCTCAGTGATGGCCAATTAGAGGGTAGTAAAGACCCACTCTTCCATCTCCTTTCTTTCCACTTCTAAGATATCCACTTGCAACGATTCTATGTCAAATACAACCTGCTAAACATGATTTATTCTCAACATCGCCTTCATCTTCCACTGTCACTTCTTAAAATCATTGTCTCTATTCCACTTCTCTATAGCCAATTGCAAACTTGATGCTACATATCAATCCCTAATGTAGAGTGCATATTCCCGGCAGGTCTAACCTCCTCATTTCCAATCCTGCCATTTTATCAAACACCTTCTAGCCATAGGTGTCAACAATAACCTTCGAAGCTCCGATACCAAAGTGTAGGGGTGAATTTACATAAATGATTGCAAATCAATCCTAGTACATGCAGAAAAAATAAGATCGTGTTGTAGTAGATAAAACAAATAGAACTTGAGAATAAAATAGCAAATAAGCAAATCACACGAAAGTAAATAGAGAGTTCACACATGCATTTATAGTAGTTCCACTGTCACAAGATAGTATACATCCACTTGGAGAGAGGAGGTTTTATTACTTTTAGAGAGAAGAATTACAAGATTGATAATGAAGACTAAGAAAAATATGAAAAAAAATACAAAAGAGAAGATAATTCGTTTCTGATGCATCTATTCATCCTAATCCCTAACTTTATATATGGATTATTACTTGATGTTGAAGTAATTGATTTATGGTCATAAATCAACACCTAATCAATTCTCCAAATCATATGGGAAATATTTACCATTTTATTTTTTCAGTTTTTCAAAATTTCTATACGTATGATAAGATTCCTTCTTTAATCATCGAATTTGAGAATTAACTAATTACTCCACTCTATTTCAAATATTTCTTCATCTTGTGTAGATAATCCATTGCCCTCTTTAATGCATAAAAAAGAGGCAATATATTTGAGCAATTATCTCAAATATCTTCCAAATCTTCTTAAGTACGAAAATATTGTACCAAAACATACAGAAGTCTTAGAAGTTTGAGAGAGGAAAGCCGCTCAAATCGATCTTCAAAAAGCTATTAGACATCAAGCGCTCACACTTAATCACTCACAAGAAGCAATTTTTACAAGAAATCTATCATATCTGAGGATCGATAGAGCTTGCAAAATTTTTTGGAGGAAGATGAAGAAACCCTTGTTACATTGGTCAGAGGGAATTAGGAGAGTATGACTGATTAAAACAATAAGAGAAGCTTTTATACAAATGTAATAAGGGTTTCAGGGTATTACCATCTTTTTTCTCCTGAATGATACTATATATATATATATATACTATACAGAATGTATCGATACAATTGTACTGTATTATTTCATTCTACTAGCAAATAAACATTTCTGTCTAATAGTAAAGATAATTGCGATACAGAAAGTATTTTCTACAATCCCTAGCCATTGGACTATAAGATTCTAAGCGGTCATACAATGCAATGAAACAATTTGTTTTCATGAGAAAGTTCATTGACAACCTTTTTTGTACTTGAATCGAATTTATTTAGGTATAGGTCAAAGTGTGCATTGGAGTATTTCCACACTTTAGTCCATCGAGAAATTCATGTGCAACCAGCAATATAACCAAATCTTCATTATCAGAATTAGTGTCAGACTTTTTTATTTATGAGTTTTTAGTGAATTTCATGAGATAAATTTCTAAAGGAGTTATGAATGTAATGATCCACATTTTTACGTATCGGCAGATCGTGAAAATATTATTATTTTTATCATTAATAGGGTAAAAATTATATATAACTCTAGGTAATATTGAGTATTGAGATTTTTATTTTCGGAATAAATATTGGATGGTTTTGAGCCAGCATACATGTAAGGGCTATAACTTTTGATAACAAACCATTTTCAAAAGAAAGATATGATGATCTCACGTTCAGAGAATGGTCATAATAGATTTTGGACTTACGGTTTGGAATATACGACCATTTGAAGTTAAATAGTTATTGGATAGATTAGTAGTAATTAATCATTGGCATCCATGCATTGGCTATGTCCAACGCTTCACACACTAACGAACCATTCTCTCTTCACCCATTCAACCGGACTGGAGAAGGAGTAGCCCAGTTAAGAGTTCTAATGGGTCGAACGCTTAAACTGGATAGTCAAGCTTGCAAGCACATCCATATTGTTATGTTTGGTTAGAGAGTATGAAAGATAGATAGAGTAACAATTGTAAGAGCTAAATATTTTATGATATAGATTTTCTTCTTCTTATTTTGAAAAGAGAAATTCTATATTTTGATGTTGTTCCACATCGGCCAACAGCAACCAGTTCACAACTGATGAAGTGATATAAAGTTTGTCAACTATTCCTCCGATGCATACGTACATACATATAGGGTAAGGATCAGGTCCCCTTCATTTTTGCTACACCTCAAATCTTCAAGTTTCAACCACATGTTCTGAATTAAATGATATAACTTCTGTTTCCTTAAGTGATAAGAATATATTATTTAATTCAAAACATTTGGTTGAAATTAAGGGGACGAGGTGTAGTTGATCCGAGCATATACATACATACATACATACCGTCATGTGCCCCCGTATCCACACAATCACAATCTTTTACTTCATTAACATACCTAATTAATTCAATGAACAATGAAAGAGTTCAGATTGTATAGGGACGAGGACGAGGACTCCTGGGACTGGAAACAAAGAAAGTGAACTCTTAATTTTTTATTCTTATTGCAAGGCTAGTCTTGTACACTTTATCAACCATTCCATGACTATGCAATGCATGTATAATTTAAGTGCAAAAACTCTATATCTTAGAGGATGAAAAGAAGAGAAAAAGCGCGTGTCAGGTCTATTTCAAGGTAAAAAAATTCAAATCAAATTGAAACTCAAAAAATTAAAATCGAACATATTTAATTTCGATAATCCAATATGTAATTGAGTTAACAAAACTAATAATATATGTTATTATTGATGATTTAAGAAAATCTTAAGTTAATGTTTGTTAACATTTTTATTAAGTATTATGTTTATTAAAGTATTACAATAATGTAAATTTGAGCGATGCGATAAAACTTCAGTTAAACCGATTATCAAAAAAATTATTTTACAAATTGAATTTAAATCAATTTAATTTTAGGGTCGAACGAATCGGCCGAAATGGACGGATTCTGTCAGTTCATTCGTTTTCAACCGAATATTACTTATTTCGTAAAGAAGAGGAAAAGAAAAAAGGGGGAGGGGTGGGGGTAAATTTTATGCGAAATAATGAAGATTTCTTAGCTTTTGCTCTTTTGACGGAGAAAGATATATAGATGGAACAAACAGACATACAACTTAAAGACTAGTCATGCTAATCTAGTTTCGTTATCATTTGTAGCTAAGCATACGATGAAAATGTGAATATATACAATTACTTTGGCCTGCTGCGGAGAAAAAAAATGTTTGCATGTCAAAAGATGATTAATTGAGTCCATCAACTTTAGATTTAATATGTAGTTTATAACTTGCATTGATGGTTAAGGTTGGTTGCTCTAGACAGACTTCAAACCATTAAAACATCAAAACGTGTGTTCTGTCTAAATAGAATACCGCTTTTGCTATGTTAAAAAACTTACATTGTTCATACACCATAAATCATGTACCTAAATTTTGATACTTATAAATCACATGCTATGTATGTTATTGTTTAGATGCTTCATTCTTCCTTTACCAACGTCCATATGCAGGTACCGTTCGTAGTCTTTTTCTGTCATGTTTGTGTTGGTGACGTGTCTGACACGTACGGCGTCCAAACATAGTTAATCTCATTTCCTAATCCATTTATTTGAATGAAGGTAAGTGGTCTGTTCGCCATATTAATTATGTTAATTAATAAAAAAATTAATAACTTGTGCAAATGAGATCAATTTGAGACGCGATTTTTTGCGTTGCGATCCTATCAATGTACTCGATGTTATGGAGTCTGTTTGAACTGAATCTAAACAATTTATTATTTTATGATTTATTTGAACTGAATCTAAACAATTTATTTATTTTATGAATCTAAACAATTTATTATTTTATGATTTCATCTTAATTGATCTTTGAAAAATGGCAGCCTCTCCTCCTCCTTCTCCTCTCTCTTTCCCGTTCCTTCGTCCTCCCTCTTCCACGATTCCTTGTCCTCCCCCGTCTTTGTTTCCTCCTCCTTTCCCCTCATCTATGAATCCTACTTTTCCCTTGAATCCTTCTCCTCCTCCCCCTCCTTCTCCTCCCCTTCCTCCTTCCAAATCTTCTCTGTCTAACTCTACTCTATCTTTTTTGTCTTCTCTTTCTACTTCTCCTTCGATTCCTCCATTATCTTTGTCTGAATTGGAAACTTGTCTGATCCATGAGAATCAAGCAACATTATTATCTGATAAGAATTTTCCATCTCTATCTAATAATGTGTTTTCGGAGAAGATCTTTAATTCATCTAAGCCCTTGGAAATTGATAATAAGTGGTCTTCGCTTTTTAAGAAAAAGCCAAGAAATGCTGGTGTTTTTGTACTGAGGCAATTTGAGATTAAGAGAGATGGATTACCGAAGCCTTTACCTGAAGAAGTTAAAAGAGAAGGAATACAGTACTGGAGTGATCACTTAGTTGGATTCTTCTTGGATGGACCTCTTTCTTATTTGACTGTTACTAAGCACTTGAGAAGCGTTTGGAGGTTGAAAGGTGAAGTGGATATTAAATCTGATAATGAAATTTTTTATTTCAAATTCTCAAATGATATAGATAGAATGAAGATCTTACAATCTGATACGATCTTTATCAAAGGAAAATTGTTCATTATAACAACTTGGAATCCATTGTATGGCTATATTCAAGAACAGATTAAGAAGGTTCCAGTTTGGGTTCATTTCTATAAAATTCCCTTGATTGCTTGGACGCTGATTGGAATTAATTGATTGGCTTGTAATATTGGTAATCTGATCTGCCTTGATGAAAGTACTGAAAAACTGACAAGATTCAAATATGCCAAGGCTTTGATTGAAATATCTCCTGATCAAGAACTCCCCGAGTATATTGTAATTGATGAATTAGGTGACAGTTGCCCTCACGTTAAAGTTGTTTATGATTGGAAGCCTAAAATTTGTTGTATTTGCAAAGTGTTTGGACATGAAACTAAGGAGTGTTCAGGATATTGTAAGGTTGAAAGATCTGATATGCATCATGGTAGTGATTCTGGAACAACTGATTACAGAGAAAATAATGGAAAAAATTTATTGAATGAGAAAGTTTTGAAGATATGCAATTCTGGAAATTTAAATCTGAAGACTATGAAAGTTTGGAAGAGAAAAGGAAAAGATCAACAAAGTACAAAGGATGATATTAAGTGGAATAAAGAATCAGATAATCTTTTAACTGATTCTGGGCCGAAGAATGGGGATAAAATACAAATTGTTCAAGAGGAAAAGGAGAATAGTACTAACAAAAGTTCTTCAGATAAATTCTGAACATATTATATTGGATGTCTCGGGATTAAAGGAGAATATATCAACTTCATATTCTTTTATGGTGCTGTCTGATTTGGATGAGGAAGCTGATAATAACATCCATATAAAAGAAAGTGAGACATCAAATTCACATTCTGGAAATTTTCTGGATATTTTTAAGTCAAATAATAATCATGGATTGGGGGAAGATAACATGATTGATAGGATTTCTATTGGAAAAGTTCCTGATATTAACACTATGGTTCATAATAAAATTTTAGTAGAAAACTCCGATGTACAATTGAAATGTCAAAACATCAAGGAAACATCAGTTACAAAAAAAGACATAGATATGAAATCACAAATTTTATTAGAGCAAGATAATTCCTTGGAAAGCAGAAAAGATGATGTCTCTGAACAATCCTCTCCATATATCAATATTTATCCTCCTGAACATCTAATTTTACCTCCACCCTGCTCTTCTAAAGAGAAAATAGTGGAAAAAGTTATATCAAATTACAAAAAAGGAAAAAGAGGTAAAAAGAGTGTCTCGTTCAATGAAGCAACTGATGACCTTAACAGTGGAAATAACTACAGTATTGATGAAATTCAGCCTAGAAATAATAATATTTCTTGCAAGGAATTTTCATCTCTTTCAGGTGGAAAAAGACATACAAGGAAGAATCCTACAATTATTATATCTCCAAAACCTTTATGATGATGATCAATAACATAGCTTATTGGAATATTAGAGGAGGGCACTTATTATCAAAACAAGCTGAAGTGAAGAAATTGATTAAAGATCAAAAAAATTCATCTTTTAGCTATTAGTGAAACAAGTTGAATAGAATAAAGACAGTTCTAGCTTGTAAAAAAATATTGCTCCAGATTGGTCCTTTGAAGATAATTTGAATAGTGCTCCTTTTGGAAGAATTTTGGTTCTATGGAACTCTCACTTTTTCAAGATGACAAAGATAATGGAGGATGATCAAATCATTCATTTCAGTGCTCTATCTTTACCCTCTAACACAAATTTTCTGATTTCATTTGTTTATGCTCACAACAATTTAGATAGAAGACTTTCTTTCTTATCCAATCTCTCCTCTTTTGTTCAACAAAATCTCCCTTGGATAGTCCTTGGTGATTTCAATTGCATGTTTGCATCTGATCAAAAATCTGGTGGCAATCCTTTATCTCTAAAAGAAATATCTCCTTTGAAACAAGCTTTAAATAATTCATCTCTCTATCATATAAATTATATTGGAGCCGATTTTACTTGGAATAACAAATGCAAAAATGGTCCTAGAACTTTTTGTAAACTTGATCATGCATTTCATAATATCCATTCTATTAATCTTTGGCCAAATCTCCTGTGCAAATTTTTTAGCCCATCAATTTCTGATCGCTCACCAATTATATTAACATGGGGAGATATTATTAAAAATAGCAACCCATCTTTCAAAAATTTTAAATCTTGGACTAATATATAGATTTTCATAGCTGTGTATTGCAGGTATGGCAGGAGATTATATTTGGGAATCCTACGTATATTATCAAAACAAAGCTTCAAAGGCTGAAATATAAACTTAAAATGTAGGCAAAAGACAAGTTTGGTGATGGTTCAAAAGTCTCTGATGGAATAAGGAATCAGCTTATTCATATACAACATCAGTTGCAGCTAAACCCTCTGAATGGAAGATTAGCCTGCCAAGAATCTGGACTTTCAAAGGCTTTGTTTGAGGCACTAGAAGTTGAAGCTTTAATGAGGAAAGAAGTATTGCATGAATCTTATGAAAAGCTTGAAGATAGGAATACAAAAAAGTTTCATGATTCTATTAAAATCAAACAGGCAAAAGAGAGGATCATGTGCATTAAGGATGTGAATGGAGCATTGCAGGAGAATGAAGATTCTATTACTAAAGCCTCCATAGATTATTTTTCATCTATACTATCCAATCCCTAGCCTTTAATTCCAAATCTTCTGCCTCTGTTTCATTTGCAAACACCATGCTTGGATGATCAACAAGCTAATAAAATGATACAAGAAATAACATCAGAGGAAATTGAAAAGGCAATATTCTCTCTTAAACCGGATAGTAGTGCTGGCCTTGATGGATATAATACATTTTTCTTTCAGAAATCATGGAAAATTATTAAAGTGGATGTTATCAAAGCTATTCAATACTTCTTCTCTCATAATAAATTACCAATTGGTGTAAATTCTACAAACATTGTTCTGGTGCCAAAGTGTAACTATCCAAGTAATGTTGCTGACTTCAGGCCAATATCATGTTGTAATGTCTTATATAAAATCATAGCAAAGGTTATTGCAAATAGATTACAAATTGTGCTGCCATCAACTATTTCCAGAAATCAAGTTGCTTTTTTCCACAGAGAAATATCAGTGATAACATCTTATTAACTCAGGAGCTCTTAAGAGGCTATGGAATTTCAAATATCTCTCCTAGGTGTATGTTGAAGCTTGATATCCAAAAAGCATTTGATTCAGTTTCTTGGAACTCTATTGCTGCAATTCTTTCCAGAATGAATTTCCCGAAGCCAATTATAGCCTGGATATATACATGTATCTCTACAACTCACTATTTTATAATTAGAAATGGAAGTGCAAGAAGTTTTTTCAAAGGCACTCAAGGAGTACGTCAAGGTGATCCTATTTCTGCTCTGTTATTCATAATAGTGATGGAAATACTGAATTCTCTTATTCTTGAGCAAGTGAAACTTAAGAAATTTCAACTACATCCAAAATGCAAGGATCCTCTCATAACTCATCTTCTTTTTGCTGATGATCTAGTTATCTTTACCAAACCAACTTCAGCTAATATTGCTTCTATTCTGGAGGTACTGAAGGTGTTCCATGAAATTACTGGATTAAAAATAAATTTCAACAAATCAAATATTTTATTAGCAGGGCTAAATGATAATTTGAAGGCTGACATTATAGCTCAAACTGGTTTGAAGGAAATGAAGCATAATGCTAAATATTTGGGCTTACCACTTATCACTGCTAGGCTTACTAAAAATGATTGTCTTCCTTTATATGAGAAGATTACTGCAAAACTTTCTTTGTGGCTTAACACCCAACTTACTCAAGCAGGAAGATTGGTAATAGTTCAAAGTATAGCAAGTGCAATGGCAAATTATTGGATGAGGCACTATATTCTTCCAAAAAAACTCATTTCTATGGTTAATAGTGCTTTGAATAGATTCTTATGGTATGGTGATCCTTTTTCAAAAAAACTCATCCCAATTTCTTATAAAAAGATTCAGCTTCCAAACGATAAAGGAGGTCTTGGTATTACTAATCTAAAACTTTGGAATATAGCAGCGGTATCTGTTCACCTTGATAAAATATTGTCGGATAGTGGTGATCTTTGGACAGATTGGATAAAGAAAAATCTAGTTAAAGGAAAGGAATTCTGGTCTATGAACATTCCAAGTCTTTGCAGTTGGAGTTGGAAAAATATATTAAAACTTAGGCATACTCTTCTTCCTTTGATTCAGTGTAATCCCCTAGAAAATAAAGATTTATCTTTTTGGTCATCTCCTTGGACAAAAACTGGTTTCATAATTCAAGATAGCCTATCTTACTCATTACAAAGACAGACTGGTATCCTTCTAAATGCAAAAGTTTCATATATTAGTGAAAATATAATTGTCTTACCTTACTGCAGCTCAAATCTGGTGAGGAAATTATGGTAGAAAATTTCTTCAATGGATCTACCATCTACTAAGAATAAAGTCCTCTGGTCCATCAAAGTAAGCCATACTCAATAGCTTTGGTGTATAAGTCTCTGATTGAAAATTCAAGTTCAGAAAATTTCCCATTGTATAAAAGAATCTGGAATGATAAATCTCCTGCAAAAGAGAATTTATTACTATGGAAAGTCATGGCAAACGCTTTAAACACAAAGCAGAAGTTGACAATGATGGGAATGATAAACAATGTAGATTGTGTACTCTGCAATAATCAGATGGAATCAAACACTCACTTATTTTTTGAATGCAATTTTGTTTTTATAATCTGGTGCAGGTTGCTTATTAATGGCAAATTTCACAAGCCGGTCAGATCTTCTAGAATTGAATGGTTCAATATTTTTAAAGCAACAAGGTGGAAATCTCCAAATGCTATGATTCTTTTGATTGTCTTGAAGTCTTTTGTTTATGAAATATGGTGTGAAAGGAATAGAAGAATTTTCAATTTGAAGATGGGAGATTCAAACTCTTTATATAGAATTATTAATAAGAGAATATTAAGAAGAATAAAGAGACTGCACTAAAAGGAATAGGAATGTTAAGTCTTGATACCGATCTTGTATGTAAGTCTTTTGATTGAGATATGTACATTGTATGTAAGGTTTGGTACCGTTTCTTGTATTTGTGCTGAACTGTTTGTATATCTCTTGAGTTGAATAAAATGGGCAGGGCTTCCTTAGCCCGTTGCTTTTCCAAAAAAATAATTAATTAATAAATTATAAATCAAATAAATTAAAATCATAGCTTAAATACCCCATTCAAATACCCTATTCGTAGCTCCAAACGATTTTCCGTTCACTCAACTTCCCCGCTTAAATGGTCCGTTCAAATGTCCCGGTCAAATTCTTTATTTCCATCGTTGCAAATGCACCAGTAACAAGGGAGATATATCTGGCATTGTGATCATTGAATGATATTATTCATCAACTATCTTATGATCTATTACCTACAACAAGCAAAATAAAGGAGACATTTTCACCAAATTTTCATTTATTTTGGGTTTAAAATTGATGTGGCCATTATTCGTATTATTACCATTGAACATACAACACAGTATCCTGATGAAATCAAACTAAAAAGAAAACAACCCGATTCATAATAGAATCTCATACAGCATGTGAGCTGCTCACAGAAACCAAATGGACACAAAAGCAAGCATGGATTGGAATATTCAATGTCATACTTGTACGTTTTATGTTCTACTCTGAATAACCATTAACCACAGTACATTCAAGATCATCAATTATAACTACATTCGAATGTGAAAGACAACGAAGTTTATGTTTGGGACCTTAAAAATGAAGACCATAATTCAGTACCAGATTTCATGACAAGTGCATGTAAAAAATTCTTATAAAATTTAAAATTTCTGCGCATTTTTGATAAGATTAAATTGAAAAATATAACGAAAAAAATTATATTTTTTGTGTTATAATAGAGTTTTGAACTTGTAATCTTAGTTACATTTCAAACTTTTCATTTGAAAATAAATATTGATATTTGTTCTATGCAGATTTGAACTCCCGACTTCTTATTTGCTATAAAAGTATTTTTGGAACTTCGCGGTCGAATATTATGTTTTTATTTGCATATATGTAATTATCCAAATAATGAATGGTTTGGGGTCATGAATTTCAAAATTTTCCTCTAAATAACCAAATAACCACATATTGCATTTCCTCTCTAAAAGAGTGTATGGTGTTTCAGTTCACACGGCTCATGTTCTTACATATTCCTATGGGACATTTTATCAAACAAGGAATCTGCGTATACAAGTTTGCTGCAACGAATAACAACACATTGCATTTCCTCGAGTTTCAGTTCACACAGCTCATGTTCCTACGAGACATTTTATTAGACAAGAAATCTGCAGTTACAAATTTGCCGTGAACAGAAATAAATTTGTCAATGAGCAATATTGTTTCAACGCTAATTTGACTTTGCGATGAGAAATTGCTCCTAGAAGTAAGCAACTGCTTATGATCTCACAATCCCATTTCAACTAATTCCTCTTTCCCTTTTGCGTACAATCATTGAGATGACCTTATTCACATAATATTTATCAATGCTACATTTGCCATAAACATAATCAACAAACTGGGAAAGTCTATTCATGGAAGGCCCGGCTTGTTCTGAGCTTTTGGCCGTGGCTATTGATAATGAATTTTGGGAAGAAGATGATGAGTTCTGGCTAGGAAAAGGTTATTTACGACTGTGCACATGCACAAGTATGTCTGTGCACATAAGAATGGCAAAAATGAAGAACAGTGGTTGGCAGTTTTTGAAGTAAGATCGAGAAATAGCAAAATCCAAAATGAGACTTGAAGGAACTATCAAGAAAATGCAGTTTTTCTCGAAGAAGACATGGCCACTGTATAAAACAAGGACATTTACAAACATATATTTTTTACAAGAAACAAAAATTTCAGAAATCTTTAATTCACACAAGAATTTGTGAACAAGATTACTTCAAAAGGATTTAACAAATGAAATTAGAGGACATCAAAGACGGAAACTTAATTGGATAACAAGAAAGAAGAATTCGAAAATTATAGTTTACTAGAAAAATATAAAAGAACAGGATTAAGAATTGAAAAAAAAAACTAACAAAAGGAAAAAAATCAACAGATTCAAGAATTCAATTCTAAGTGTAAAGGAGAACAAAATGAACAGAAGACGACTTAACCTATAGCAAGCAAAATGAATTAACAATGAATGTATTAAAACTGAGGAAAACAAACTGGTAACAAGATTAACTATAAACTGGAATTAAAAGAAGGTAGACTGCACGATATATTAACAAAGAAAAATATAATTTATTGCTTCAGTTTCTTCATTCACTTCCAACGGTCATAGCAACATATTTGTACACAGTCAAATACAATCATGGATTTTACCTTGGCCCAATGAATCATCATGGTACATTTATCACACAAATGACTCTTACTATTATATACAACCCCAATACAGTGGCTTTGAATGCAAAAGACCAATTATAATGCTCGTATCCATGTGCACGTGCACACACATGCACACTTGATACGCATTGTTTTCTTCTTCCTCAAGCTATATCTCCACATTATCTTCCTCTGATGCTTCTCTACATGCCTCAGCCACCTGATTCCAAGATTCCCCAACCATTTCTGATGGCCCTTAACAGAGTTCATTGCCTACAGCACCCACTGGAAGACAACACTTATCTCCATCTCCTTCTTCAAGAACAATATGATTGTTTTGCCTCCCATTAAGCCTAGCAATAAGTGATTGGATTTTACATCTCTTTTCCACTTCGATAAAAGTCCTTGTTTCAAGGTCTAATGTGGGAAATTTCTTGATTAGCGGCCAATAATCCCCCCATGTGGCCTCCTCCTCAGGTATGTCCTTCCACTTAACCAGGATTTGCACTACCACATCATTATTTCTAGGGATCATACATCTATCTAGTATTTTTTCTGGTTGTTCAACAAGCTCCTCTGTAAAACTAGGAATGTCATCTTGTATCATTATTGTATCTCCTATTTTTTTCTTTAATTAGGAAACATGGAATACATTATGAATTCAAGCATTTTAAGGAAGTTGCAATTCATATATCACAGTGCCAATCTTCTCGAACACTTTATAAGGGCAATAGAATTTAGGTGAAAGTTTATGGGTTTTGAAACTTTTGGCTATAATCTGTTTATATGGTTGCAATTTCAAGTAAACCCAATCTCCAATTTCAAATTGTCTGTCAGTTCTCCTCATGTCCACATACTTCTTCATCCTCTCCTGAGCAAATTTCAAACTATCCTTGATAAATTATATCATAATATCTCGAGTGAATAGCTCCTCCTTTACCTATTCAACCTTGGTGGTGTTGGGTATGAAAGAGAGTAAAATGGGTAGATCAATACCATAAACAATTTTGTGGGGAGTGGATTTAGTAGGAGTCTTCCATGTAATGTTATAACAATACTCAACTAAAGCTAACCGTTTAGACCATTCGCTAGGTTTGTGACACACACAACACCATAGATATCCTTCCAAAATTTTATTCACCACTTCAGTTTGGCCATCACTCTGGGGATGATAGGCTGAACTGAGTTTAAGGAAACTTCCTTGAAGCTGAAAAAGTTCTTGCTAGAAGATGCTTGTGAATATAGAGTCTCGGTCAGTCACAATATATTTTGGCATTCCATGAAATTTAAATACCATTTGGAAGAAAATTGATGCTACTTCTTGGCATTGTAGGGACGATGAAGAGGAAAGAAGTGGGCATACTTGCTCAGCCTATCAACCACTACAAATATGACTGTGTATTTTTGATTTTAGGCAAACATGTAACAAAGTCCATGGAAATGTTTGTCCAGATCTTGTCAGGTAGGAAGAGGTTGTAATAATTCTGGCACTAATATATTGTCATGTTTATTTCTTTGGCATTCTTCACAAGATCTGACAAAGTTCTCAATGTTAGTTGGCTAGTGTACTAAAACAGATAGCATGCTACAATAAACTCGTCGCACAAGTTTATTAATTAGAATTCCACTACGCTGGAATTTTGTATTAGATAAGTGTAACAATAAGTTACGTTGTAAATAAATTACAACAACAACGTTATACTATTGTAAGAAATAGTACAACTTATAAACGGGAAAGATTACAGTGAATCTAACCAGTATATAAAGGAAATTCCGTCTGAGGCTTGTCGTAACAATTTCCTTAAGAATTTTATTTCAAAACTCTCCCAAGATACAACAGACGTAATCTGCACGAGATTGTAATGAGTATGTCAACTCTGTGATATATATGGAATATAGAGCAGTAGAGCAAAGAAGCAGAAGAAATTACATTGGAATAGGATGAGAATGTGATCAGTATTATCTCCTATTTATAATTTCGTCCGCATCCCTTCAAACAGTCGCGTCCGCTTGACGGGTTGCACCCGTTGCCTTTTGGTCGCTGGTGTTCGTTAACGGGTCGCACCCACCCGCCCAACGGTACTGTTTCGTACCTGCTCGTACTGTTTGACCCGCGCCTCTTTAGTCGGGTCGCACCCGCTTGCGCTGCATCCTCTTGCGCCCGCGTCCGCTTCAATCGGCTTGCACCTGTTTGCTTCTAACGAGTCGCACCCGTTACTGTTCGCGTCCGCTTATGAACAGTCGCATCTCCTCAGGCAAAAACCCCGCCCGCTTCTCTTCAAATTCCAGGCCCAGCCCAGTTTCAGACAAAGCCTAAAACCGTTAAACAATGGCCTAGTAAAAAGAATGGTCATTTTAGACCCGCACCCGTACCGAGCCCGGCCAGGTTCGGTTCGGTCGGACAGACGGCGGCGGTGCACGCGCGTGTGTGGTGGAGATGCATGATCTCCCTCCTCACAACGAAGCGTACATTCAGGAGCCCCAGGCCCCCAACCTCCACTTGAGAAATCTATTAATATACTTAGATTTCTTAGTATTTTAGGCGATGTGAGACTTTATGTATTTTTCATTCACATGTTCTTTAGGAATTCCAACAATCCCCCACATGAATGATAATATACATATTTCCCACACAAAATGAAATATCACAGAGTACATATGGAATAATGCTTTATCGTGGATAAGTAGATATTTCACTTTGAACTTTCCCTAGTTAAAACTTATCGGATCTACTTGGCTAATCAGTGAATTATTTCATCTTGAACCGTTGGCCTTTATTGTAAATCCAGACAATAAGCTTTACGAAGCATTGATTACCTTCTCATCCAATCTCTTGGTTGTGTTCATTTTGGTCCTGAAAATTTTTTGGTTCTGCGAGTGTTTTTAGAGAATAAAAGCCTTTTAATATTCTCATAGAGCCGACCCAGCTCACACTAACATAGGTGATCACAACCATTAAGAGTATCCTACATATACCCCACTTGTTATTTCAAAGATATGGTCATCATTAAAAAATATAGTTTTAACCTTTAACTACTTCTGTAGGCATGCATTATATTTTGCACCATAGGAATGGAGTAGGACCAAGTCCATACAAATGCATAGCTTCTTGAGTTACTCATAACTGGTTTGCCTATTGATCCTAGTCTGTGGGATCTCCAATCGCTAGGATAGGTTTCCGTATAAGGTAACTCTTGTTGGTTTAGGCTTTTAAACCCATTCCCCTCGATGCGCAGTCAATTTTCTCTCTTGATAAACCTTTAGTAAATGGATCTGCTAGGTTATCATTTGTCCTCACATAATCAATGAAAATAGTTCCATTAGAGAGTAACTGCCTAACTGTGTTATGGCGACGACGTATGTGTCGTGATTTGCCATTATACACAAGGTTTTTCGCTCTACTTAGCGCTGCTTGATTATCGCAGTGAATACATATGGCCGTCACAGGTTTTGCCCAAAATGGAATATCTTCTAAGAATTGAGGAAGCCATTCTGCCTCTTCGCCTGCTTTATCTAATGCGATAAACTCAGATTCCATGGTGGATCGAGCTATGCATGTTTGTTTAGTAGATTTCCATGACACTGCTGCTCCTGCAAGGGTAAAGACATAACCAATTGTGGATTTTGATTCTTCTGAATCTGCAATCCAGTTTGCATCACTATATCCTTCTAAGACGGCAGGATATTTTCCATAATGTAAGGAAAAATTAGTGGTATTCTTTAAATATCCCAACACTCTCATTAGTGCTTTCCGGTGTTCCTTCCCTGGATTACTTGTATACCTGCTTAGTCGACTTACCGCGTAAGCAATATCTGGTCTGGTGCAATTCATCAAATACATTAAGCATCCTATTACACGAGAGTATTCCAGTTGCATTACACTCTCATCAGTGTTTTTATGCAGTACTTCCGATGGATTAAAAGGTGTCCTCACTCCTTTAATTCCATACTCTTGGAATTTTTCAATCACTTTGTCTACATAGTGTGACTGAGATAGTTCAATTCCATTAGGTGTTCTTATTATTTTGATTCCCAAAATAACGTCCGCAACTCCTAAGTCTTTCATATCGAAATTGTTGATTAACATCTTCTTTATAGTCTCTATTACTTTAGTATTAGGACCAAAGATTAGCATATCGTCTACATATAGACAAATCATCACATATGATTGTCCAACCTGTTTGTAATAAACACATTTATCACATTCATTTATACGAAAACCATTTTTCATCATGACACTATCAAATTTTTCATGCCATTGTTTTGGAGCTTGTTTTAGTCCGTATAGTGATTTCACTAACCGACATACTTTGTTTTCATTTCCTTTGGAAATAAAACCCTCAGGTTGCTCCATGTAAATCTCCTCATCGACATCTCCATTTAAGAATGTTGTTTTGACATCCATCTGATGAATTTCCAGATTATATATGGAAGCAATTGCTACTAACATTCTTATAGTGGTTATTCGTGTAACCGGTGAATAGGTATCAAAGAAGTTTACTCCTTCTTTTTGACGATATCCTTTGGCTACCAATCTGGCTTTATATTTATCTACAGAGCCGTCTGATTTCAATTTCTTCTTGAAAATCCATTTGCAGCCAATTGGTTTTATTCCAGATGGAATATCAACTATTTCCCAAGTTTTATTACTTAGAATTGAATCAATCTCACTTTGGATTGCTTCTTTCCAACATGAAGATTCAAAAGATGACATTGCTTCCTTGTATGTTTGAGGTTCGTGTTCTAACATATAAGTTAAAAAATCCAAACCAAATGTTTCGGAAGTTCTTGCCCTTACGCTTCTTCTTGGTTCAACCTCCTCGTTGTCCTGATGAGTTTCATCTTCACATGTCTCATCTCTGTTATCTCTTGTCCTTTTTGGGACAGGATTTCCATCGTTTCTTTTATGTGGGAACACATCTTCAAAAAACGAGGCATCTCTTGATTCCGTGATTGTATTTACATGAATATCATTTATATTAGACTTGAATACCAAAAATCAGTAGGCACTACTATTTTGGGCTGGCCCAAGATAATAACAATCTACTGTTTTTGGTCCAAGTTTGACTCTCTTGGGAGGCGGAACTGGAACTTTTGCCAAGCACCCCTGTGACGACCGCCCATGACTCCCGCACGAAACAAGGGAATGGTGCGCTGAAAAGTGTGCCAGGCAGCCATGGACGATAGTCAGGGTAAGATAAAACAGAATAGTCTATCGTATTACTCACAGCACATGGATAAAATACAATAGAAAATATACATAGTGAAGCTCTATAGAACAGAAGTCTCATCATATAAACGCATAATAGTTTTATACAATCATCTGAATAGTCAATACATCAAGCCTCACTACATAACACTCAGAGTATCAAACAAACAGCGGAACATCCAGTACATATAGTAAGAAAACAATATGCAAAAGCCTCCAGCTCGTCTTCGTCATCAACAGCGTTGGTAGCCAAGAACAGCACCTGTCACCTGCTACCTAGTCTGCCCATCCCAACATGGATGAACAGCCCAAGGTAATAAGAGTTGAACATAAAACCTTGAGTCAGACAACAGTCTTAGTGAGCAGTAAATCAACTATCAAACATACCAAAAGAGCATAAAAGGTAAAAGGAATAGGAACTCAACCATCCCACTCCACCTCATTCTACAGTGATAGCCCCCAGACACACTAAGCAGAAACAAGCATAACAAAGCAGACATTTAAAGTAAAGTAATTATCACTCGAGTCAAGGTCGATGTTTTTCCAAGTACAAACCCCCAAGGCCTAAACCAAGATCAGATAAGCACCCAGAAAACACCGCTCTTGAGGCCGAATGATGATACAATCAAACATCCATGACTCTGGCTATCACTGTTATCATTGCCTCGATATCACCGTTAATTGAATGGCCGGCACATTCTTTCAGCCGTCCGTCAAGGGCTAATGGCAACCCCGGTTCTAGACATAACTCCGCACGTCGTCATGACCCGTGCCTAGGACTATCGCATCTGCCCAGAGTACTAACACGTTATCGTGACCCGTGTCTGGAACGTCATCGTGACCCGTACCAACGTACTCTTGCTTTGAGCATGCTAGAACCTTCAATAACGATAAGATCCAAGCCTCCTAGTCATCCTCCTCGACGACTATTCTCATACTAGCTCAAGCGCCTCTCGAGCCCACCATTATCAACCAACTCAAACCGCATCATCGAGTTATCAACATGCTTGGGATAATCCCGTCTGGATTAAACCAAGGTTTTCTCACATCATGCTTTGCTTCATCGCATCATAGCAAAGTCCCATCTCAACATCATGGTTTGCCTCATCGCATCATGGCAAAGTCCATCATCATCGAATCTATCCATATGAGCTTCATCACTCGCTTCATATGCCACAAGCAACTTTCACCATTCAAGAGCCTTTCCACTTAGCTTTTGAATCATCTTCGACCAACTTGTCCAAATAAAGTTATCAATCAACTAATCGATCAAATCAAACATTAATCCCAGTAATCAATCATTCAAACAAGATCTAAATAAACAATTACAACATAATGGCAATTTCGTAAATAAAGAGTCCAAATCTAACATGCATTCTAACAAGCATGAATTATGAACAATATCTCTACAACTTGATGAATGAACTTGCATAAGTGAACATGTAGTAAAATAGATGTCAAAACTTCATAGATGATGGATCTACATGCAGACTTAAGGAAAATGCAAGAAATCACTATCTTTAACACATAAACAAGCCAACGATCCAATATACTCCTTTGGGTTCGTGTGAGAGATAACTACCACTCACCAAATCACCCAAACACCCCAAAAGCTACTAACTTCAGATCTGGACAGCGAAGAAACTAGCTTGATCCGACAAGATTCCACTTCAAATGATGAAATCTCTCTTTGTTGGATGAAGATCTTCAACTTTGGCTCTTGGATCTTCTATTTGATCTTCAATTTAGATGAAAGGAATCACTAGATTAGAGTGGAGAAAAGAAGTGAAGAAGTGTTGTAGTCGAGCTCTCAAAATGGCAGCACTTCGTCGCTTCAAAATCCGGTGCCAAAAAGTGAACCAAACCCCTCTATTTATAGACTGGAAATCCTTAGGTCGCCTGCCCCCCCTTAGGTCGTCCACGACCTAACTACTGCCGACCTACCAAACTCCACGACCTACGACTTAACAGGTCCTACGACCTAACACACATGCTAATGCGCGACCTAACACTACAACACTCACGCGACCTAACGTCATGGCCACCCTAACTCTCATGCGACTTAACGCTACACAGGGTCACACGACCTAACAGATCCAACGACCCTAAAACACGCGCGACCTACCTCGTACACGAGTTACGACCTATCCTTAACACAGCTATGCGACCTAACATCCTAACACTGCCTCCGACCTAGCGACTTAGCAACATAGCCGCCTTAACGACCTAGTCCCCTGCCGACCTAACGTTCTAACAGGCATACCGACCTAACTCAACCCCGAGTCAATGACTTACCACACACACGACCTCCTTATGGCCGACCTAACACTAAGTCGCTCGCGACCTATCTATACACTGCTGTCTAATATGGGTCGCTCACCCCTAAGTCTAACTATCTTAGGTCGCTTCCTGTTTTTAAGTCTCTACTACTAGGTCTCCTTAGGTCGTTAACTCCACTAACTCGGTGATTACTAGGTCGTACTGTCTTAAGTCGCTCTCTACCTTAGGTCGCTCAAACGACCTAACTTCCACCCGATCTATCTTCCACACGACCTAACACCCATTCGACCTAACCTCTTAAGTCGCCTAAACCTATGAGTCGGTCAATGCCTTAGGTCGCTCCAACTCCTATAGGTCGCTAATTCTATAAGTCGCTCTACCGACCTAAGCTCTACACGACTCAACTCCAAACGACTTAGGCTTTGGTCGACTCATACTCTAAACGACTTAACAACATCAACGACTTAATGTCGATAGTTTTACGATCTTTCGATCCGTAAAAATACGGGTCGTTACATTCTCTCCCCCTTAGGAATTTCGCCCCCGAAATTCCAAACAAACAAGAGCAACCAAAACTATTCTACATGCCTACCATCCATAGCAATCAACAAACCATGCATCCAATTACTAGCCTAGCATGCAGAATTCTAAGACTAGAACAAGTTACAAATTCGTGAGATGTCACGACACCTTAGGGCCATACCTCGAAGAGTTCAGGATGAGCTGCCTTCATCCTTTCTTCCTCCTCCCACATACAGTCGCTAACATCATCACTCCATTGTACCTTGAGCAACGTAATCGTCTTCCTCCTAAGCTGTTTCGTATCGGTTTCAACAACACGAAGTGGCTTACGAGGTCTCGTAACAACTGGATCAACCTCTAAATCTTCACAGCTATCAGCAGAAACCACCGTATTCGAGTCATGCACATACTTCCGTAGATAAGATACATGAAAAACATTGTGCACACCCGCCATCTTTTCCGGTAACTCCAATCTATAGGCGAGCTTTCCAATTCGCTCGATGATCGGGAATGGTCCAACAAATCTCGGAGTCAATTTTCCTTTCTTCCCGAATCGAATAACATTCTTCAGAGGAGAAATCTTCACAAAAACCATATCACCTACGTCGAATTCCAAATCCTTACGACGATTATCGGCATAACTTTTCTGACGATCTTGGGCTGCCTTCATTCGTTGCCGAATGATCTCTATACAATCCGAAGTCCGTCGAATCATTTCTGGCCCAAGTATCAGTTTTTCTCCAGTTTCCAACTAATATGTCGGAGAGTTACACGGTCTTCCATACAGTGCCTCATATGGTGCCATACCAATACTTGACTGGTAGCTGTTATTATATGCAAATTCCACCAAATGAAGGTGATCTTCCCATGATCCTCCGAAATCCAAAACACATGCTCTCAGGAGATCTTCCAAAACTCGGTTGACTCTCTCGGTCTGACCATCTGTTTGGGGGCGATAAGCTGTACTCAAACACAACTCGGTTCCCAAAACTTCCTGGAAGCTCTTCCAAAATCCACTAGTGAACAATGGATCTCGATCGCTCACTATATTCTTCGGAATACCATGGAATCGAACTATCCACTTAACATAAAGCTCAGCCAACTTCGATGCAGTCCTAGTTGATCGAACAGGAATGAATCTTGCACTCTTAGTTAAACGATCTATAATGACCCAAATCCCTTCATTTCCTGCCCTGGTTCTAGGTAGACCATCGATAAAATCCATCGATATCTGCTCTCACTTCCATGTAGGAACCTCTAATGGCTGAAGCAATCCACTGGGCTTCTTCTGCTCGGCTTTTACCAACTGGCTGTTCATACATTTGGAAATAAAATTTCCAACATCCTTCTTCATACCTTCCCAGTAGTAGGTTCTCTTCATATCCCGATACATCTTATTTCCACCTGGATGAATTGTCAAATTTGAGTGATGACTTTCCCTTAGAACTTTATCTCTCAATTCATCTATATCGGAAAAAACTAATCGTCCTTGCTTCCGAAGTCAACCCTCTCGATCGACCTCGAATCCTTTATCCTTTTCTGGGTCCAATCCAGATTCCAAATCACAGATAATCTTGACAATCTTATCATCTCGCTTTTGGCTCTCGCCAATTCTTTCCACAAGAGTAGGTCTTATCGATAAGTTTGCCAACATTTCAGGTTCCAATTCACATCTAGGCCTGAAGTCAAATCCAGCCAAATACTCAAGACTCTTCCATTCTAAAAACATGACTCCCAACCCTGCATGTCTTCGACTTAACGCATCAGCCACTACGTTACCTTTTCCCGGAGTATAAGCTATACCAAAATCATATGATGCTAAAAACTCTAGCCATCGTTGCTGCCGAAGATTCAAATCCTTTTGGGAGAAAAGATACCTCAATGACTTATGATCCGTAAACAACTCGAATCGAACTCCCAACAGGTAATGTCTGCACATCTTCAAAGCAAATACAATTGCCGCTAACTCCAAATCATGAGTCGGATAATTCCTTTCATGCGGCTTTAGTTGTCGACTTGCATATGAAACAACTTTATCCTTCTGCATTAGCACTGCTCCAAGTCCAGTACCACATGCATCGGTGTAAACCACCATCTCATCATTCCCACTTGGAATAGTCAAAACAGAAGCACTTGTCAGTCGCTCTTTCAGGATTCCGAAAACTTGCTCACACTTAGCATCCCATCTGAACACTTGGTTCTTTTTCGTCAATCCTGTTAACGGTGCAGCTATCTTGGAAAAGTTTTTGATAAACCGACGATAATATCCTGCTAATCCAAGAAAACTTCTCACATCAGATGCATTCTTAGGTCTAACCCAATCCTGGATCGCTGCCACCTTGGCGGGATCAACCGCTATTCCATTTCCAGAGATAACATGGCCTAAGAACCTCACTTCACTCTTCCAGAAGTGATACTTCGAAAACTTAGCCTTTAGCTGATGTTTCCGCAAGATTTCCAAAACAACACGTAAGTGCGTCTTGTGCTCTTCCTCAGTTCTGGAATAAATCAGAATATCATCCACGAACACAAGTACGAACTTGTTCAACTGATCCCTGAGCACTCTATTCATAAGATCCACAAAATATGCTGGTGCATTGGTCAATCCAAACGGCATTACCAACCACTCATAAAAACCGGATGGTGTCCTAAAAGCAGTCTTCGGCACACTATCCTTCACCACTCTTAACTGGTGAAATCCCGTTGCCAAATCCATCTGAGAAAACACCTTAGCTTCGTGAAGCTGATCAAACAAGTCATCTATTCTCGGCAATGGATACTTGTTCTTCCTAGTCACTTTATTCAGCTCACGATAATCCACACACAACCTCAACGATCCATCCGCTTTGGTTGCGAACACAACTGGTGCACCCCATTCGGACACACTACGCTGAATGAATCCTTTCTGTAAAAGGTCATCAACTTGCGCCTTCAACTCTTGCTGTTCTCTAGGCGCCATCCGCCTAAGAGGCATCACAACAGGTCTGGCTCCCTCAACTAGATCGATACGAAACTCGATCTCCCTATGCGGTGGTAACCCTTTGACCTCGTCAAAGACGTCCTCAAATCCATTCACAACCGGCATCGATGACAGTCTATCCCGTGGAACAACCAGCGAATACATGAAGCTCATGAAGACGCCTTCTTCATGCTTACATCGTATCACAACCTTTCGCCCTTCCACATTCCCGACTGTCACCTCCAGTTTCTCACAATCAACCTTTGCCGCATACTTCCTAAGCCAGTCCATACCCAAAATAATTCCGAACCCCGCAAAGTTCAGAACAAAGCAATCACAAACAAAAGAGCAATCATGACTCGATACAACTAGACCACGGCATAGCATACACAAACAAGACGAACCCCCAACTGGATTAGTCACAACCAATGGCCTATCAACAATATCAGGTTCCAAACCCAACCGGTCTACAAGATCATTACAAACAAACGATTGCGACGCCCCAGTATCAAACAACACTCTTACTAGAACACCACACATGGAAAAAGTACCTTGAACCACCACACTCTTTCCTTTCTCTTCAGCAGTAGGAGCTTTCAAAGATGATGGAACAGCTCCCAAAGCATAAGCTTGCACAATCTGCTTATCTTTCCTCGGTTCTGGACAGTCCTTCCTGATATGCCCCAGCTTATCACAGTTGTGGCATTTCAACTGCTCCTTTGGATTCCTGCAATCCCTAGAGAGATGGCCCTTCTACCGACAATTGTAGCAGGTCACTTCACCCTTTGGCTTCTTCTGGCCATCCTTACCCTTCTGCTGTTGCTGCTTCCTCTTCTTGTTTCCACTTTGCTCCTTGTTCACAGCAACAATAGATCCTTCCTTAGGAAACAGATTCTCATGCCTGAGAGCTTTCTCCATAAGCTTCTCAAACGGATCGTCCAGATGATCCACCAACTGCCTCCCAAGATAACTATCCAAGCCTGTCACAAACTTCTCGTTTTTCTGGTAGGGAGATTCAACATACGATCTGGCATACTTGGACAAAGCTTCAAACTCAGAAACATACTCAAGAACTGATCTTCCACCTTGCTTGAGTTCCACAAACTTCTTAAACAAAACAGATTTCTAAGCCGTAGAGATGAACTTAGCTTCAAATCTGACTTGGAATTGCTCCCAAGTAATCTCTTCCTCTGGAGTATCAATGGTGATAGAGTTCCACCAATCAGAAGCTCTCCCTTGAAGCTGTCTTGATGCAAGCTTTCTCTTAGTTGCATCCTCAATTCCTAAATCACCAAAGATCCTTCTACAAGCATCAATCCATCTCTGCACTTCAATGGTTGATTCTGTCCCTAAGAAAACCTTTCCTCCAAGAGCAGTATAGTCCTTACACAACTTAGCAAAATCCACTGGTCTTGGAGCTTGAACTTGAACCCCAACATCTACTGATGGCCCCGAAGTTGGTATCCTTCTCATGATCGAAGTCATCATAGCCTCGAACATAGAAGCATAATCAGCAACTCCCTCTGAAGCACGGCCTTCCCTAGCAGCTTGTCTCTCTCTTCGACTCATTCTTAATATTTATAAAAAGAAGAATGATTAGAACACCTTGAGAAACAACTACATAAGGAGTTCAAATCCTTCTAAGCTACTATATTATATATAGTAATCATCCATCAAAATACAATTACGTCTCTCATACGTAGTTACGTCAGTGAGCGTTGGCTAAAATCGATTAACCAAAGCTCTGATACCAAATGTGACGATCGTCCATGACTCCCGCACGAAACAAGGGAATGGTGCGCTGAAAAGTGTGTCAGGCAGCCATGGACGATAGTCAGGGTAAGATAAAATAGAATAGTCTATCGTATTACTCACAGCGCATGGATAAAATACAATAGAAAATATACATAGTGAAGCTCTATAGAACAGAAGTCTCATCTTATAAACTCATAATAGTTTTATACAATCATCTGAATAGTCAGTACATCAAACCTCACTACATAACACTCAGAGTATCAAACAAACAGCGGAACATCCAGTACATATAGTAAGAAAACAATATGCAAAAGCCTTCAGCTCGTCTTCGTCATCAACAGCGTTGGTAGCCAAGAACAGCACCTGTCACCTCCTACCTAGTCTGCCCATCCCAACATGGATGAATAGCCCAAGATAATAAGAGTTGAAAATAAAACCTTGAGTCAGACAACAGTCTTAGTGAGCAGTAAATCAACTATCAAACATACCAAAAGAGCATAAAGGATAAAAGGAATAGGAACTCAACCATTCCACTCCACCTCATTCTACAGTGATAGCCCCCAGACCCACTAAGCAGAAACAAGCATAACAAAGCAGACATTTAAAGTAAAGTAATTATCACTCGAGTCAAGGTCGATGTTTTTCCAAGTACAAACCCCTAAGGCCTAAACCAAGATCAGATAAGCACCCAGAAAACACCGCTCTTGAGGCCGAATGATGATACAATCAAACATCCATGACTCTGGCTATCACTGTTATCATTGCCTCGATATCACCGTTAATTGAATGGCCGGCACCTTCTTTCAGCCGTCCGTCAAGGGCTAATGGAAACCCCGGTTCTAGACATAACTCCGCACGTCGTCATGACCCGTGCCTAGGACTATCGCATCTGCCCAGAGTACTAACACGTCATCGTGACCCGTGTCTGGAACGTCATCGTGACCCGTACCAACGTACTCTTGCTTTGAGCATGCTAGAACCTTCAATAACGATAAGATCCAAGCCTCCTAGTCATCCTCCTCGACGACTATTCTCATACTAGCTCAAGCGCCTCTCGAGCCTACCATTATCAACCAACTCGAACCACATCATCGAGTTATCAATATGCTTGGGATGATCCTGTCTGGATTAAACCAAGGCTTTCTCACATCATGCTTTGCTTCATCGCATCATAGCAAAGTCCCATCTCAACATCATGGTTTGCCTCATCGCATCATGGCAAAGTCCATCATCATCGAATCTATCCATATGAGCTTCATCACTCGCTTCATATGCCACAAGCAGCTTTCACCATTCAAGAGCCTTTCCACTTAGCTTTTGAATCATCTTCGACCAACTTGTCCAAATAAAGTTATCAATCAACTAATCAATCAAATCAAACATTAATCCCAGTAATCAATCATTCAAACAAGATCTAAATAAACAATTACAACAATAATGGCAATTTCGTAAATAAAGAGTCCAAATCTAACATGCATTCTAACAAGCATGAATTATGAACAATATCTCTACAACTTGATGAATGAACTTGCATAAGTGAACATGTAGTAAAATAGATGTCAAAACTTCATAGATGATGGATCTACATGCAGACTTAAGGAAAATGCAAGAAATCACTATCTTTAACACATAAACAAGCCACCGATCCAATATACTCCCTTGGGTCCGTGTGAGAGATAACTACCACTCACCAAATCACCCAAACACCCCAAAAGCTACTAACTTCAGATCTGGACAGCGAAGAAACTAGCTTGATCCAACAAGATTCCACTTCAAATGATGAAATCTCTCTTTGTTGGATGAAGATCTTCAACTTTGGCTCTTGGATCTTCGATTTGATCTTCAATTTAGATGGAAGGAATCACTAGATAAGAGTGGAGAAAAGAAGTGAAGAAGTGTTGTAGTCGAGCTCTCAAAATGGCAGCACTTCGTCGCTTCAAAATCCGGTGCCAAAAAGTGAACCAAACCCCTCTATTTATAGACTGGAAATCCTTAGGTCGCCTGCCCCCCCTTAGGTCGTCCACGACCTAACTACTGCCGACCTACCAAACTCCACGACTTACGACTTAACAGGTCCTACGACCTAACACACATGCTAATGCGCGACCTAACACTACAACACTCACGCGACCTAACGTCACGGCCACCCTAACTCTCATGCGACTTAACGCTACACAGGGTCACATGACCTAACAGATCCAACGGCCCTAAAACACGTGCGACCTAACTCGTACACGAGTTATGACCTATCCCTTAACACAGCTATGCGACCTAACATCCTAACACTGCCTCCGACCTAGCGACTTAGCAACATAGCCGCCTTAACGACCTAGTCCCCTGCCGACCTAACGTTCTAACAGGCATACCGACCTAACTCAACCCCGAGTCAACGACTTACCACACACACGACCTCCTTATGGCCGACCTAACACTAAGTCGCTCGCGACCTATCTATACACTGCTGTCTAATATGGGTCGCTCACCCCTAAGTCTAACTATCTTAGGTCGCTTCCTGTTTTTAAGTCGCTACTACTAGGTCTCCTTAGGTCGTTAACTCCACTAACTCGGTGATTACTAGGTCGTACTGTCTTAAGTCGCTCTCTACCTTAGGTCACTCAAACGACCTAACTTCCACCCGATCTATCTTCCACACGACCTAACACCCATTCGACCTAACCTCTTAAGTCGCCTAAACCTATGAGTCGGTAAATACCTTAGGTCGCTCCAACTCCTATAGGTCGCTAATTCTATAAGTCGCTCTACCGACCTAAGCTCTACACGACTCAACTCCGAACGACTTAAGCTTTGGTCGACTCATACTCTAAACGACTTAACAACATCAATGACTTAATGTCGACAGTTTTACGATCTTTCGATCCGTAAAAATACGGGTCGTTACAACCACCACACTTTGAGGTATTTAAAACTTGGTTTGTGTCCTTTCCATAACTCATATGGAATTGTTCCTGTTTTATTGTGAGGGACTTTGTTTAATATGTGATTAGACATATTTAATGCTTCCCCCCACAAGTTCGTCGGTAGACCAGAAGTTAAAAGCATGGCAGTAATCATGTCTTTTAACGTTCTGTTCTTCCTCTCGGCTACACCATTTTGTTGTGGTGAATATGGAGCTGTTGTTTGATGAATTATACCATTTTCGGCACAGAACTGTTCAAATGGTGATTCATACTCTCCACCTCGATCAGATCTTAATATCTTGATCTTTTTATTTAACTGATTTTCTACCTCAGCCTTGTATTTTATAAACGTTGTTATTGCTTCATCTTTACTATTTAAAAGATATACATAGCAATATCGCGTATAATCGTCAATGAAAGTAATGAAATACTTTTTCCCACCTTTTGTAGGTAGTGATTTAAAATCACATAAATCTGTATGTACCAAACCTAATTGTTCGGTGCTTCTGTCAACAGATTTAAATGGTTGTTTGACCATTTTTGCTTCTACACATGTCTCACATTTGTAGTTCTTATCTACTTGGAATTTTGGAATTGATCCCAAGTTTGATAATTTCTTCATTTTTTGGAAGTTTATGTGTCCTAATCTATCGTGCCATAGTAAAATTTCGTGCTCAAGCAAGTAAGAAACTTCAATTTTATTAATAGCACAATCAGAATACATAGATTTATTGCCGATAACGGCTACGTTTGCCTTAAATAGGCCGTCACATAAATAACCCCTTTCGATATACATTCCAGCTTTGAACAGAACCATCTTGTCTGATTCAAACACAATTTTGAATCCTTTCTTTGATAGCACTAAGCCGGAGATCAGATTCTTGCGTATGTCCGGAACATGAAGCACGTCATTCAATTTGACAGTTTTTCCAGAAGTGAACTTGAGGATAACTGTGCCACTGCCTTCGATCATGGAAATTGCAGAATTACCCATGTAGAATCTTTCCTTCTGATCGAATTTCTGGTATGTTGAAAACATGGATTTTTCAGAGCCAACATGATGAGTAGCTCCTGTGTCAACCCACCATTGGTTAGGATTATGAAGCAAATTGCATTCAGAAATAACCGCTGAAAAGGTGGACTTATCCATGTTGTCAACTGTTGCCATCTCTGTTTTATTATAAAACAGTAAAATTCTTAAGATGTTATTTGGCTAGTGTACTAAAACAGATAGCACGCTACAATAAACTCGTCGAACAAGTTTATTAATTAGAATTCCACTATGCTGGAATTCTGTATTAGATAAGTGTAACAATAAGTTACGTTGTAAATAAATTACAACAACAACGTTATACTATTGTAAGAAATAGTACAACTTATAAACGGGAAAGATTACAGTGAATCTAACCAGTATATAAAGGAAATTCCGTCTGAGGCTTGTAGTAACAATTTCCTTAAGAATTTTATTTCAAAACTCTCCCAAGATACAACAGACGTAATCTGCACGAGATTGTAATGAGTATGTCAACTCTGTGATATATATGGAATATAGAGCAGTAGAGCAAAGAAGCAGAAGAAAGTAGATTGGAATAGGATGAGAATGTGATCAGTATTCTCCCCTATTTATAATTTCCTCCGCATCCCTTCAAACAGTCGCGTCCGCTTGACGGGTCGCACCCGTTACCTTTTGGTCGCTGCTGTTCGTTAACGGGTCGCACCCGCCCGTCCAACGGTACTGTTTCGTACCTGCTCGTACTATTTCGCCCGCGCCTCTTCAGTCGGGTCGCACCCGCTTGCGCCGCATCCGCTTCAATCGGCTCACACCTGTTTGCTTCTAACGGGTCGCACCCGTTACTGTTCGCGCTTATGAACAGTCGCATCTCCTCAGGCAAAAACCCCGCCCGCTTCTCTTCAAATTCCAGGCCCAGCCCAGTTTCAGACAAAGCCCAAAACCATTAAAAAATGGCCTAGTAAAAAGAATGGTCATTTTAGACCCGAGCCCGGCCCGTTCGGTCGGACAGACGGCGGCGGCGCGCGCGTGTGTGTGGTGGAGATGCATGATCTTCCTCCTCACAACGAAGCATACATTTGGGAGCCCCAGGCCCCCAACCTCCACTTGAAAAATCTATTAATATACTTAGATTTCTTAGTATTTTAGGCGATGTGGGACTTTATGTATTTTTCATTCACTTGTTCTTTAGGAATTCCAACACTCAATATCCGTCTTCATCTTTTTCCAATAAAAAACCCGCTTTAACCTATGCATGGTTGCCTTAACCCCTGAATGTCCTCCTAAAGGGACTGAGTGATGCTCCTTAATAAGAAATTGAGTCAGCTGAGTTAGATGATGATCAACCAAAAATTTTCCATTTCTAAATATCATGTCTTCAACTGTCTTGTGTTTATTTTTTGGTAGTTTTTTTGCTTGCACCTTTGCTATTAATTGCTGATACCATGAAGAATCATGTAGAGCTTCCTTAAGTTTCTGTAGCCATGGTGTCTACACTATAGAGATGGCTTGTATCAGGACTTTGTTCACTTCAATTTCACCTCTCGTTGATAAGGCATCAGCCACCTTATTCTCTTCACCGCTTTTATATTCCACGTTATAATCAAATCCATGAAGTTTAGCCAACCATTTCCCTTGTACCCTAGTATGTATTTGTTGGATTAACAGGTGCGTCAAACACTGGTGATCAGTTTTAATTACAAATTGTCTCCCCATCAGATATTGTGACCATCTTTTAGTGGCAATGATGACGGCGAGGAGCTCTTTCTCATAAGTAGACAGAGCTAAATTTCTTCCATGGAGAGCTTTACTCAAATAGGCTATAGGATTCTTGTTTTGAATGAGAACTGCCCTTACTCCCTGTCCACTAGCATCACTTTTTAATATGAAAGGTCGAGTGAAATCAAGCATGGCTAGTATTGGTGGTGCTACCAAGCATTACTTTAACTGTTCAAAAGATCTTCTTACTTCCATTTGAAGGCATCCTTCTTCAACATTGAAGTTAGTGGCTTAGTAATTATTCCATGGCTTTTTATTAATCTGCGGTAGCATCCTACAATCCCCAAGAACCCTCTTAAAGCCTTTAAGTTTTGTGGTTTGGGCCAACTAAGAATAGCTTGCACTTTACTGGGATCAATTGATATACCCTCAGCAGAAATTAGATGCCTCAGGTAATCTATGGATTTTTGGGCAAACTAACATTTAGAAAGTTTGATCACCAAGGCATTTTGCTGCAAAATGTGAAAAGTTATTTCAAGATGTTTAAAATGGTCAGTCCACGTTTGGCTATACACAAGTATATCATCAAAAAACACCAAAATAAATTTTCCCAAATAAGATCTGAATATACCATTCATGAGAGACTGAAAGGTGGAAGAAGCATCTGCCAATCCAAATGGCACCACCACAAACTCATAGTGGCCATCATGGGTTTTGAAAGCAGTTTTATAGATGTCATCTTCTTGCATTCCGATTTGATGATAACGAGACCTTAACTCTAATTTTGAATAATACTGAGAACCATGCAACTCATCATATAGCTCTTCAATTAGTGGAATGAGGAACTTGTCTTTGATGGTCTATGCATTCAACCGCCTATAATCAATACATAATCTCCATGTTCCATCTTTCTTTCTGACCATAATAACAGGAGATGAATAAGAACTATGGCAAGGTCTAATAATCCCAGAGTCTAACATGTCTTGAATGATTTTTTCTAGTTCATTCTTGATGTGGTATGAGTGCCTATAAGGTCTTAAACAAATAGGTTTGGAGTCTGATAAAAAGGGTATTCTATGGTCATGGGGTCTTAGTGGAGGTAGTTTTGGAGAGGAGTAGGTGATCATGGGATAATGTTTGAGCATGGTATCAATTTCTAGTGGTATAGGGTTAGTAGTGTTCTCTGATTGTATAACCTGAAAACACACCGTCATAGCTACTTGCCCATGTACACACTCTTTATTTAACTTCCTCTTATTGATAAATTTCAACTCTTCCTATTCAAACCCTGCCATATATAGGGTTTATTATTGTACACAAACTTAACTTGTAGCAGCTCTAAGTTAAGTGTTATTCCTCCCAAGTTTTTCATCCATTGTGCCCCCAGCACCACTTGACAGCCATCTAAGGGAAATAGAAGCAAGTCTACTACCATAGTACACCCTTGGCACTTGAGCACAACATCATTACATACACCTGATCTAGTCAATTTTTCCCCATTGGCCACCATTACTTCAAACAGTCTAGTCTCATCAATTTTTAAACCTAACTTCCTGGCCAGTTTGTCATTAATGAAGCTGTGAGTAGAAGCAGAATCAATTAAAATTTAAACTGGTTTGCCCTGAATACTCCCTTTGAGCTTGATGGTAGACAAAGTAGGAATTCCATGTAAAGCCTGCAAGGAGATAGATAATGTTTCTTCAATTTGAATGTCAGATTCTGAAGTGGATACATCATTAATACTGGAATATTCCACTTCTTGTAATGGCATTATTCCTTCCAGTACATAAACTTGAGGGTTTTTGCACATGTGATCTCTTGACCATTTCTCCTTACAACCATAGCATGAATTTTGCCTTCTCATCTCAATAATTTGGCTTAGAGTGAGCCTTCTACTCCTAGCTAAGGTTTCAAGTCGAGTGTCTTCGGAGTTGTTGACTGGGTTATAGTGAGGGTAAGAAGTGGAGTCTTATGAGGATCTGGGTGGAGGGATTTCATTGTCTTTGATACCTGTGGTGCTAGGTGATGGGTATTTAAATTTTTTGGTTTGAAGGCATTTACTTTCAAACATTTTTGCAAGTGATACTGCCTCCCTGGAGTCAATTGGCCTTAAGGTAACTACATCATACCTAATTTCTTCCTTTAATCCTCCAATAAATAGATCAAGCAAGTATTTTGGTGGCAATGTTTTGTACTACAGCCTGTAACTGCTCAAATTTTCTCAAATAAGATGTGACTATTGTATGCTGCTTGAGTTTGGATAAAGTTTCATATAGCCTCTCTATTTCTTCAGAATTGAACCTGACCAATATCTCTTTTGTGAAGACTGGCCATGACTCATTATTATTGACTGTATTCACATCAATGATACCAATGCAAGGCTTCCTTTTTTTAGAGCAAATGAACAAATTTCTACCCATTGATGTTCTTCGGTGTGATGAAACTTAAAGTACCGCTCGACTTGTCTCAGCCAGTCTGCAACTCCCTCTACTCTTGAATATGTAAGAAAGCCTAACTTAATAATGGGGTATGGATTGTGGTTGTGAAGCACAGGATAGTCTGGTGGTAATGGGTTTCTAGGTTGTTGTGGTGGCAGTTGTTCTGTAGATATCTTGAATTGGTGTTAAAAAGGGGAACATTTCTTGGTGGTATAAATGGCGTTGTAGGCAAATAATTGAAGGTTATTAGTGGCGGTGGCTATGGTGGATACATGGTTGCAATGGAGGAGGTGGACACGGCTAAAGGGGTGTTGAAGTTTGTGAAGAGGCTGGTGGTTGTAGGTGAAAAGGATTCCTATTTTGGCGATATTCATTCACAAAGGCAGTTAACGTAATGTGCACACCTTCAAATTTAGTATGTAAATCTCGAGTGGATTGATAGAATTTCTTTTCCAAATTCTAGACAGTATATTCCAAATTTTGAGTGTTTTGTTGTAAATTTCTAACAGTAATTTCCAAATTTCTCAATGAATAAGTGGTGCGGTTGTTGATCTCCTCTTGCCTTAAACATGGATCACCTGGATTTGAAATTAGGGTTGGATCTGGATCCGAATTTAGGGCATTCTTAGGATTGAATGTAGGATTGTGTTGTATCTCCGACGACCACTCTGATACCAAATTGGAAGGCCCGAGGTTTTCTGAGCTTTTGGCCATGGCTATTAATGATGAATTATGGGAAGAAGATGAAGAGTTCTAGTTGGAAAAAGGTTATTTGAAACTGTGCATGTGCACAGATATGTATGTGCACACAAGAGTGGAAAACATGAAGAACAGTGGTTGGCATTTTCACGTAAGATCAAGAAATAGCAAAATCCAAATCGAGACTAGAAGGAAGTATCATGAAAATGCAAATTTCCTCTAAGAAGACATGGCTCCTATATAAAACGAAGACATTTACAAACATGTATTTTTGACAAGAAACAAAAATTTCAAAAAGCTTTAATTCACGCAAGAATTTGTGAACAAGAATACTTCAGAAGGATTTAAGAAATAAAATTAGAGGATGAAATGACCTAGAATTTTGGGTATTTGAGATTTAAATATTAAATTGATTTTTAATATTTAAAAGTTAATTCTAACTTGAATTTTAAATATAACTAATTTTTGGATAGTTAATTTTTGAATTTATTAATTGGAAATTGGATAAAATATTGAATCGGGAGTTTTAAGCATGTTAAAAATAATTTAAATGCTTATAAAATTTATATTGATAATATTGAAGATAATAAAAGTTTAAAAATTGAATTTGGAAGTGATTTGTTCAGTTTTAAAAATATATCGTTTTAATTGACGTTTTAAAAATAGCTTTCCGAGGCACGATCTTAGAATTTGACGAAATAAGTTCCATTGGATCCGTAATAGTGTATTATCATCGGATTTCAAATTTCGTAGCATTTGGAGTTATAATGCGATTGTACGGTGTATAAACGCGCTGAAATTCGATAATTTAATATACTGATTGGGTACAAAAAGTTATCTTCTCCATACGAACGAATTAGGACTTGGAACCTTTTCCATTGCATTCGGAATAGGGGTATAATATTATGAACGCCTAGCGGCACACCTCGATTGGAGATCAATATTTTAAGCTATGGTTTCGAGAGAATTTAAACACACACACACACACACAGATATATATATATATATATATATATATATATATATATATATATATATATATGCCTTTCAAATCTATATTCCCATCAACCTTTTTCATCCTCCATTCAATCACTATAGCTGGTTGATTTAAACACGTTTACATCAAATCGTATTTCCCTCCCCCTTTTTCTTTTTTAATCCGCAAATAGTTCGTAGCCCAAAAAAACAAGAAATATGAAAATGGCCATGAGTTCATTCCTCCCTAAATCGATAACGAGTTCTTTCTTACCTCTGGGATTCAAGATTTCGATTCAATCATCCAAAAAAGGAAGGAAAATCACGTAGTCGACTAGGAGAATCGAGTATCGAAGGGGAGGATCGAACGGTAGTTTAGAGCTTCGTTGCTGGAAGAGGCTAGGGTGGATCGCGTTTGCAGCCGAAGATTGGAGGAGACTCAATGGTGAGAAGCTCGCGCACGGGGGAGGATTTGGTCACGAAGGGGATTGGAGGCAAAGTGCGTGCCACAAATTGGGTCGCCGATTGGGGGTTCGCAATGGTGGTCGAGGCGAGGAGGGCGGCTGCGATTTGGGTTCATCGATGTCACGTGGAGGCCGCGAGCTAGTTTTGGGTTCGAAGGTGATTAAGTTATTTGGTTTAATTATAATTATTTTAGTTGTGAATCAAAATTTTAGAAAAAATATATTCTATCTGACATTTTAATTATACTGTGGATAATGATGTACCTCCCACTCCTTTAACATATATATATATATATATATGTCTGTGTGTGTGTAATAAATAAATAGTTTATGCTGATTGATTTTTGCAAATTGGTGAAGAGATGGTTGATATTGATAAAGTACCTTGTGATTTTAAAATTTTGAAAAAAATAATTTAAAATTTTAAGTTGACTTTAAATCAAACGAATTTAATTATATCGATGTTAATGAAAATCCGTAAAATTTCTTGTACGAGGTTCAAAACTAAAAGTGATTAGCCATTTGAATTCTTAGTTGAGAAATCTACATGATGGAATAAAAAGTGGAATGGTTTGCGAATAAAAATCAAAGGTGAGAATTTCTCACACATTTGGATTACCTTTTTAAATTAAAATGTTTAAATTAAAATGTTTAAATTTATATTATTGGATGTTGATTGGATTGATAGATTTATAATTATCTGTTGGATGATTACATATATATAGTAGTATATACATTAGTATTGGAGTGATTGATATTCCCGCATTATATAGTTAATGAGACCCTATACGCCCCGCATAATAGTGGATGATCCTATATGAAGCGATATCCCCAGCGATATCCCCTTCGAAGTGGGATTGGTTTTATATTGAATTAATATCAGTGGACGCAGGGAAACAGGTTAGAGGAATCCAACTGGATTCCTCCAACCTGTTGAATTTATTTCATATTCAGTGATTTGATTTATTTGAATAATGTGTGATAGATTATATGATAAATTGGATTTATTGGATGCCATGGTATTGCTGGGTATGTTTTGGTATTTTAAAATATCAAAAATATGATTATGGAATTTTTAAAAGAAATTAAAAGAAGAATTCAAAGTAAAAATATTTATAGTAAAGATGGATAAATTAAAAGGTAATGAATTTGAAAAAAAATAGTTTATTTTTAAAATCCTGTTTAATAATTCCGGAATATGGAAAAATAGAAATTTTGAATAAATGTGAATTAAAGGGTTTTTAAGAATAGAACTCAAGCGATGTTGTTTAAGTAATAAAAGAATGTATCTTTAAATTTTAAGATTTTAATAGTTTGGAAAAATAAAGGGGAAATTTTGAAAATAAAATATGAAATTTATGTTCTAACTTTGAATAGGATTTTAAATCAAAAAAAGGAAATGATAGTGGGTTTGGGATAAATTTGGATTAACTAAGAAATTAATTTAAAAATGGAATTTAGTTTGGATATCGATTTAAAACCGATGCAATGTGGTGAAACAGTGACGAAAACGAGAAATGAGAATATGGAAATTAGAAACGAAGTTTATAATGTAAAGTGAAGTAAATTATCAGTAGATAATTTGGAAGTATAAATTCATGGTGGGAACTTATAAGGAGATGGGTAAATCGTTTTAAAAATAAATGGTAGTTTTTTTTTAAATGCGAAAAATGAAAATTACGGAATTAGAACGTAAATTAAGATGCAAATAAATCGATAGGGATTTATAAAATATTTGGACTGGCTATATTTGGGTTGGAAATATACTTTCCGGAAAAGTCAAGTCCATTTTTAAAGAAAGATTTTTTAGTATTAATTAGAAAATGTTAAAGTGTTTAAAGAATGTTTTTAGGAAATTTATTATTTAATTGTTTTAAAATTTGTTAAAGTAAATATTAATTAAATTAGTTATAGTAGTAATCATCATTAAAGGTTTAATCAGCATTGTTATTTTGAAGAATAATTATTAGATATTTATATTTTATAAAATGGCTTTTATTTAAAAAGTAGTTTTTGTCTAAAGTAACTTGGAATTTTTTTATAGGAATCCCATAAGTATTATTTTGAAAATTTGTAAATAAATTTTCGGGAAGTATTGGTACACCCGCATGGCGAAATCAGAGGCAATGAGTGCCTGCAGTTGAGACTTTGATTTCTCTGGGATAGAGACGTAACCATTGAACTGTGATCCATGGTTTGATACCGCAGTGGTACTTCCCAAATTATTTTAAAGTTTTTCCAATTTTCTTTAAAAAAGATAGTTTTCGAGAAATTTACTTAACTCGATAAGGTAAGTATGTATTTTGGATAAGGAGATTTAATGCATAAAATTAAATTGAAAGGAGATTTGGAGTTTCGGTGGAAAGTGAAGTATTTGACTGAATTGATTATTTATGTGATAGTTAAATAACCGACTATCAAATCTGGACCCAAATATAACTTTGGAAATTCTAGAAGAAGCACGGGATTTATATGGTACAGTTACTACGTATAAACTCATTTTGTTCTTTTAGGATGTTTATAAGGAAATCTGTCCACAAACGATTAGGAGGTGAACTCCGATATTATTTTCGTTTGTTTAGTTTCTAGAGAACCGGGGTTGAGTTTACCGCAAAATATCGAATGTTGTTTCGAAGAGACCGGGATCGAAGTTGTGATCCGAAAACCACTTTGATCCAACGAGTATGTTTTCGGAATGAAAACGAGTGCTCGGATTCAAAGATGGAGCAGTGAAGTGCAAGGGCTAATCGCTACTAATCTTGAGGATGATTCCAAAATGGATGTAGTAAGAATAGTGTCTTCGTTTCCGTTCGGGCCAAAAAAAGACTTTCATGGATTAATGCTATCAGTACATTGTCATTGGAGGACATGAGCATTCTAAGTGAATATTTGTAAAAAGGCAACGCTTAGCCTCGAGCCTCATCAACCGAGAATGACTGAAAATCATGGGAGATGCAGCAAGGCTAAGTAGGTCGCACCTAAGTAGGGTAAGGTTACCCCTACCTAGATTCCCTTTTATTCGGTTGTGTGGCAGTTGCTGATCCTAACCATGAGGTAATCTTATTCGGGCTATCTAGTTTAAGGGGTAGTCCGGTCTTGTGTAGCAGGGGATCCTGGAGTGATCCTCTGAACGTTGTTCTAGACGTGTACTATACCATGTAGTATCCCAGTGCCTAGTCGTTCAGTTGGAATCCATCCTCCTATATATGCCTTTACAGTTTTGATTGTAGAGCCTATTATTGCTGGAATGTATTAATGTAACAATTTCAGCTATTTGAATAAGTATCTGTACTTAGACATTATTATAATATCAGAGGATTTTATATGAAATGTTTTGGTTATCGTAAGGTAAAAACACATCGTGTTTATTTGTTGCGTGGTCCTACGAGATACCTTTTATTCTCAAAGGATTTCGAACTCAAATAATTAAATTGAGTGTATTTTATCAAGCTGGTTTTCCAGACTGACTCAGGTGTTATTTTATTATAATGCCCAGGTCAGACCGAGTATTACAGGTTCTAGATGGGATGCTATGGAGCTCAGGAGATTAGCTGGATGGCGAGACGTATCATACGTGCTTGGTGTATATTCCGTCGTGCATTGTAAGCTGTATAGTCATTTTTGTGGGGACAAGTTATTATAACTGTCCAGTATAGTGCTATTGATGTATTGTACTCTGAGGATGTAATGTATAAAAACAGTAATAGTCTTTTTGTATAGAGATCAGTCGTTATCAATTATATATTGTTCCGCTACGATTGTGAGATTCTGTGTTGTTATTTGTATTTTCTTCTTCTACCTCTTTATTCTTTCCCAAACGACATGGTAATTCCAGCATTCAATTGTTCGGCATGTAATACAGTGGACGTATTGATGTCGGTTTTCAGAGTCTAAAATCTGGACTGTAACAGAGGACATCAAAGACATAAACTTAATTAGATAACAAGAAAGAAGAATTCGAAAATTACAGTTCACTGGAAAAATATAAAAGAACAAGATTAAGAATTGAAAAGAAAACTAACAAAAGGAAAAAATTAGCAAGACTCAAGAAATCAATTCAAAGTGTACAGGAGAACAAAATGAACAGAATATGACTTAACCTACATCAGGAAAAAGGAATTAACAATGAATGTATTGAAACCGAGGAAAACAAATTGGTAACAAGATTAACTAAAAACTGGAATTGAAAGAAGGTAGACTGCACAATATAATAACAAAGAAAAATATGATTTTATTGCTTCATTTTCTTCATTCACTTCCATGGTCATAGCAACATATTTATACACACAGTCAAATACAATCATGAATTTTAACTCGGCCCAATTAATCATCATAGTACATTTATCACACAAATGACTCTCACTATTATATACAACCCAAATACAATGGCTTAGAATGTAGAAGGCCAATTATAAAGCTCGTATCTGTGTGCACATGCACACACATCACACCTGATACACACTATTTTCTTCTTTATCATGTTATGCCTCTCACTTTATCTTCCTCTGATGCTTCTCTGCATGCCTCAGCCACCTAGTTCCAAGATTCCTCGACCATTTCTGATGGACCTAAACAGAATTCACTGCCTGCAACTCCCCCCGGAAGACAACACTTATCTTCATCTCCTTCTTCAAGCATAGTATGATTGTTTTGCTCCTAATAAGCCAGGAAATAAGTGGTTGGTTGTTGCAATTCAACGCAGATGATTTAATGTGCATCCTCGAGGAAGTCAAAAATGTTTAATCAATAGTTTAACGTGCGTTCTCGAGTTAAAAATAGTATGATGTCAGGAACCCTAGCTGGCCGCAACCAAATATATTTTTTTTCCATTTACGCTTTGGTCGGCGGGCAAACATCTTAGAATTTTATCATTTTAATTTTAAATATTTGATTAATTTTAAATATTTCAATGATTTCAGTTTCAAAATATAAATAACTTATATTAAAATATAGAGACAATTTAAATATTTGAATGTTAATTAAATATTAATTAAATGGATTTAATACCCTTATTTAACCTCTTTTAATTAATACATAATTATGGTGAACTCATTTTGTGAATTCATTTACAATTACAAATAGTTGAATAAATAACAAGAAAACCAATTGTTAATAAAAAACAACTTGATTTTAATAATGTATTTTTAGTTTAGTTTATAGGAATTTTCCATAATTTTTAATTTGAAAAAATAATTATATTTTCGTTTGACTTATTTATAGGCAAACGATAATTTTTTTGAAATTTCATAGAATAAAATAATGTGTGTATTTTTTCGTTGATTTGTGATTGTGTTTTGTTATTTTGGTGTGTGATCGTATTTTTATGTCTGTCATTCGTGGTTCATACGCAAATGGAATCCTGTACAGCAGAATACCATAAAAATATCTTTTCAAAACTTTTTAAAATCAAATCAAATTTAATATTTTAAACATAAATTAATGATGAGTTGCATTTGATGTGAGATGTGGCTTGAAACTCTTGGCCAACTTGAGATTGAAGTAAAGAAAATTGTTTTGTTTATAAAAATTCGTAAATTCATTCGCTTTCATTCATTTTGATTCCCTCATATTTATCTTCTTTTTCCTCCTCTCTTTCATCCTACATTTCCATGAAACCAAAATAGCCTCGATGCTTCAAAAATTAAAATCCAGTGATTCCCTTAACGATAATTAGATCGCTTAATCCATTGAGTTGAATAAGTATAAACTTCGAATCCATGCTAGTTTGATGAGGTGCGACTAACATAGGCATTGATCGACTTTAAAGAGTTGAAGTTAGGGTTTAGGATTCTTGGTGATCGCGGCGGCGTGGGGGATCGTCAATGGTGGTATAGAGTTTCTCGAGCGAATCGAGATCATGAGGGAAGTTTGAGGTGGTTCAGTTGCTTAGGAAGAATCGCGACCCACATTTTTCGCATTATGGACCATCAGGTCGTGGGGGTGAAGGGAGGCTCCAAGCTTCAATTTCTTGGTATAAGGTGGGAGGAAGTGGTGTTGGCATGCACGTTTGGAGTGTGCGTGCATATCATAGTATAAGGCGTTGCAATTAGAGCAAAAGGGAAGAAAATACGACGATTAGGGTAATTAACTTGATTTGTTAATTAATAAGTTATTAAATCATTAGTTTAATCCAAATTCTTATAAATTCAATAACTATCGTATAAGAGGTTGGATGTGGATGCGATCTTTTGCGTTGGACTCGTATCGACGTTATCTATGCGATGGAATTGGACTCTTAAATTTGGAGCTAGTAGAACTTTGAGCTAAAATCAAACCAAATTGGAAGGCGAAAGCGTCAACTGGAATTTCGGTGAGTTTACTCACCTCTAATAAACTATAAAGTTATAGCGATTTGATATAATTACATTTAATATAGTTAGATTAGTTATACTACGTTTATGATGCCTATATAGTAGAATAAAACATTTTTTATTATAATTAAATTGAATATATTATTTTGGGCATCTATCGAGCATGATAAATTACCATTATAAGCTTTGCAAGTAAAATGATTATTTTTGAAGTTAATTAGCATGTGGATTAATTAATAAATGATATGTTAGCTATGGATTGCTAATTGTTGATAATAATATGCTTGTTATTGTTGTTTGTTTGGATTTGAATTTCTGCTTGAAAAGCGGATTGCATAAATAGCCATTGTTTTGTAGGGGACTTTTATAGAGAGACCCTAAAGGGTTTCCCGTCATTATTAATTTACTATTATATGCATCTTCCTTGTATTATTATGTTGCTTATATTGATATTTGATTAAAATATTTGTGACATACTGTTTGTTTAATTTGTGTAAGTTTTATAGCAATTATCGATATACCATCACTTATGAAATTCATCTCCTTAAACGTTTCTGTGTGTTGAATTTAGGCTTGTATTTTATAAAATAAATGTTTGGTCACATTTTTGCACTTTGAAAGTTGTTTAAACCATATTTTGAAGTATTTTTTTTAGAATTTTGAAACAAAAGATAAGTGTTGTTTAAAATTTATAAAAGGAGTAATAAATTTGATTGATTATTTTTCTGGATAATGAATGTTGTTCTAAATTTATAAGAGGAGTTATAAATTTGATTAATTATCTTTTGGGAAAACTAATGTTGTTTTAATTTTATAAAAAGATTATAAATTTTGAGAAGATTAATGTTATTTTAAATTTATAAAAAGATTATAAACTTGATTAGTTATCTTTCAGGATAATTAATGTTGTTTTAAATTTGTAAAAGATTATTAATTTGATTTATTATCTTTGGGATAATTAATGTTGTTTTAAAATATATAAAAAAGATTAGAAATATTATTAACCTTTTTTCAAGATAATTGATGTGGTTTTAAATTTATCTTTTGTGATGATTAACACTATTTTAAATTTATAAAGGTATTTTAAATTGATTTATTATCTTTTAGGATAATAAATGTTATTTTAAAAGTTATAAATGATAGTTTATAATACGAAAATGTTTAAAATGGAACGTTTAAATTAAAGCTAGGTGTAAATTGTTTTGGCTTTATAGTAAATGGTGTTTCAATGACATTTGTTTTGACCTTTCTTTTTAATACATTTAGAAATATAAAATTGATCTTTAAAAAAATGTATTTTTAAAGAGTGTTTTTCAAAGTGTTCTCTAAATATTTATGATGTGAAAATCAAGCACAAGTGTGAGTCAAATGTTTTAAGAGATATATTTTTCATATACGATCATTTTAATTATTCTCGGCAGTTGATTTATTTACTATCGTTTCGTTGTCTTCTTTGTGTATCGTCCATCTATGACAATTTATGACTCATTTGAGGATTGACATCCTTTGTTGGAAATGACTAACACCAAAGAGCGAGTGGAAGCCAAGCTATGTGAGGTTGCTCCCATTAGGGTATTATCACTTCTATTTTAGATTGGTTTCGGTTATATTTGCACCGAGATGTAAAATACTCGGATTCTCGGAATGGTTGGCGAGGTCTGGCTTGGGCGTGTCCGAGAGCCATCGTAGTTCTTAAGTATAATTTTTAAAGGTATACTTTTAGTGAGGGGCACCCTCCTAGTCATTGTTGGAAAATTTTCCTTTTCCTTGTTTTTGATTCAAACATTTGAATTGTTTTCTTAATTGCATTGAGAAGCGTCTAAATCTCTTCTTGATGTTTAATTATTTGTGTCTATTCTTTACATTTGGATTTTGATCCTTTTATTCCCATTCTTTTAGGTTTGGATTTTGATCTAATCTGTTTCTATTCTTTCATATATGGATGTTTTTCTTGTGTGGTAAAAACCCGTTCCATGTTTAGCGGCATGGTCTCACAAAGTTATTATACATTCACCATATTTCTTGAGTTTTATCATGCTTGTTTTCCAGACTGATCCGGTTGTTATTTTTTATAATACTCCGATCGAACCAAGTATTCTTCTAATATGTTCTTTGTGGGACATAGAGCTCGTGGAGTAAAGTTGGATGTTTACCTACCATAGTATTTTTTATTTCCGTTGTATTATTATATATACCCATCAGTAATTGTAAGGTCATGGGATTATAACTATCTAGCCCGTTGAGGCTTGTTTCTAACTCTGATTTACCTTGTATCTTAGATGATAGTTTACTGTCTTTGTTATATTATATGTTATCGTTTCACTGTGAGATTCTGTTTCCCCCTGTTTGTTATCATTTACCCGAATATTCTCCCTTTTGGGCAATCGCATGTTCGGTGTTGGAATGTCGTGGATGTATTTGGGGCGGACTTTTGATGGTCGAAAAGTGGGTCATTACATTTGGTATCAGAGTCGAAGGTTAAGCGAGAACCTTGGCTTTGTAGGGTAATGTAACATCCCGTGCCTGGAGGCCAAAAGCTAAGCGCTATGGATGCTGCGGTCATCTATAGTATTAACTTCTGGTGACAAAATATGGTAATGCTAATGGTATCCATAATATCAAAGCACTTGAATACGAAAAAACCATAAATTTAAAAAAAAAACATCATTTTACTGATTACATTTCACAACAATAGTTCGTACCCAAGTTACATAATCCTATAACGTTTTCTAGGTAAAGATCGATTGTAATCATTACAAAATACGGCAAGAGCGACATATGATGGTGCCCCTTGGTTGATCAAAGCTATATAGTCATAACTAACTTAATGTACACAGCATAAATAAATAGAATAAATTGTACCTCCTAAATAGTTATCCGTCAGTCACCTGCTCGTCTCCAAAAGCTTAATTCACCAAAATTTCTAAAACTTGAAAACCTCAACCTTCAGCCTACTCAAATCAACTTTGAGCACTTGAGAGTTTAAGGGGAAACAGAAACTTCGAGTCAGACATAAAGCCTGATGTGAATAATACTGTTACATCTCGGTTTATTGATATTGAGCGAGACCATGCCGCTTAGCAGAATGAGTTTTCCTCACTAATATCTTTTTCAAAACATGTATTATGCAAATCTTTTCCTACAATGAATCTGATTAATCAAACTGACCATAATAATAACAACAATAATAATAGCAATATCAATTATGCTAAAAATAGGTAATAAATTGACTATCTGTCCGAAAAATATGCTAACTACTCGCAAATTGGACTAATTGTCCCTTTCGCTGATTCAGCCCACTAGATAAAATATCGAATGGTCTAAACATGCATTAGACAAAACTCCTAGATGGTCTGTCCTTAACTTACTTCTCCAATGGTCAACTAATCCTAATGATTTTACGGGCTAATCAATAACCTATCTCTGTACATAAATATTGCTTTCTGTGTGTAACCATCATTTTGGTCTTACTTGTGACTAAGCCAAACACACCGAAATTATGGACTAAATTAGTTAGGGGCTAATAGCTAATGAGTGTATGGCGCAACTCTACACAAGTCCTATCTGGTCTTCTAATCTGAGTCATTCTCTAAGGGTTAACTACCCTTCATCTTTTTCTTGAGAACCTTTTCAAAATGATTTAACCTTTTAAATCATGCTTATACAAGGAAAATATATTCTCATCTTTACTCTAACTATTTTGCCATGTTATATATACTTTACTCAAAATAATGTTGATGAATTTTAATAAGGATTGGCTATCCTTTCAAAACAAGTTAAAACCCTTTTTAACTTGAAAACACTTAGGCTATATTGCCTAGTTAATAGATTCAAAATCTTTGTTTAAAACCATTAATCGACCCTTTCGAAATCTTAAAAGTAACCCTTTCAAATCCATTAAAAGTACCCCTTTCAAAACCATTAAATGCCTTTCCTTCGAAAGCTTCAAAATATTACACATCTTTCTTTAAAACCCTTAAATATTGTCTTTCGCAAATACAGGAAAAACCTTTCCTTTCAACCCTTTCGAAACCCTAGAGAACCACCCCTTCGAAACCATTCATTAAAATCCTTTCGAAAACATTGAAATACTAAACCTTTCAAAAGCCTTTGGTTCAATTTAAAACATGTGGAAACCTTTCGAAACCATTCAAAAAATTACCCTTTCGAACCCTTTAAAAACTGTTTCGATCGAAACCCTTTGGATTATGCCTTTTAGTAGAGAAAAATGATCAGAAACCCATTAAAGTCGAAAGCCCTTCTTTCGAAATCATTCCTAAGTAAAGACATGATGGTGTCGAAACCATCTCGTCGAAAGCATTGGAGAAGTGGCCAAATTTTAGAAAACAAAGTAACCCTTTCGAAACCATCTAGTTTCGAAAGGCAGAAAGCGGCAGCAAAAGGTTTCAACTTATTCGAAAGGTGTCCTTTAAAACAAATGCGCAACCCAATCGAAACCATTTCCTTTAAAACCATTTGACCTAGTCGAAAGCCAACCTGGTCGAAAGCTACTCAGTCGAAAGCAAGCATACGCATTTTCTTTTAAAAGCAAAGTAATGCCTCAACCCCTTCGGAACCCCTGGTTTCGGCTTTATACCTTTCGCCTACATCCAATTCACTATATATCAGTTCCCTGATACCATGTGCATAAGTTTTGACAGTGTCAGAGACGAATGTAAGGAGGCGGAACCTGGTGCCGAAAGCATCGAAATAGTGAATAACACGTTTATTTGTCCTTTTAAACTATTTCTTTGTACCTAATCTGCCTTGTTTGTCAAATTGTGATTTTTTACAAGTTTCTCTTTTCTAAAAGTACTGCCAATATTCCAGAAATAACAATTTGAATTTATTTACAAATAGCCGCTTCTCCTTTCATAAATATATAAAACATTTAAGTCTCGTACCTTAAATAATTTATATATCCACTAAAACACTTAGAAAAATTCTACAAAAATTCTTGAAAATCACTTTTTATATGTTTTCAAATATATTTTAATCTCAGACCCAAACCAATTATTATTTAACCGTAGATAATTTACAACCTAAAATAACATTTAATTCACTAGAAAATTTATATAAATTCCACAAAAATTCTAGAAATTGAAACCCATCTCCAAAATAATATTTCTGGTCAATATAAAAAAATTCAAAGCATTTGGACGTCATTTAATAGAGTTTTCATATCAAAACATGTCATAAAATCTTATGAACAACCATAAAGCATCAACAAGTATATATAATCATTCCATCATTCAAAAACATGGCAAACCAATGCAAAATGTTTCAGATTTCATCTTAAAACCGAAAACAAAAGAAACATAAGATGTAAACATTATACACCTTAGCTTTGGAGATAAAAGATTGAGATGTGAATGGATTTGTTTGAATTAGCTTCTTCCTTAGCTTTTCTTAATCTTCTTCCCCTTTTTCTTGTTAATGGTGGCTGACCTCAAGTTTAAAAATTTTGATAAATGAAAATGAACGTGTATGGGATACATGGCAAAAGGGTTTAGAGTATAAGAATGGCCTCTTTCCTATTTTACCCCTCCTCTATTTCATTCTAAATCTTCTTTGAATTCGTTGGTTAAATGGCATGGCTAAACCTTGATAAAATCAAATCTCAATCACCTAATCAACACATTCATTTATTTAATTTAACTAATTATCCTAAATAATGTTATCAAAATTATGGGGTGTTACAGGTAAACTCATTTGAGATAGGGTAGTGACACCATAAAATGAGTTGAGGGTATTATATATTGAAGAGCATTGTTATTGCTATAAAAATGTATTGTGTTAATTGATCAGTTGAGTTATTTATGAATTCTGGTTAAGACATGGGACGCTATGGTGTCGATAGGGTTTTTTAAACACTTGAAGAAGGCAAACAGACATGACACCATTTTTTGAAAATTGGCAAATAAAATATTTTACTTAGGATTATATATATAAAGGAATAATTTTCAAATTTATATAGTTATTTATGCTGTGTTTGTTTGTTTGAAAATGATAATATTTATTTATTATCATTCTTGTTTGATTTATCGTGCTTGGATAGATTAGGAGCACTAACTATTGTTTGCTGATTGTTAATTTACGCTTGATCCATTTATAATCGTTTATTGTTTGATAATTGCAAGTACATTAAAACGAACCCTTTATGAATTAAGTTTCATAGTTTGATTGTAAGGTGTTCGGTGAAAATGCTATTTTAAAACTCATCTTTTCGTAATGTTGAATCATAAGTAAACTTTTAATAAAAGTTGTTTAATATAATCTAAATGGAAAGATAAGACATTTAGATGATAAATATTCGTGAAAAGTTTATTAAAGGAAAGTTATTATAGCATAAGATGATTTTAAACGGTACATTTTCATGAGTATGGTAAATAAATTGATTTACATAATTTATAAAAGGCGCTTTTTAAGTAAAAAAGAGTTCTGAAGAGTTTAAATTTTAGAATTGCTTAAAATAACTTTAACATGATTTGTGAAAAGTAATGGTGTTATTAATTGGAAGTATTTATAAGTGTAAATATTTTAAGAGAATTTTTAAGAAAATCCATTTTCTTTGGATAATAAGGGAAACATCTCGATTAGTTGTATGATAGTCTAAATAATCTTCCAAGTGACAGTCGAATGTTGCTTAGGTGGACGTTGTAGTGCACTTAGTAAATTATTCTCTTTATCAATGTGTGATCAAAATGAGTTCGAATCCAAATGAAATTAAAGTGAATAGCACAGATTAAATTGTTAAATTTAATTTATATATATAGAAATTTATGTAGTATGATTTAAAAAGGGTTTTGGAATAAAAACTGGGTATTTAGTTCTTTGGTTTCCTTAAAGGAAATTGATTTAAATAAAAGATATATTGATAAAGAGTGTTTTGATAGATGAAATTTAAACTCTTGGATAGAGAAGAAATGATTTAACTCAAGTTTTAGAAAGGTTTTTATTAAACATTGTTATATTAAAATTGCAGTTTTTGTTTAAAATATCTTAGTTGTGTAAACTATTTGATGTTATTAAGCCGACTAATAAACATATTTACCTTAGGAATGTCTAAGGAAAGTAGAATTTGGGATTGATTTTGGATACCAGCATCCTAATCTTCTTGCTAGTTACCAGACCAGATAAGTAAAATGATCGAAGTAGATTACTTGGTTTTAAGACCCATATTTTGTTTGGGCCTCTATTTGAATTTTGAGAAAAAATTAAAATAAATAAACAAATAAAAATTGAAATTTCGTATATACTGTTACGATGTAGAAGAGTATAATACAAGTAAATAATAGTGGAGTTGGTTTTTAATTTAATGTTTTATAAAGATATGTCTTTATCAAATGTTTATAAACTTAAGTGAAAATCTATAGAGAAATTCATAAATAATTTTAGTATTGAATGAAGTACTATAAATGAAAATGAAAGTGATTTAGAAACAGAATGGTGCAGTTAAGGAACCAATAAAAAAATTAAGTACTAAGTAATATGTAGATAATTCTATTCACATAGTTCTTGATCTAGAATTCGAATACATGACTTCAAGGTGGTTCACACCAGTCCGAAAAAGAATTCTCACTTGATTCTTATCAACGAACACTTGATTTGAATTCTTGATATGATATTGAGGTTTTCTATTATATTATATGGCTATGTAAGTAGAATAGAGATTTCTAATCAAGAAACTGAATCGAAGTCTGCACTAGGAGGTCGAGTGAGTGATACTAGTTCGAAAGTAAAATTTATGTATCCGAGCAAATGGTTGGATCAGATATTGCATAAGTTTAGGAATGACTTTCAATTTTGTTCTAAGGCAGCATAGATAATCTTCTAGGAAATAACCCAAGGCTAATGAGCATAACGATACACTTAGGAAATTATGCATCCTTGAATGATCAAGAAGTTATGAGCCTAAGAAAAATTATAAAACTTGTTTGATAGTCATTCAACATTTTAAATAATGTTAAATGTTAGTTTATACCTTTGTGGAATTTGATTTGATTGATAGTGTGAATATATACAATGGTTTATAAAGCCTGAATTTATAAATAAAGGGTTTTTAAGTTGTTATTCATTAGGACTTAAATCTTTGTGCTTTTGAAACAGTGATTTCGAAAGAATTTATTAAAAAAAAATATTTATTTTGAAAACTTTGGTGAAGTCTTATTATTTAAGGATATTGGAAGGAGTTTTTTGAAGTGATTTTTCAAATATTTTTAGTTGTGACTCAAATTTGGCGATGCGGGTTTTTTCAATTTGGAAGACTTTCCAAGTATATTTGTTTACCCTAATTATTGTCTTTGGATGAACCAAAATACCAATGGATGCTCCGTATTTGTGATATCCCAGATTTTCAACGCTCGAAAATCGACATCAATACGTTATTGTATCACATGCCGAGCAGATCGAGTGTCGAAAATACTAGATCGTTAGAGAAAAGAAAGAGGAGGTAGAAGAAGAAAATAGAAATAACAACACAGAATCTCACAATCACAGCGGAACAATATATAATAGATAATAACATGTTTTATACAAAATAAAACTATAACTTTATTTACATATTACATCATTAGAGTACAACACATCAATAACACAATACCAGACAGTTATAATAACTTGTCCTCTCAAATGCTGAATATACATCCTATAATACACAGTGGAATAAAACCTATGTATGTGTGACACATCTTCGCCATCTATCTCGTCTCCTGAGCTCCATAGCATCCTACCTTGTATCTGTAATACTCGGTCTGACACGAACATTATAATAAAATAACACCCGAGTCAGCCTGGAAAACCAGCGTGAGAAAACATACTCATTTGGATTATTAGGTTATTAAAATCCTTTGAAAAAAAAGTTATCTCATAAGATCACGCCAGAAATAAACATGATGAGTTTTTACCTTAGGATAACCGAAACATTTCATATCAAAATCTTCTGATATTATAATAGTGTCTAAGTACAAATATTTATTCAAATAGCTGAAATTGTTACGTTAATTAAATTCCAGCATACTAGGCTCCACAACCAAAACCATAAAGGCACGTATTGGGGAATAGATTCCATATGAATGACTAGGCACTGGGGTATCATCTGTCACAGTACACGTCTAGAAAAATATACCGAGGACCACACCGAGATCCCCTGCTACATAGGGCCCAACTATCCCTAACATGGATAGACCGAATATGCTATCACCTCGAGTATTCCCACCCTTTCCGAGCTCCTCCCATGTATCATAGTAATAATATCCGAGGGTATCTAGAAAGGTGATAAACATACCCTAATTAGGAGCGATCCACTTAGCCTTGCTGCATCTCCCCTTCTTTTCAGTCATTCCCAGTTGATGAGGCTAGACGGTATGATTACCTTTTAAAGGAATTTTCACTTAGAATGCTCATTGTCCTCCAATGACAATGTATTGATACCATTCATCCATACAAGTCCGTTCTGGGTCTGAAACGGAACCGAAGGAACTATTCCTACTACATCCATTTTGAAATCATCCTTAGGATTAGTAGTGATTAGCCCTTGTACTTCACTACTCCATCTTCGACTCCATGCTCTTGTTTTTCCTTCGAAAACATACTTGTTGGATCAAAGTGGTTTCCGGATGACTTATCCGATCCCGGCCTCTTCGAAAAAAAGTTCGATATTTTCTGGTAAACTCAACCCGGTTCTTTAAAAAATAATCAGACGAAAATAAGATCGGAAATCACCTCCTAACCATTAGTGAAAGGATTTCCTTATCAACGGTATAGGGAACGGTAACTGCACCATATAATTTTTGTGTTTCTTCTAGAAATTCCTAAAGTTATATTTGGGTCCAGATTTGATAATCGGTTCTTTAACTATCAAATAAACATCATATAACCAAAGATTCCATTTTTTCACTGAAAAACACTAAGTCTTATTCGATTTAAATTTCAATCACTTAAATCTCTTTACCCAAAATATATACTTTTGAATAGTTATTATTTTCAATCGTCATGACTTACGCCACTTAAAATCTCGAAACCCTATCGAGACGTGCAACTAGGCATTTATAATGTTATACCCCTATTCTGAAAGCAATGGAAAAGGTTTTGAGTCCTAATTCGATCGTATGGAGAAGATAGCTTTCTGGACCTAACTATTATATTGAATTTTCGATATTAAATTCAACGCGTTTATATCCCGTACGACCAAGTGATAACTCCAAACGCTACGAAATTTGAAATCCAATAATAGTACATTATTGCGAATCCAATGGAACTTGTTTCTTCGAAATCCGAGACTGTGCCTAGGAAGGCTATTTTTATACGTTAATTCAAATGATATATTTTTAAAACTAAACAAAACACTTTTAAATTCAATTTTAAAACTTTTATTATCTTCGTTATTATCAATATAAATTTTATAAGCCTTTAAATTATTTAACAAGCTTAAAACTCAAGATTCAATAATTTACCAAATTTTCAATTATTAAATTAAATAATTAAATTGTCCAATAAATAGTTATATTTGAAATTCAAGTTAAAAATTAACTATTAAAATATTTAATATAAATTAAAATTTCCATTTTCAAATAATCAAAATTCTGGATCATTACATTCCCTCCCCCTTATAAGAATTTCATCCTCGAAATTTGCCAGGTAAGAAGAATGGTCCAAATCCGTTAACTATTTTCCCAAGACCATACAGTTTCAACAACTTCCCAAAAGCAATTCTTATTAAAAACACTCTTATCACTTTTACTAATTTGCAACTTCATCCATAGCTGACAACTAATATTATCCCCTCAATCATTCAAATTATAATTTAAAACCAAATTTTAAATTATTAAAATTTTCTAACTCCTTGAATTTTCGAAATTTTTTGCCAGCATCTCCTTTCCATGGCTAGATCCGAAAAACTACAAAACTACCTATACAGCCCCAAATCATCAAAAGAAAACAAAAGCCAAGTGGCTCAATCATAAAATCGTCCATTTCATATAACAATTTAAACACATACCTTTCTATCGGGCAACCAAATTTTACTTCTGAAATTGAAGATATCAATTTAGCTTTTGCTTTTAAATGTCTGTGCCTTACTTACCAATAATATCTAATCATACAATTCAAAATCATTTTGTTCAGCATTTTCAATTTCCAATATTTATTTCATAAAATCCGTACGATGTTCATATATCATCCGTACACAAAATCAAATCTGAACGCTCACTCGATCACACAATTTCACATCCGAACAAGTATCGTTCACACGACTCTCTAGTGCGGACTCAGATCTGGTTCCTTGATCAGAAACCGTTATCCTCCTTGCATAGCCATATACTATGATAGAGAATTCCAGAATCAATCAAAAATCCACATCCAGGGTTTGCCGTTGAAAATCAAGTGAAAAATCCTAACTCGGATCGGTATAAATTATCTCGAAATTCTATCCTCGAATCTGAATCAAATCATCATGCGAATAAAATAATATACGTATAACTTGCATTTTATCTCAATTGATTATTAACTATATCACGTCCTTTTATTCACATTTACTTCCTTTCCAGTTAATTATTCACAATTATCATACCCATTTAAACTTAACATTCATTGATTTACTTAGTATATTTCCCAATACCAATTTACTTAAGAATTTCACCATTAATTTCTTGAATCTATTATAAAAAATTTATACAAAGCTCTTGTGTTTATTTCCACTTCATCGCTTTGGTTTATATACATTTCTATTCAAATTCAAATTTTCAATTCCATTTGAACTCGGTATATCTTCCAAATTTTAAATATTGAATTTTATCAACCATCTCTCAAACCATATTTAATTCACTAATTATTGTAATTAGTTCCATCCTCTAATTTATCCCAAATCTCAATAAATTTTATTTCCAAACTTTATTTTATTTAGTCCAACTTAGGCTAAATTTTCGAAATTCACCTTATACTTAACTCAAGTTAAGTTTAACCACATTCCAATATTCAATTGCAATTCCATTTACATACTAATTAAATTAATTAGTTCATCCACACATTTTATTTTCAATCTTAATAAATTCTATTTTCAATAATTATTTAATATTGCCTGCTTAGGCTTAATTTCTCAAAATTCACTCTTATTTAACATAATTTAAGCTAAATTTCACTCCAAATCCAATTCCAAATTTTATAAGTTTTCCAACTTATTAATATTACATTCACCAATTTCTTCCAATTCACTTCATTTAATTGGTTTACTTTACTAATTTATTCCATTATCACGCTTGTTTCCATTTTACACTTCTTTAAGTTAATTTCATTCCAAACAAATTCCAAACTTTTATAAGCTATCAAACTTATCTTCTCGTATTTCCACGAATATGAAAATTCCGGAGTTTAACAATTTCTTAAACATTTAAAAATTATTTTTGAATACCCAAAATCATTTGGTATATCAAATTATTCCATTGTATTTCAAAATCAAACCAGTTTTACCAAACCAAAACTCCAATTGCAAATATTAAGGTAGCATTCCCTTCCTTGTAGACTCGAAAAGGAACGTCGACTATGCTGCAATCATCACCGAAATTATTTTCCCACGACCGAAGGTAGTTTAGTGCTTTTATTCCTCTTTTGAAAACCATTTTAAATATTTTAATTTACAAATATTTTCCAAATAACATCACCATTATTTTCCAAGACTTCGAAAATCATTTCCAACTCCAACAGGAGATTAAATTTCCAAATTTCCAACTTTTAAATCCTTTCTAAATCAATTTTATAAGCCATATCATATTTAAATACTTCTTTGGAATTTCATTCCATTTCAAATTATAAATCACATTTATAAAACCACATTTTTTATATGGAATTATTCCTTAACTGTTGACTAAAATATCAACTTTTATTTCAATCACCATAACAACAAATGATAATAGTTTAATATTATCATTTTCTAACAACCAAGCAAACCATATATAATAATTACTCTGAAAAATTATTTCTTTTATATATAAAAGTAATTTGGGTAAAATTATTTCATTTACCCCATTTGAGAACAATACTATGTTGAATTGTTCTATTCAAGTGTTTAGAGATCCTTATAAATAACGTTAATTACTCATATTGACCAGAATCCATAAGCCACTCAACTGACCAATCAACACATATAAAACGATTTTATATTCATTAACAAATACGCGCTCATAACTATTAATACACTCAAACTCATTCTAGGGTATTACTGACATTATCTCTAATGAGTAATCCCTACCAAAGCCATGGTTCTCGCTTAACCTTCAGCTCTGATACCTAGTGTGACGTCCTGGATTTTCAACACTCAAAAATCGACATCAATACGTTCACCTTATCACATGCCGAGCAAATCGAGTGCCAGAAATACCAAACCATTAGAGAAAAGAAGGAGGAGGTAGAAGAAGAAAATGAAATAACAACACAGAATCTCACAATCGCAGTGGAACAATATATAATAGATAATAACATGTCTTATACAAAAGAAATATATAAATGTTATTTAAATATTACATCATCAGAGTAAAATACATCAATAACACAATACCAGACAGTTATAATAACTTGTCCTCTCAAATGCTGAATATGCACCCTATAATACACAGCGGAATAAAATGCAAGTACGTGTGATACATCATCGTCATCTATCTCGTCTCTTAAGCTCCATAGCATCCTACCCTGTATCTATAATACTCGGTCTGACCCGAGAATTATAATAAAATAACACTCGAGTCAGCTTGGAAAACCAACGTAAGAAAACACACACGATTTGAATTACTAAGTTATTTAAATCCTTTGAAAAATAAGGTATCTTGTAAGATCATGCAATAAATAAACACAACGAGTTTTTACCTTATGATAACCAAAACATTTCATATCAAAATCCTCTGATATTATAATAGTGTCTAAGTACAAATATTTATTCAAATAGCTGAAATTGTCAAATTAATCAAATTCCAGCATACTAGGCTCTACAACTAAAACCGTAAAGGCACGTATGGGAGAATGGATTCCATACGAATGACTAGGCACTGAGGTATCATCTGTCACAGTACAAGTCTAGAAAAATGTACCGAGGACCACATCGGGATCCTCTGCAACACAAGGTCGGACTATCCCTAACCTGGATAGACCGAATATGCTATCACCTCGGGTATTCCCACTCTTTCCGAGCTCCTTCCATGTATCATAGTAATAATATCCGAGGGTATCTAGAAAGGTGATAAACATACCCTAATTAGGTGCAACCCACTTAGCCTTGCTTCATCTCCCATTTTTTCAGTCATTCTCTGTTGATGAGGCAAGAGGCTACGATTACCTTTTAAAGGAATTTTCACTTAGAATGCTCATTGTCCTCCAATGACAATATATTTATAGCATTCATCCATACAAGTCCGTTCTGGAACCAAACGAAACCAAAGGCACTATTCCTACTACATCCATTTTGGAATTATCCTCGGGATTAGTAGTGATTAGCCCATGCACTTCACTGCTCCATCTTTGACTCCATGCTCTTGTTTACCCTTCGAAAATGTACTCGTTGGATCAAAGTGGTTTTTGGATGACTTATCCGATCCCGGTCTCTTTCAAAAAACGTTCGATATTTTCCGGTAAACTCAACTCCGGTTCTTTAGAAAATAATCAGACGAAAATAAGATCGGAAATCACCTCCTAATCGTTAGTGAACGGATTTCCTTATCAACCTCCTAGAAGAACGAAACGAGTTTATACGTACAATATAGCACCTCAAATGGTAACTTTACCATATAATTTCTGTGTTTCTCCTAGATATTCCCAAAGTTATATTTTGGGTCAAGATTTGATAGTCGTTTCTTTAACTATCAAATAAACAATTATACAACCAAAGATTCCATTTTTCCATTGAAAAACACTAAGTCTTATTCAATTTAAATTTCAATCACTTAAATCTCTTTACCCAAAATATTTACTTTCTTACGGAATTTAGTATACTCACAAAATATTCATTTTCAAAGATATTTGGAAACCTATAAAATAATTTGGAAAGTACCATTGCGGTATCATACCTTGGATTCAATGCTCAATGGTAACGTCTCTATCTCAGAGAAATCCAAAACTTAACTAGAGGCACTCACTGCCTCCGATTTCATCATGCGAGTATACCATTACTTCCCGAATTTAATAATTTTCAAAATAATACTTATGAAATTTCTATTATTATTTTCCAAGTTAAACTTCAGGCGAATACTTTTTAAATAAAAGTTACTATATAAAAGATTAATATTGAACAATTTATCCTTTTAGAATAATAACACTGATTAATTCTAAACAATAATTAACTTAATATAATCTGACTTAATTCATAACTAAATATACTTTAAACCAATTTAAAATAACTAAATAATTAATTTTCTAAAATATCCTTAAACACCTTTTTAAACTACCAAATCAAAAAAAAATCCTCCTTTTTAGAACAAATTAAATTTCTCGATAAAATGTATCTTCCAATTTTAATATAACCAGTCTAACCTTTATAAATCTTTCTCGATTTATTCCCAATTTGATTTACGTTCCAATTTTGTAAATTCCCTTTTCACATTTCTAAAAATAAATCTACCATTTATTTTTAAATCGATTTACCCATCTCCTTATAAATTCTCACCGAGAATTTATAACTTCAATTTATCCACTGATAACCACTTCACTTTATTTATTCCATAGTTTCATTTCTCGTTTATAACGGTTTCAAAATACCAAACCAATTTTAAATCAATTTGTAAATTAAATTCCATTTTAAAAATTAATTTCTTAAATAAACCAGTTATATTTTAAAACCCAACTAAGTTCAGATTCCACTTCCTTTTTATAATTTAAAATCTTATCTAAAATCTAGTATAACAATTTTGTATTTTATTTTCAAATTACCTTTTTATTTTCCCAAACTATTTTAAAACTTGGTTTTAAAACCTTTTTAATTTAAACAAATATCGCTTAATATTCTTTAAAATCCCTTTATTTAAATTATTCCAAAATCTCTTTCTTTCCATATTCCGAAATTACCAAGTAAAAATTCTAAAATTAAACTATTTATTTTATCTAAATACATTCCTTTTGATTAAGTCCAAAATTCACTATATGAATATTTCCTCCGAAAAAAAACCCTTTTAATTCCCTTTCAACATTCAATATCTATATTTATCATATTTTAAAATACCAAAATCTCAATCATTGCCAACATATCGTACAATAATCTATCATAGATCATTTAAACAAATCCCGATGCCGCCACCCGCCGATCCCAAACAACCCCTCTACTAGCCCCAAAGTCAAACCCTAGGCCAAAGCTACTTCGACATTACTGTGACTTCCTCGAACTCCAATCGCACTCCACGAATTGGGAATCAGGTCGAAGAGAATTCAAAAACTTGAATTTACAAACCTATTTTTGATTTTTTCCATCGAGCATTTCACGAGTTATGATTTTTGAAGCTACCTTTTTTTTTTCTTTTCGTTAGAAATGCGCGGCTGCGATGTTTTAAAAGGGGAAGATGAGATTGTTTGCATGTTTGCATTGGTAAGGTCACCGTGGAAGAAGAAAAACGACTGATGGAAAGAAGTGTGACAGCCTAGTCCAGTCAAATACACATATATGTATATTATTTAAATTTTCAATCATCTCGATTTACGCCACTCAAAATCCTGAACCCCTATCGTGGTATACTTCTAGGTGTTTATAATGTTATACTCCTATGCTAAACGTAATGGAAAAGGTTCCGAGTCCTAATTCGATAGTATGGAGAATATAGCTTTTTGGACCTAATTATTATATTGAATTTTTGATATTAAATTCAGTGCATTTATATCCCATACGATCAAAAGATAATTCCAAATGCTACGAAATTTAAAATCCGATAATAATACTATTTTACAGATCCAATGGAACTGGTTTCATCGAAATCCAAGGGGTGTCCCAGAAGGCTATTTTTACAGTGAATTCAAACGATATATTTTTGAAAATGAACAAATCACTTTTAAATTCAATTTTAGAACTTCTATTATCTTTATTGTTATCAATATAAATTTTATAAGCCTTTAAATTATTTTTATCAAGGTTAAAACTCAAGATTCAATAATTTACCAAATTTTCAATTATTAAATTCAATAATTAAATTGTCCAATAAATAGTAATATTTGAAATTCAAGTTTAAAATTAACTTTTAAAATATTTACAATCAATTAAATATTCCAATTTTAAATAACCAAAATTCTGGGTCCTTACAGTATTGTTTTGATTATAGAGTTATATCATGCTTCGGTAGGAGGAGCTCTCTTCATATCATAATTGATTTTAGTTTTGATTTATTTCACTTTGGAGGAATTTGAAAAAATATTTTAAATATAAAATCCTAGGCATTTGATTTTAAATTTATCTTTTGAAATGATTAGATGCTTAGTATTTTGTTATAGAGTATTCTCTGTACTTTTGTTGCATATGGTTGTTATATTATTTATGTTGCTATTTCTTATGATAGAAATGGTTTGTGCGTTTCTCTTTAGTTAGGAAGTTTCTCTTTTGAATTATGTAAGCACAAGATAGGTATATGGATGCAAGAGATTTCTATTTAATTTCTTAGGCACCTGCATTTGTATTGAGATAATGAGTTACTAGCAAAAATAAAAATCAAATGCAAAAGTGGTATGTAGTAGATTTAGAAAATGGCAATTGATTGAAGAATTTATGCCGTAGATTTGGGAGGCCACTTTACTTTTGTTTTCTTTGTTGTTTTGGACCAATTGTGACGAGTTGTAGTTTCTCCAAATCTAGCCACGAGAAGGAGGTGCTGTTGGAATTTTCCATAACATAAGAGACTTTGAAGGTTTAATAACTCATTTTAGTTAATGGTTTTTAAAAGCCTAAGGGTAAGAAAATATTTTCTTCCGTTGGGAATTTCGAGGACAAAATCTTGTAAGGGGAGAGAATGTAACATCTTAGAATTTTATCATTTTTATTTTGAATATTTAATTAGTTTTAAATATTTAAATATTTAATATTTAAAAATATGAATAATTTATATTCAAATATTGTTTAACTTTTTTTCTTTAGTAAATAATTATGGTAAACTCATTTTGTGAATTCATTTACTGTAATAAATAGTTTGAATAAATAATAAGAAAATCAATTGTTAATAAAAAAACTTGATTTCTAATGACGTATTTTTAATTTAGTTTATATGATTTTTCCATAGTTTTTGATTTGGAAAAATAATTATATTTTCGTTTGACGTATTGTACGGGAAACGATGATACTTTTTCATAGAATAAAATAATTCATGTATTTTATTGTTAATTTGTAATCGTGTTGCATTTTGGTGCATGATCATATTTTTATTTCTATCATTCACAGTTCATACGTGATTCTGTGTAGCACGGTACCAAAATATTCTCTTTTCAAAACATTTTAAAAATCAAATCAAATTCAATATTTCCAACATAAATTAACAATGATTTGATTTTGATGTGAGGTGTGGCTTGAAACTCTTGGCTAACTTGAAATTGAAGTAAAGAAAATTGTTTTGTTTATAAAACTAAGTAAATTAATACACTTTTCTTCATTCTCATTCCATCCTATTTTTCTTCTTTTCGCTACTGTCATTCATTCTTCATTTCCAGGAAACCAAAATGGCCTTAAAGCATCAAAAATTAAAATCCAGTGATTCCCTCAATGATAAGTTAAATCGTTTGATATGTTGAGTTCGTATAAGTATGAGCTTCGAATTCATGCTAGTTTGATGAGGTGCAACCATCATTGGCGTTGGTCAACTTTAAAGGGTCGAAGTTAGGGTTCGTGATTTTTGGTGATTGAGGTAACATGGGGATTTTTCGATGGTGGCATAAGGTTTCTCAAGCAAAGATGAGCTCATTCGGGGGAGTTTGAGGTGGTATGACTGCTTAGAGAGGATCGTGACCCATGTTTGTCGCATTATGGACCATTAGGTCGTGAGGGGAAGGGAGATGCCGAGCTTAGATTGATGGTAATTGATGCAGAGCTCGTATGATGTAGAGTTTGTCGGAGCAATCGGTTCTTGATTTCACGGTCCAAGGTGGGAGGAAAAGGTGTTGGCGTGCACATTTAGAAGTGCGCATGCATATCAGAGTATTAGACATTGTAATTAGAGCAAAAGGGAAGAAAGATTAGTACGGTGATTAAGGTAATTAACTTGATTTGTTAAATAATTATTAATTTAATCCAAACTCTTATAAATTCAATAACTATTGTATACGAAGTCGGATTTAGATGCAACATTTTGCATTGGACTCATATTAACGTGATCTATACAATGGAATTGATTCTTTGAATTTTGAGATAGCAAAATTTTGAGCTAAAATCGAAGACCAAAAATGGAAAGCGAAAGCGTTAGTTGGAATTTTGACTAGTTCGCTCACCTCTAGATAAACTGTATGATATTTTTGTTGCTATAGATTATTGTTGAATGCTTGATGATAGTTGGCAGTTTTAATGAAATATAAATTAATGATAAATTAATGTTGATTTAATTTAATTACATTTAACATAGTTAAATCAGTTATAATTCGTTTGTGGTAACTATTTAGTAGAGTTAAACATTTTTTGCTGTAATTAAATTGAATAAATTATTTTAAACATCTATCGAGCAGGATAAGTCACCGTTCTATTCTTGCAAAGTAAAAGGATTATTTTTGAAGTTAATTAATATAAGGATTAATTAATAAATGATATTTTATCTATTGATTACTAATTGTTGATGATAATATGTTTGTTATTATTATTTGATTGTCTGTTTGGATTTGAAATCTTGCTTGAAAAGTAGATTGCATAAATAACCATTGTTTTATAGGGGACTTTTGTAGAGAGACCCTAAGGGGTTTCTCACAGTTATTAATCTACTGTTATACGCATCTTGCTTATATTTATATATTGCTTATATTGATGTTTGGTTGAAATATTTGTGACATACTTTTTGATTTGTATAAGTGTCATTTTATAGCTTATTGTTATACCTTCACTTAGGAAATATCATCTCCTTAAACCTTTATGTGTGTTATACTTGGGCTTGTTTGTTATAAAATAAATGTTTGGTCGCGATTTTGCACTTTGAAAGTTGTTTAAACCATATTTTTAAGTATTTTGAGGATTTGGAAATAAAGGATAAGTGTTGTTTAAAATTTATAAATGGAGTTAAAATTTTGATTAATTATTTTTCTGGATAATGAATGTTGTTCTAAATATATAAAAGGAATTATAAATTTGATTAATTATCTTTCGAGAAAATTAATGTTATTTCAAATTTATAAAAGATTATAAATTAGATTTATTATATTTCAAGATAGTTAATGTTGATTTAAATTTATAAAAAGTATATGAATTTGATTTATTATATTTAGAAATAATTAATGTTGTCTTAAATTTATAAAAAGATTATGAATTTGATTTATTATCTTCGAAATAATTAATGTTGTTTTAAAATAAATAAAAGATTATAAATTAACCTTCTTTCTGGATAATTAATGTGGTTTCAAAATTACAAAAGAGTTATATCAATTACCTATCGGAATGATTAACATTATTTTAAATTTATAAAAATATTTTAAATTGATTTATTATCATTTGGAATAATAAATGTTGTCTTAAAATTTATAAATGATTGTTTATAAATAAGAAATTTAAAATGGAATGTTTGAATTAAAACTAAGTGTAAATTGTTTTAGGTTTATGCTAAACGACGTTTTAAAGACATTTGTTTTGACCCTCCTTTTTAGTATGCTTAGAAATATAAATTTCATCATTAAAAAAAGAATATATCTAAAAAGTGTTTTTAAAGTATTTCCAAATATTTGTGATGTGAAAATCAAGCATGAGTGTGAGTCAAATGTTTTACAAGATTTAATTTTCATGTACGATCATTTTAATTATTCTCGATAGTTGATTTATTGAATATCGATTTCGCTGTCTTCTTTATGTATCTTTAATCTAAGATGATTTTTTGCTCATTTGAGCGTTGATATCCCTTGTTGGAAATGACTAAAACCAAAGAGAGAGAGTATGGGGTTGCTTCTATTAGAGCATTATCACATCTATTCTAGATTGATATCGGTTATGTATGCATTGAGATGTGAACTACTCGGATTCTTGGTAAGGTTGTCGGGATCCGACTTGGACGTGTCCAAGAGCCATCATAGTTCTTAAGTATTGTAACGCTTGCGGATTTTCGTTGCCGAAAAACCGAAATGTTATGGGTTTTAAAAAGAATTTAAGAAAAAGGAAGAAGAAAGAAGAGAGAAAATAGAGGGAAAAGATAGAGGGAAAAGAAAATAGAAAATTTTAAAATAGAACAGAAAACAACAGAACAACATCAGAATTTCACAATTCGCAGCGGAACAACATATAATAATAAATGAATAATCTTTAAACAAAGAACTATATCAGTTATTACATTTTATACATTACATTACATCATATCATCAGAGTGTACAACAACATACAACATCAAACAGTGCAGCGGAAAAAGAAATACTATATAAACTAGTAATACGCCATGCCATCCATCTTACCTCCAGCAACTCCAGAATATCCAGAATATCCTGAGAAACCTTAACTCTTGACTGCCCGTGTGGAAATTGGTGGGCACCCAGAGTTTAGGAAGGAAAACAATAAACTCCAAATCAGTCATGTGACTGGTGTGAGAACTCAAAATAGTTTATTTATCTTTAAAATCAAAATAGAGGAATATTTTTATTTCAATTCGCAATGCTTTTAAAAATGAGACTACCATAAGGCCTCTCGCACACACACACATGCAAACGCAGAATCGGAGGAGATTTCTCCTTATGATAGCCAAAGATGCTTGATACGCATTTAAAATAACATTTGATATTATTACTAGTGCATAGTATAGGAAAATCATTTCAAAAATAAAGATATAAATCTTAGCCAGCATAGACATTCCGCACTTATGCCTACTATAGCTACTATGTTCAATAGCAGGTTACCGCCACATTCCATAGCAGGTTATACAACTAAAACCGTACAAGTTTCGTATTGTTTCTTTGGATTTCCAACAAATGGTCAGGCCAAGGAACTTCCCATTGCCACATGGAAACGCCTCTGGCTGGACGTCCCCGAGAACTTAACCAGCTCTCTGCCAACACAAGGCCGGGTTACCTTTATCACTAGGTAACTACTACACGAATATGGCATCCCCCGGTCCTTTGGGACCTTTCACCGAGCGCTCGTAATCAATTCACACAATCATAACAAAGTGTTTTCAACATGAGTAAGTATCTGGGCTCCATACCATGATACCACCCTTTTCCAGAAGGAAATGCACATACCCTAAACGGAGCTACCCCTCATAACCTTGCCGCATCTTTCCTGTTTTGACCATTCCGGGGTGTGAGGCTCGACGAAGTCACGTCCACAAAAACATACTTTATACAAAAGCCATGCTTTGGGTCAACAAATGATCATAGAAATGATCACAAAGATAGACGATCAAACAAATGATCCTATCACAAATAATCAACACAATGATCATTTCAGCATCACTCAGCATGTCACATTACCAAATTGGGAATATATCGCTGATAACTTCAACTATATAACCTCTGAGCTCGTACGTCTCAGAGAAGGGTGTTAAGCTAAAAGAATAAATTCTCCGCCACCAACAGAAATATATTTGAAAGAAATCGGCTTTATATCTCAACTTGTAATGTCAGACATACAATCCATACAAGTCTGTTCCGGGCTCGAACAAAACCGAAGGCACTTACAAAGAAGTCTTTGCAATCCGGATATTCACAATCCTGATCGGATTCACCATCACATATGGAGAACTCAATACCGTAGCTACTCGGTGCAGAGTCAATCGACAAGTCATCCTATCGCTTTTGCAAATACCAGGTCTTCAACACCGATCTTCAATGCAATTCACAACGACGTATCACATATTCGGAATGGGTTATACGACCCCATGGTCCTTTCCCGGTTAACCCGAATAGTGAGCGCTTATTCAAAAATAAGTGTAGCATTCAAATTCAAACAATTCACATCAAATACCCATTCAAAGGGAAATATTGATAGTCGAATATTGAACTATCAATGATATGCACACATCACCAGATTCCAAATAATTTTCCAAATTATTTATTTTCCAAAATATCTTTACAAGATATATAATTTCAACACTTCAAAAATAAATCAATATTTATTTTATACAAATTCCACTTTCACATATAAATTCCATAATGAATTTATATTTCAAAATTATTCATGCATATGATTTCAATTTTTCATTTCAATTTATCTTCAAAAAGATAAATTCTCAAAACATTTCATTTCACATTGGAAAACATTTCCATACTTATTTATTCATAAGTAATTCACAAATTTATTTTATTTTCAACACTTGGAAAATATTCAATATACTTAAATCGAAATTTAGTATATATTTCATTCTATTAAGGAAATCATTCTCTTAATATATTTATTTGGGTCAAAACGAATGTTGCGTAGAACATTGTTACGACAACCCAAAATCACTAGTATAGGGATTCGAAATTAAAATAGATATATAAATCCCAATACTATACAAAACATTTCCTTTCGGAAATCATTTACTATAACAACAGTGTTATAGTCCATCATCTCCCTTTATTTCTCGAAAACGTCTATTTCAACAATGAATGTTGAAATCTATGGTTTCGAATCTCAATGCACTTAAAAAACATCGTTAGATCGTTTTAATTTTATTTAAAACATCAGATTCAAAACAATTTCTTTAACGTGTTATTCACTATTCAAAAATGTGAATAAACTTCATTAACAAATCTCATCCTTTTATTCGTTTTAATTCAAAGGATTATTCACTATTCAAAAATGTGAATATAACTCCTTTAATAGGTTCCAACAATTTTCTTATCAAAATAAGTCATTTGCGAATTTATAAAACATCGTTTATAAATTCCATTTCTATTTATTTATAAAAACTTCCTTTTTATAAATTCTTTTATTAACCTATTCCAGTTTATAACTCAATTATAAACTACAAGTTCATATTATAAGTTAATTACTTATAAAACGATTATTTTACAAAATCGTTCCTTAGAATTTCATAATTATAAATCTTATAACTTATGAGATTCAATTATTTACCCAAGTCTATTCTTTTAATAACTTTACAAATTTTATAAACCTACTGTTTATAAAATTCCATTTATAACTTCACCGTTTATAATTCTATTAATTTCATTCTTTAATGAAATTCATTTTCACTTCATTCAAACACTTATAAAAACTCGTTTTATAATGTCTATATCTCAATTTATAAATATCCATTTATAAATCTCTTAATATAAATCAATTTATATTATTCTTTTAAAACGTCTTTAAATTCCTTTAAAACTTCATCATTTAGATTTATAAAATAATCAAATTTTATAAATCCTATATTTAAACTTTTTCCAATAAATTCAAAAATCCCAATTTAAATTACTTTATAAGATCTTTAGTCCATATTTCTCAAAATCAACTTTTTAACTATATTTCTCAAAAATCATAATTTTTATAACATTAAAAATTATAACGTTTATTTATTTAAAATGAATCAATTCCAAAAATATAGTATATTTTCAAAAATCACTTTAAAATCATTTTAAAATCCCAAAATCTGGGTCCAATGATGCTACACACCAAATAGTCAATCACGACTACAACGATATCATATATCAACATGAAAATCCATAAAATATCAAAATATCTGAAATCAAATAAAAACTGTTGAGGAATCCAGTTGGATCCCTCCAACCTGTTTTCCTGCATCCACAAACATTAGCACAATACCAATTTCGCTCCAGTACGAAATTATCGCGGTATATGGGATTTAAATATTATCCGCTTAATAACGGCGTAATAGGGTCTCATCCGCTAAAAAAATACGGAAAATCAATCAACTGCAATATATACATATGCCAATATATATATATTGATATTATTTATAATACCAATTTCACTGTTTATGAAATATTCGCGGTATATGTTTTTAATAAATAACATCCGCTTACTAACGGCGCATAATGTCTATTTTAACAATCAATAGATATCAATCATCATTCAAGCATGCATTCAAATATTTTAAATCTAACTATTTAAAATAAAATCGAAACTGATTCGATTGAGTGAGAAGTTCTCACCTTGATTTTAATTTCCGTTTTAGCGATTTATTTCGAATAAAATTAAACGGACGTTTAATTTTACCCAAAATTCTCACTAACTCCAAACGACTCCAAACCAACTCCATCGCGTAGTGCTCGTCCATACGATTCCAACGCAACTGAGTTTGCATTTTTTCGACCTCGTATGAAAAAGTTATGAATTTTTGAAGTTTGTACACGATTTATATAAACAAATACAACATAATTTAACTAATTTAAAACCCACAACAATTCCAGGCCACATGATCTCTCCCCTTGCAATCTCCACCGTCCAACATCTCCTTCCTCCTCACGTTTCATTCTCCAGATCAAAGCCGTGCATAGAACCCATACACATAGCAACTAGGGTTTTGATTTGCATCCTCCACACTCGATGAAACTCGATCAAACCACTTGCAATAGGAAGCTCTTCGCGAGAGCTACCTCCACCACCCATGGCTTGAAGCTCGGCCCCCCCTAAACCCCTCGAAATGCGTGCGAAAATCTGCAGGTTCGGCCCCAATTGCTCCCTCCACGCGACTCCAAACACGATCATCACCGTATGGATCTCTAGCTCTCTTCATGCTCTTCGACTTCCGTGTTGAACACTTCGCGTAATTCTTTACGGATTGAGAGAGATTGAGGGGAGAAAGAGGAGAATTTCTGGCCATTCAACCTAAAAGTGGCGGCTAGCAAATTAGGTTTAGGTTTTTTTTTTTTTTTTTTTAATTTATGAAGGGGTAAGGGTGTATTTATAGGAAAACGAACGACACTATTCATCCGGAAATTCCGAACTCCGATTTACGCGCCGAAACTGACGTTCCTAGGGTTTATCCCGCGTTCCGGACACAATGGAAAAGGTTTCGGAAGCTAATTCGGACATCTGTGCGAGTTATGGCTGTAAACGCTCAATTTAAATTAAACCGATTTAAATCGATTTCTAGGCGTTTTAATTCGTACAGGACAAACGGTAAATCCAATTGACTTGAAATTTGAAACCTTACAATAATATCACATTACGGATCCGATGAAACTGGTTTCTTCGAAATCCGAGACTTTTTGAAAAATGGCTATTTTCACTCGTCAAATTAAATTAAAAATAATTTGATGCGTTTCGAGATGCCACGATCAAACGATAACTCCGATTGACACGAAAATTGAAATCCGGTAATAACTAACTATCACGGATCCAATGAAACTGGTTTCGTTCAATTCTGAGACTGTTCAAAAATTGGCTATTTTCACTAGTCGATTTAAATATTAAAATATTCAATTTTCACAAATTAACTTTTAGTTCGATTTTAAAAGTTCTAAAATATCATTCTAACCCCCATATGATAAAATAAAATTTTACAAATCATTTTCAATCATATTTAACTCAATTTTCAATTATTTCCATAATTTAACATATTAAATTATCGATTTAATTATTCAATTAAATCCAATAATTCAAATAAAAATTTATTTGACTTATAAATTCACTTATAAATATTTAAAATTAATTAAATATTCAAATTTTAAATCACTAAAAATTCTGGGTCGTTACAAGTATATTTTCGTTAAGGGTTGCACCCTCTTGGTCATTGTTGGAAAAAATTTCATATCCCTGTTTTTGATTCAAACCTTTGAATTTCTTTCTTAATCGCATTGAGAAGTATTGGTAGATCTTTGCAATGTTTAATTACTTGTGTCCACTCTTTAAGTTTTTATTTTTGATCGTGTTATGCCCATTCTTTCAGGTTTGTGATTTGTTCTAATTTGTTTCCATTCTTTTATGTATGGATGTTGTTCTTGTAAGGTAAAAACACATTTTGTGTATAGCAGCATGGTCTTACAGAATTATTATATGTTCACCGTATTTCTTGATTTTTCTCACGCTGGTTTCCCAAACCGATCCGGGTTTTATCTTATTATATTGTTTGTATTAGACCAAGTATTCTTCTAGGTTATCGCTTGAGGGGACATGGAGCTCATACTGTAGAGCTAGATGTTCACCTGCTATAGTATTTTTTATTTCCGCTATATCAACATATATACCCATCAGCAATTGTAAGGTCGGGAAGTTATAACTGTCTAGATTGATGAGATTTGTTTTTAACTCTAATTTACAATGTGTCTCAGAGTGTGTAACAACCCGAATTTTTAGCCACTGAATATTGGGGCAATTAACTGATTTTAAGTATTGGGATATTAATTTTTGGTTGGTCGAATAAATAAATTTTTTGATGTTAAAAGTACTTGAATCTATATATTGATTTAAAAATTACATTAAATATTGAATCATAAATATCTAGGTGTAATAAATTTTATAGAAAAATGTATATAACTCCACCACTTAAAAATTTAAGATGGAATATCAATAAAAGTATATGTAGATATATATATATATATATATATATATATATATATATATATATATATATGTAGATATATATGTATATATATACATACGCTTTATGATAATTAAAAATATACAAGTATATAAGTTATATATGTATATGTATATATATTTATGACCATAGGAGGTAATGTTATGTAAAATAGTGGATAAGTATATATGAAGTAATATATATAGGAATGTATAAATGTAAATATGATAAAATGAATATATGTGTGTGTGCGTGTGTGTGTGTGTGTGTAAGTTAAGATGTATATAGTATTTGCAAATATAGAAATGTATAAATATATATGATGACAAATACAAATTCATATGGAAATCTTTATATATATATATATATATATATATATATATATATATTATGTATATCTAATGTATAAAATAAATAGGTACAAATGCTAGTATAATAAGATAAAATACATATGAATAACTACATATATACACACACACACATACATATTAATGTATATGTACAAGGAGACATCATCATGACCAAATTTCATCTTCAAGTCACATATAAATCAATTGCAACTCAAGACGTAAAATCAAATCATCTTTGAAATCAATTCAGCCTTTTTTTCAAATCAAAATAAAAGTAAAAATAAACATGAGAAAAAAACTTACTGTACATAGCTACATCAATTCCCATTCTATTGTAAATAACACTACCTTGTTCATATTTTTACTTCGAACAAGATAAGAAATAAAATTCAAGCTGCCATTAAAAACTTAAAGAAAATCAAAAAGGCATTTAAGTATTAGGAGATCAAAGAAAAAAAAGGAAAGCAGATTTCTCTGTTCAAAGGAAAATAAAAGCGAGTAAAACTAAAAATATTTACACTGTAACTATGTTATACACCTGGATTGAAGTATTGTCGAAATGTAGGCTTGTGTAGGGATGTATATATATACACACTTATATATGAATATATACTAAGTATTTGAATCAGAGAAGCTCGTGTCTGTATATTTATTCCTTCCACCTCTACTCTGTGTGTTTTAATATCACTCTTAACTTCAAAATTTTCTATCTCCCAACTCAATCAGATTTAGGTTATGATGTTAAAAGAAAAATTGTTTGTTTTTTACTATACTTTGTTTTAAAATTTGCTTTATAAAATATTATCAAGTATAAAGGAATAAAAGTATAGATTACAGTAAGTTATCCCATTTTGTAAAGAATTCAAATATCACTTTTTATGCTTTTGCTTATATGAACATGATCGGCATGGAAAACGATGATTTTTAGAGGTGGTCATATAATTTTTAGTGAAGTATCGAGTGGGGTAAGTGGAGTTGAAAGAGATTTGGGTTTTGATCAAATTACAGTGAGGCGAGCGACATTGGCAGTCGGGGTTTGGTAAGAAGAAGGCTCGGAGGAAGGGGGCTCGGGAAAAATGGTGGGATTTTTTTGATCGGCGTGGTAGTTGGACAGAGGGAAAGTAGGGTTTTTGGTGAAGTTTTGGTCGTGGTTGGATTTGAGTCATTGGCGGTGTCATGGGGGAGAGTCAAGGCTGCGGTATGAGGGGAGAAGGATGAAGGGATCGTGGCGATGATGCTGGTGAGTTTTGGGGAGCTTCGATGGTCAGAGGTGGCTGGACGAGGAGGGGGAAGGAGGTGGTTCTTTTTCCTGGTAGTGGATTTGCTTTCGAATTTTTGAACTTGGGTTTGTCGTGAGATATTGGGGTGGCCAACGGAGGTGACGCGGAAGGCTGGTCGGAGGTGAGCGGTGAGGCGTCACCGGCTTGTGCACGTGGACAGCGAGGGGTTCGTGCAGGCAGAAGGGAAAGAAAAGAAAGAAGAGAGAAGGGAAAATCCAGAAAGAAAGAAAAAGAAAGGAGGAGGGAGGAGAGTATGGGCCGGTTGGGCCGAAGGATAAGGAATAAAAGAATGGAAAAAGAAAAGTAATAGGAAAGAAAAATAGAAAAGAAAACGAAAGAAAATAAAAGAAAAGAAAATTTAAACTTATATCCTGGCACTATGTTTTACCTTTCCATATTTTAAGCTTAAAAATTATTTTGTGTAAAGTTAAATTTAATTAATTAGAAAAGAAAACGAAAGAAAATAAAAGAAAAGAAAATTTGAACTAATATCCTGGCATTAAGTTTTACCTTTCCATATTTTAAGCTTAAAAATTATTTTGTGTATGGTTAAATTTAATTAATTTATAATAAATAAGGTAAATAATTAAATAGATTCTTAATTTATAAAATCTTAAGTTATTAAAATAAGACTGACTATTAATTGGATTTCTTGATTTAAATTAACTAAAAATAAATTGTTTTGTAATTTCTTAACTTTGTAATTAATTTGGATTCAATATAAATGGATATGATTAATCAGGTGAATAAAATTCTGGAAGTGGATTGTTTGATATTGGTTATTTATCGTTTAATTTGTTTAGCGGTACATATCTTGGTTTAACTCTATTGGACCTTTGTTTCAAATTATTCGTGTCTGTACCATCAAGTGGTCAGACAAGTTAAATAGTTAGATTAAAATGATGATACATTTTATATGAAATAAACGTCTGTGATAAATTCTCATATATGTATGTAGTCACCTTAATTATAAATTGTTAAATATTTCACCCTTTTAAAAATTTGTTTCTTGAATTCATAGAGGCCGGAATCAGATATCTGTGATATCCGAAACCATTCCAATCTAATAATCACTACGAACATTTACGGGTTGATTTTAGAGCTTTATAGGCTGGAATTGGATTAATTTCATTATGTAACTATTTTAAATAAGTATTATACTTAGACATTATATAATATCAATGGAAATCTGTAAAAGTGTTTGGTTAGAATGAGATAAAAATTTGTAGTTTGCACGAGTTACCTTGGGTTTTCAAAGACGTTTTATAACTTAAGTATTTCATTTTAAGCATGTTTACTCATGCAGGTTCCCAACCTGACTCGGGTGTTACTTCATTGTAATGCTTGGGTCAGACCGAGTACTACAGATTCTCAGATTAGGATGCTTTTGGAGCTCAGAAGACAAGCTGGATGACAGAAACGTATTGATTATATTCCGCTATATATTATAGACTGTATAGTCAGCATTTAGGGACAAGTTATTATAACTATCCAGATTTATTTTTTGATAATGTACTTTGATAACTTGTATGTATATTAACAGTTACAGCTTTTCTTGTATAAAACGCTACTATTATATATTATATTTTGTTCCGCTGCGATTGTGAGATTCTGTGCTGTTGTTTCTGTTCTTCTTCTATCTCTTTCTCTTCTTAACCCTAACAACCTGGTATTTTCGACACTTGATTTTCTCGACACTCTATACAGTGGACGTATTAGTGTTGATTTTCGAGGGTCAAAAATCGCCGGGTTGTTAAGAGTGACAGTTTACTATCTTTATTATATTAAATCTTGTCATTGCACTATGAGATTTTGTTTCCCCTTGTTCATTTTATTTTGACTTTTCTTTTTATCCTAACAATCTTCCTTTTCGACAATTGGATGTTCAGCATTAGAATACCGTGGATGTATTTGGTGTCGACTTTCAATGGTCGGAATGGCGAGTCGTTATACAAACAGTGTTCGGTCGGTGGGCAACAACTGACCGTGATAGCCCCTAGAATAAAACTAGGAGCCTTATGCACCACGTTAAAAATATTAGGCTAGTTCTTTTCTCAACACATGTACCTCCTTTTAACACCATCATCTTTATGAATTTCCAAATATTTCAAAATTGACCTTACCTTCAAACCATAACATTTAAGAAAAATAATAATGAAAATATGCTTAAACATAGCGAGGTTCATGTAAAAACCATGTTCGGTCTAAACGAGGCTTGTGTAGTAACATCGCCATGATCGAGCGAAGTTTATATAATAACGAGTTAGGGTTAAGTATAGGTAGCAATTAGACCTGACCAGATGGACCCTGACCTAACCCTACGAGTCTCGATTCTTGGCGGATCGGGTTTTGTCAGGTCCAAACTATACATTTCAAAACCTAGATCCGACCCGAACTGAACTTAGGTTCAGGTCCGGATGGGTAATAACACTATAAATGTATATATTTCAATGTTTGGGCGAGCCTTTCAGGACAGGTCAGTACGGGTTCGAGTTTTGGTCTTCTCGGATCAGTTCGATTTGAGTGCATGGTTTTCGGTTCTAATTGCAAGCCCTAGGTTTGAGTGAGGTTTGTATAACAATCTTGTTCAGATCAAGCAATGTTGGTAAACAAACCATATCATATTTGGACGTGGTTTAAGAAATCTGAGGGCATATTTGACATGAATTTTATTGAAAGGAGGAAAGCATGGTGAGAATAAAACCCAATTTTATTGAAAGCTGCTACAATCCACAAAAGTTTTGATGCGAGATTTCCTAATGTTGAATCCAACGGCCGATTCGATGGGGCTTGAACTACACAGTGGTCAAAATGACTTCAGACTAATCCCTAACTATTTTTTTCAGGCCTTTATGAATTGGTGAATTCTATTTCCATGAAAATTGTTTGAAGCAAATATTTAAAACATTTTCTAACAAATGGACAAAGACAACCATTTAATTATTCAATGCCAAGGACAAAGGTTCCTAAAAAACAAAGGAGAAGTCCAAAATGCTTGTCTAAAGGCTCGTAGAGTGATATCTAAATTGGTCAACGAAGAAGGTGGAGGGCGGATGAAATTGATCGATGGTTTAAGGTTTGCAATCAACATCATCGATGAAGGTGCTACTAGAGCACAGAAGAACGAACGGGGTTTTAAAGAGGATGACTTTGACGGGGACGACTAAGGTTAAAGAAGGGACAGTTCCAATAGTAGTAACGAACAAGATTTTTGACATATGTGGATGATTTGATTAAATGTAGATGTAATTTGTGGAGAAGCAACAATATATTTGCAAAGAAGATAATAATTGATAATGATATCGTGAAGTATCATATCTTGTATAGTATCATTTTTCTTTGAAAAAAGTAATTTTGTACATTTCAACTTTTAATTTTATTTTTTACCAGCAGTTTATGAATTGTAATAGCGTTTTATATATTGTAGTGAAACTTGCAAACAAAGTCTGCATATTTTAGTTCATAATGCATTTTATAGTAGCTTTACAAATTGTAGTAGCATGGTAACATTTTCAAATGAAGTCTATATATCTTTGTTTATAATGCTAGTTTATAGTAACAGTTTCATGAATTGTTGTAACATTTTAAAATGGGACTTATATATATATATATATATATATATATATATATATATTAGCTTATAAAACTATTTTGTTGTAGCTTCTTTTTGTGATATTTATTTATGATTATGCTTTCCATTAGCATTTTAAGATTTTGTAAATGCTATATAGCGTTACATTTTGTAAAGGTGATTTGGTGTTGGTGATTGTGGAAGAACAACATTAAATTAAGAAAGAAGATGATAGCATTCGATAATGATATTGTATAGTATCACTTTATGGTTTTTTTAAACAATTATGCCTATTTTTGCTTATAATGTTTTTTAGCAATAGAATTTTACTAATTATAGTAGCGTTTTATGTGTTGTAGTGACATTTGTATACGAAGTTTGTATATTTTTGCTTACAGTGCAATTTTGAATTAACATTTTATAGAAGAATTTACACGTTGGAGTGCTCGATGGTAGTGATTTCTTGATGATGGCATTTAAGCTGTCAGCTAGATGTTTTCTAATGATGTGGTAAACGTGGTTATGGAGTAGTTTTAAATTGAAGAAGAAGATAAAATCTAATATGATTTGTATAGTATTATTTTATATTATTTGTTGAACAAAAATAACAACATACATTTATACTCATATTTCTATGTTGTAGTAATTTTCTACGAATTGAAATAACTTTTTCATATGAAGTATGTGTATCTTAGGTTATATCGTTATTTCGTAGTATCATTTATTAACCGTAGTAGCATTTTTGAATGATGTTACAATGTTACTTTATAGTAGCATTTAGTATCATTTTTATTTTTTTAACACGCTTGTTACATTATTTTTAAGGTGCATTATTTTCAAAAATTGAAAACCATTTCTTATAAAAAATTGAACCTTTTCTTTATAGTGCTACCGTATAGTAGCATTTTGCACATGTTACGTTTTGAAGAAATGGTTGCTTTGTTGAACTGTTTTCTTATGAGTTGTCGTATGGTATCATTTTTTAATAAATGTAAGAACCTGCTATTTCTGATCCTCCAATTTAACATCTGAGCCGACATTCAAATCACGAAAACTGAAAAAACATTGGATCGTTAACACTACAAGATATACTAGGTTTAATGATGGCGGATAGCCATCGATGGTCGTCGGTAGTCGTTGCTAACCGATGATAAAAGCCGTGCCGTCCCTTTTAAGTCGTCGATCGAAGAAAAGGCGATGGCTTTAGCGATGGCCTCATTGTCAACTTTTTGAGGATAGGGACGCCTAGCCATTGCTAGCCGATGAAGGTTGATGGACACGTGGAATGAATATATGCACCATGTATATGCTCATGGGGGTTAGTAGCCTTCGCCGACCATCAGTAACCTATGTAAATAGGCCGTCGTTAGCTATCGTTAGCCTGTGCTAATAGGTCGTCGCTAGTCGTCAGTAACCTAGGCATTCTGTTTTGTACAATAGCTGCTATTTCAACTATCCAACCACATAGATATATTCATCTGTCTATTCACCTCATATACAACATATATAAACCCTATTTCATAAGTACAACCATCAGATAATCTTTTTCATATCACATATAACTAAGATTATATTACAAAATCAATATTCACATCAATATTCCATCAAACAACACAACCATACCTGTAAATCCTCATGTTCATCAAAGAAAACAACCATTAAACATCCACAAATCCATCAAACATTCACAAACAACACAACCATCAAAAAAGTATCAAATCCATCATTAATACATGTCAAAGAAGTACCCAAAATTCAAATATCCATCAGAAACATAACCATACATACTCATTGTAACGACCCGCCTTTTCGACCATCGAAAGTCGGCACTCAATATATCCACGGTATTCACATACCGAACATCCAACTACCGAAATGGCAGATTGTTATAGTAAAATAAATAAAACACAAGGAAATAGAATCTCACAGCGAAAAAACAACATATAATATAACAAAGACGGTAAAAGTTGTCATTCTAAAATACATGGTATATCAGAGTTAAAAACAAACTCATCAAACTGGACATTTATAACTTCCTGACCTACAATTGCAGACGGGAATATATAATAATATAGTGGAAAAAATAAAAATACTATAATAGGTGAACATCCAGCTCTGCTTAATGAGCTCCATGTCCCATCAACAACAACTTGGAGAAAATACTTGGTCTGACTCAAGAAATGTTGTAAAATAACACTAGGATCACTTTGGAAAACCAATGTGAGAAAACTCAAGAAATATGATGAACATATAACAACTCTGTTCGACCATGCTGTTAAACGTGGAACGAATTTTACCTTACAAGAAAAACATCCATAAATGAAAGAAAGGACACAAGTCGGAACAAAATCAAACTTAAAAGAACGGAAATAAATATTTAAACATTGAAAAAAGCTCCGGACACTTATCGATGCAATTAAGAAAACGATTAAAATATTTGAATCAAATAAGAAAAGGGAAATTTTCCAATAATGACTAGGAAGATGCACCATTCTCACTGAAAGTACACTTCTGGAAATATACGTGAGAACTACGATAGCTCTCGGACATGTCCAAGCCGAACCCACCAACCTTACCTAGTATTTGAGTATTTCACGTCTCCGTGAATATATAAACGAAACTAATCTAGAGTAGATGTGATAATACCCTAATAAGTGCAACATACATAGCTTGGCTTCCACTTGTTCTTTGGGTTAAGTCATTTTCGACAAAGAATACCAACGCTTAAATGAGCAATAAATCGTCTTAAATTGACGAAACTCAAAAAAGATAGCATAATCGATATCCAATAAATCAACTATCAGAAGAAGAAAAAATGGTCATATACAAAAATTAAATCTCTTAAAATATTGGACTCATGCTTGTGCTTGATTTTCACACCATAAATAGTTGTAAAACACCTTTAAAAGCAATCTTTAAAAATGTTCTTTTTAAAAATCCAGTTTATATTTCTATGTATATTAAAAAGAAGGTTCAAATTAGATTCATTAAAACATTATTTACTTAAAACCCAAAAAACAATTACGCATAGCTTTATTTTCAAATATTACATTTTAGAAGATTTTCTCATCTCTAAACTATAGTTTATAAATTTGAAACAATATTAATTATCCCGGAAGAAAATAAATAGATTAAAATGCTTTTATAAATCTAAACAATGTTAATCATCCTAAAAGATAATTGATATAATTATACTATAAATTTAAAACCACATTAATTATCCAAAGAGATAGTTAATCAAAATTTGTAACTCCTTTAACAAATCAATTAATTAACTTTAAACACCTTTATTAAATCAGTGAATTAACTTTAATCACTTTTATCAAATCAGTAAGCTAACTTTAAACATTATTAACAAATTTACTAATTAATTTTATTATAGTTAGATAATAATTAAAAATACGTTTCAACCTCCAATTATTTTCAAATACTTATACAATCTTTACAAACACATTTAAAAAGAATTTACAAAATATTTAAGATAAATAACCTTTACAAATTTAAACAAAATTAATTATCCCAAAAGACAATTAAATCCTATTTACAATCTTTCATAAATTTAAAATGGCATTAATTATCTCGAAAGATAATTAATCAAATTATAATCTCTTTATAAATTTAAAACAACTTTAATTATCCCAATTGATAATTAATTAAATTTATAAGTCCTTTTATAAATTTTAGTCAACACTTATCCTTTATTTTCAAAATACTTGAAAATATAGTTTAAACAACTTTCAAAGTGCACAAAAGCAACCAAACGTTTATTTTGTAAAAATACAGGCACATGTTCAACATACCCAAAGGTTTAAGGGGATGATATTTCATACAGTATGTCACAAATATTTCAACCAAACATCAATATAAGCAACATAAGAATATAAGTAAGATGCATATAAAAGTAGATTAATAATGGTGAGAAACCCCTTAGGGTCTCTCTACAAAAGTCCCTTACAAAACAATGCTTATTTATACAAACCGCTTTTCAAGCAGGAATTCAAATCCAAACAAACAATCAAACAATACTGACAAACATATTATTATCAACAATTAGCAATCGATAGGTAATATATCACTTATTAATTAATCCACCTATTCATTAACTTCAAAAATAGTCATTTTACTTTGCAATCATAGAACATGATTTATTTTTCTCAGTAGATATCCAAAATAATCTATTCAAATTAATTATAGCAGAACAGTGTTTTATCTTGCTAAACAGAAATCATAAACAAAGTCTAATTAATTTAACTACGTTAAACATAATTAAATCAAATCATTATAGTTTTATCACTAATTTTTACTTGATTAAAACAATCGTTCAAACATTCAATAGTAATCTATAGCAACACAAATATTATATAGTTTATTTAGAGGTGAGTAAGCTCATAGAAATTCCAATTGACGCTTTTGCATTCCGGTTTGATCTAATATCGAATGGCGTTCGATTTTTGCTCAAAATTCTACTAGCACTAAATCCAACGAAATTAGTTCCATCGTATACATAACGCTCCTACGAGCGCAATACAAAAGAACACGTCACGATTGGACCTCTTATGAGAGAAATATTCATTTTATAAGTTTTTGATTTAATTAAACGATTAATTTACACTAATTACTAATTAAATTTTAATTACCCCTCAGACACTTCTTCTTCCCCCTTTTAATTTCTTCTTGTACATGTGTACAGAGATGCACACTCAAACCTAACATGCTAAATTCTTCCATCATCAATTACTCCTCCATCTCTCAATGAAATCAAGATTCATTGACTCGTACAAACTTCACTATGCGAGCTCTACATATCCATCGCCATGAATCAAAGCTTGGCTCACCGAATGGAATCGCAACCTGAAATGGTCTTGCTGCAACTTGGCAATGTCGCACTCCTCCAGAGAGCATCGCACTCTCCAAAATCATCACCACTGAAGCTCCTCACCAATAGAAGTACAACATTAATCTTGCCTATGCTTAACGACGCCTTATACTCTGGCAAAATGGAACCCTAATTTCGGCCATCAACAGTACGAGCGTAAACTACAATACACACATATGTTTGTAGATGTATGTAATACAAACTCAAAGATCCGTGTTTTGTAAATTTTTGTTGAGTAAATGATTTTATTTTTATTTTAGAAGGTGGATTGTTGATTTTCTTTTATAGGAAATGAAATAAAAAGAAAAGAGAAGGCAAAGTGAAGTGTGAAGTGGAAAAAGTCAATGTTTTGAATAATCTAAGTGTAGAGATAGGCTTATTTTGAAATTTCCGACATCTCACAGCATTTGGTTCGCGTATGAACCACAGAAAAAAAAATAAAAATACGGTCGTGTACGAAAATGTAATATGATCCCAAAACAATAATAAAAAACATAGATTAATTCATTCTATGAAATTTAAAAAATACCATCATTTTCCGTAAAATATGTCAAATGAAAATTCAAATATTTTCCAAATTAAAAATTATGAAAAAAAATCGTATAAATTCATTTAAAAATACTATAATAAAAATCAAGCTATTTTATTAAAAGTTAATTTTCTTATTATTTATTCAAACCATTTATTATTATAAATAAATTTACAAAATGAACTTACCATTGTTATTTATTAATTAAAAGAAGTTAAATAAGGCTATTAAATCCATTTAAGAAATATTTAATTCATCATTCAAATATTTATATAATCCCTATATTTGAATCAAAGTTATTTATATTTTTAAACACTGTTTATTTAAATATTTAAAATTAATTAAAAATTCAAATTAAAACGATAAAATTTCAGGATGTTATATTCTCACCTCATTAAATGAATATCATTCTCGAAATTCCTAAAGGAAGAAAATGTCCATATACCCTTAAGGTTTAAAATCTTATTAATTAAAATGAATTATCAAGATTTTAAAGTCTTTTATGTTACGAAATTTTTTGGCAGCATGCCTTTTGCACGGTTGATCTGGAAATACTGCAACTCGCCACAACTGGCCCAAACTAATCAAAGAAAACAAAAGCCAAGTGGCCTTGTATATCTAGGGCATAAAATCAATAATCAAAATACCAATTTTACAAATCTACCACTACCCACTTTTTGTTTGATTTTTATTTAGCAAGCAATTTACTATCTCGATGCTAATGCAGGCGCATAAGAAATCAAATAGTAATCTCTTACTTCCTTGTCCCTATGTTATATTTACATAATCCAAAAGACAACCATGCTGACAAAAGAGCACTACACAAGTTATTTCTATCATAAGCAATAGCAACATAAATAATATAACAACCATATGCAGCAAAAGTACAAAGAACACTCTATAATAAAATATTAAGCATCCAATCTTTTCAAAAGATAAATTTAGAACTAAATGCCTGGGATTTCATATTCAAACTATATTTTCAAATTCCTCCAAAGAGAAAGAAATCAAAACCAAAATCAATTATGACATGGAGGGGGCTCCTTCTACTGATGCACGATATAACTATAGAATCAAAACAACACGAAGCAACTAGTGGGATTCCGGTTCCTCCAAAAATAATAATTAGAATAAGCAAATATAGCTTACGAGTCTTCCAAGTCGGAAAACTCCCAATTGTCCAACTTTAGTCATAACCAAAAATATTTGAAAAACCACTTCACAAAACTCCTTTTAAATATCCTTAAAAATAATACTTCATAAAGGTTTTCAAAATAATTTTATTATTATTTCTTTCACAAATTCTTTTGGAATCACTTTTTGAAAAGCACCAGGATTTAAGTCCTAACCAATAACAACCGTAGCCTATAAGATCACACTATCAATCAAATCAAATTCCATAAAAGAATAGACTAATATTTAACCTTATTTAAATTGTTAAATGACTATCAAACAAGATTTAGGATTTTGCTTTGGTTCACAACTTTCTCGATCGTCCAAGGATATAGATAATTTCTAAGCATACCATTACACTCAACAAACTTTGGTATTACTTAGAAGATTATCTAAGCTCCCTCAATCAAAGTTGAATGTCACTCCCCAAACTTCCCTAAGCCATACAATAAATTATACAAATATAATTAAGCCCATATGATGTACATAAATCATCCATACATAATATTTGATTCGACCACTTGCTTGGACACATGGACTTTACTTTTGAACTAGTCGCTCACTCGACCTCTCTAGTGCACACCACGATCAGGTTCCCTGATTAGAAACATATATCCTCCTTACATAGTCACATATTATGATAGAAAACCTTAGTATCATATCGAAAATCCAAACCAAGTGTTTTCTAATAAGTATTAAGTGAGAAATCCTTTTTCAGATTGGTGTGAATCACCTCAAAGTTATGTACTTGAATCCTAGATCAATAACCGCATGAATAAAATGATCTACGTACAACTTACATACTTAATTTTATTGGTTTCTTAACTACACCAATCTTTTTCTAAATCACTTTCATTTTTATCTAGAGTATTTCATTCAATACTAATTTTTTTTATGAATTACTTTATAAATTTTCACTTGACTAAATAAACATTTTATAAAGACACAACTTTATAGAACATTAAATTTAAAAACTTACTCCATTTTTATTTACTTGTATAATACCCTTCCACATTCTAAGAGTATATACAAAATGTCAATTTTATTTTACTTATTTATTATTTATTTTATTTATACTTTTCAAACTTTAAATGGAGGCCCCAAAAAATATGGATCTTAAAACTGAGTCGACTACTCCGACCACTTTACCTATCTGGTCCAATAAGTTGCTAAGAAGAGTAGGATACTGGTATCCAAACTCAATCCCAGTGTCTAATTTCCTTAGACATCCCTAAGGTAAAGATATTTAGTTAGTTGGCCCAATAACATTGAATAATCTTTAAGACTTAGATGTTTAAACTAACATTACCGACATAATAAAACAAAGCTTATTAAAAACTTCCAATCCAATTTAACCCATTTAAAATCTAAGTTAAATTATCTCTTTTCTGTACAAAAGTTTAAAATTTTCATTTATCGAATTATTATTCAAAATAACTTTTGTTTTAAATTAATTTTCTTCAAGGAAACTTAAGACTAAATTCTCGATTTTTATTTTAAAATTCTTTTTGAAATCACATTATATATATATATATATATTATAATTTTCACATTTATTCATCAACACTTGCTTTGGGTTCATTTGGATTCGAACTTAGTTCGATCGAACAATGATAAAGAGAATAATTTACCAAGTACAATACAACGTTCGCCTAAGCAAACATTCGACCTTCACTTGGAAAATCATTTAGATTACCACAAAACTAACCAAGATGTTTTCCTCGAACTATCCAAAGAAAATGTGTCTACCTTAAAATTCTCTTTGAAATGTTTATAATTATGGATACTTCCAAGTAATAATACTATTACCTTTTTCAAAATCCTTTTGATATTTTTTCAAGCAACTCTGGGATTTAAATTCATAATCCTTATTAAAACACATTTTATAAATCAAATTTATATAAATTGCATTTATATAAAATCATATCATGTAATAATAATTCTCCTTTACTATAATTAAACTTTCACAAATATTTCCTTTAAATGTCTTATCTTACCCCTTAGATTATATTAAACAACCTTATTAAAATTTTACTCTTAACAAAACATTTTCATTGAACAACATATAGTCAATTTGAAACTCAATTCATAAGGGGCTCGTTGTAATGCACTCACAATTATCAAAACAATAAATGGATGTAAACTAATCGAGCATAAATTAATAACCAATAAATGATAATCAATGCTTCTAACTACTCAAGCATGACAAATCAAACAACAATGATAATAAATGAATATTATCATTTTCAAATAAATAAACACAACATAATTAACTATATAAAGTTGAAAATTATTCCTTTATATATATATATATATATAATATAATCCTAGGTAAAATATTTAATTTACCAATTTTCATAAATCAATATCATATTTGTTTGCCTTATTCAAGTGTTTTGAAATCCCTACTGATGCCGTGGCATCCCACGCCTCGACCAGAATTCATAAACAACTCAATAGACCAATTAACACAATACATTATTATAGCAATAACAAATATGCTCTAGTATATATAATATTCTCAACTCATTCTAGGGTGTCACTTACCCTACTCTAATGAGTTTACCCTACCAAAGCCAAGGTTCTGACTTAACCTTCAGTTCTGATACCAAATGTAATGACTTGCCTTTCCGACCATCGAAAGTCGATATTCAATACATCCAGGTATTAAATACCAAACATCCAATTAAAGGAGAGGTAGATTGTTGTGATAAAATAAAAAGAACAATGGAGGAAATAGAATCTCACAACGAAAATGACAAATTATAATATAACAAAGACAGTAAAAGTTGTCACTCTAAAATACATGGTATATCAGAGTTCAAAACAAACCTTATCAACCTGGACAGTTATAACTTCCTAACCTTACAATTGCCGATGGGTATATATAATAATACAATGGAAAAAGTAAAATACTACGGCAGGTGAACATCTAGCATTACTCCATGAGCTCGATAACCTAGATAAATTTTCGATCTGACTCGAGCATTATTGTAACAACCCACATATTTAACGATTTTATATTTAAATGTTTTATTTAAATATAGCGTCGTTAGTTGGATTTAGGTCCGAAATGTTACTTTCTGCAAATGGCCGAATTGGAACTCGAAACTACCTCCATTGGTTCCAAAATGGCGTTTGCGATCTTTTTGAGTATAATCTTTGATATGTTTGGAGTTTGTGAAATTTTTACCTTTTCTATTGGGTTTTGGGTTTGGGTTCAGCCCATTGGCTAGCTAACTTACTTAACCTTCTACTTCAACCTCTTCTCTTCATCTCATCTTCATTTCATTTCATAACTTAAGCTTAAAAACTGTAATGGGGGAAAGGAATTGGAAATAGAAATTAGCAAGCCCTAGTTTCTTCTTGCATCTTGATTTCTTGCTCCAAAATCAAAGAGAATCCATTGGTAAGTTCATCTCCATCTTCTCCATCTTCTCCAGCTCTTCTCCTCTTCAATTTCAGTAATTTCCTAACCCTAACTTAGGAAATACTTGCTTTGATTCTAGATTGAAGCTTGTTGAGTTGAAATAGAGTTTGGTTGGTCTTCTCCTTGTGATTTAGCTCCTCCATCTTCTTTGTTTGTGAGATTAAAAGGTGAGTTTTTAACTCACATCTACCTCTCTTGCTATCATTGATGTTGGGTATGATTTCCTAACCAATATTCATGGGCTAGTGCTTCGATTTGTAAAAGAATTGGAATTCATTTGATAAGGGCAGGAAGTGCTGGAAAACAGCCTTCGGCCGACCGAGCGCAGGCCCCGGTCGACCGACCTGCTGCCCCGAGCCATATCTTGTTTTCTGCATCTGGCCGGCCGACCGAGCCCTGTAGTCTGGTCGACCGACCTGCACATGTTTGCCTGTTCTGCCTATTTTTGTATATTTTGGTTTGTTTTCCAGATTTTATCGATTCAAGTTGCTTTTTAGTAGTTGTTATTGCATCTTTGACCTTGATAACTTACTCTTGACTTCATCCATGGGTTTTTATAAAATAATCTCTCGAATCGCATTTAAAAGCTCGTTTCTCCAATTTATAAATTCTATTTAAAACACACACTTTCGCACTTCGAGCGAAGTGGAAGGGTGATTAAATGGTTGGGCAAAACACGGACCATGAATCTGTGCGTTTATCTTTCCGATTAGTCCCCGACCTATTCGATTGATTGTTTTGACCTTCGGGTTTAGTTTACCGATGATATGAGGTGAATTTTATACTGCTTTGAGTGTGAAATAAACTAACGGATAGTAAACCGTTTAGTGCGAACGAGTGGTTATGGGACGCGCGTTAACACTTTTCGGATTCCTTTTCGAGAGTTGTGACACATTCCGCCAGTTAGTGGTGTCCAGAACTGGGTCTTCGACCTTCACCACTACGGTTTGTCGCCCTATAGTATCGCTTACGATGTTGGTCTTTATGAGCCGCATGGGTGATATTGGGTTTGTGCCTTTAGTATCGCTTTTGGAGTTGGTCCTTCACCCTAGCTCAAGAAATATTGGAGTGGTTTCTTCACCACCGCTCAAGAGATATTGGAGTGGTTTCTTCACCACCGCTCAAGAGATATCGGAGTGGTTTCTTCACCACCGCTCATGACGATTCATTTATATGTATATTCCCTAAGTATTGCTTTTCTGTATTGGTTCTTTGGAGCCACACGAAATATAGTGTTTACCTTGTGGGACTCGTATTTATCGGTATTTGTTGTTTGCCCTTATGGCTTGTTTTGGGATATTCTTATCCTTTGTTTCTATATGTTGCCGATGATATGAGGCTTGTTCTATATGATTCATCTTTCGTTAGATGATTGTGTTATCGCTCTTAGAGATAACTATTATGCTTTGTGACCTTGCCGGTTTCTTATTGTTCAGTTTATCTAACTGATTTGTTATATAGACTGACCCGTGTATTTTATACTCGGGTCAGACCGAGATGTTTCAGGTTAGGTGCTTTGGACTTAGCCTATTTTGCTTCCGCATGGACTATTCGCTAGCTTCATTTTGTTATAGCGTCTTTAGTGGTCCTTATCTGTTGTAACTCTGATATTTATACTTTTGTTCGTCTCGTCTATATATTGTGGTCTCCTGTACCACTTGATATGTATTATTTTGTATACTCTGTTGTGTATCTGTTTATGTGTATATTATGATCGACTGTTCTATGATGTGAATTACATTTGAGTTGTTATATTTTCTTCTGATAGATCCTATAGCCATTGTAGTTTTGCTTTAAATATTCATTGAATAGGTCGAATTTTAATGTGATTCTACTTTTCGACGTATTTAGTGAATACTTAAGGTAAGATTACACATGGTCGCTTCCATAATACTCTATTATCCGCGTTAGCCGACAGTATTATCTATGTAATACTCTTTGTTAACGAGGCTCTCGGAGTGGGGCGTCACAGCGTGGTATCGGAGCAAGGTTCAGAAAAAAATATGATAAACACAGGATAGAGCACATATTACGATACATCAAAGTGTATGAGTGATATAGATCTTTGAATCATCGTGTCTCTTTATTCCATCAAGGTTAGATAGAGTTTGGGAATACGTCTAGGAATGCATTTTATTCCGTAGTATTCCATATTGCAATATCTACCTTGTGAATAATCTTTTCCTTATCTTGACTTTCAGCTTATGTCTGGAAGAGGCAGAGGTCGACGTTCGGATGCTGGGCAATCTAGTGGCTCACACCCGGATGGCGTTTATATGTCTGCTGATCAGTTTTTGGAGTTGTTTAGGAGCACTCGGCCTCCCGTTCCTTCTCGAGTGTCTCCAACTCGCAAGTCTTCTTTTGCACGTCAGTGTAGTGATTTTTCTCATCTTGGAGGAAAGCCGTTTAAGGGCTCCGAGTCTGTTCTTGAAGTCCAAGCTTGGCTTCGCACGTGCGAGCATATCTTCTCTCGCATGGATCTTTCCGACCATGATAGAGTTCTTGTGACTTCTAGTTTGTTACAAAAGCGTGCTCTTGATTGGTATGAGCTTCTTGTAGCTGAGATTGATGAGTCTACTCTTTCTTGGACTCAGTTTCGGGGACAATTTGAACTCAAGTTCGTTCCTGAATCTGAAAAAGTTTTATTGACCCGTCGCTTCCTTGAGTTGAAGCAAGGGAAATCTTCTGTTTCTGAGTATGTCGCATCGTTCGAGGCTTTATCTCAGTATGGTCTTGAATTTATCAGTACTCCTTACAAGAAGAATTTGAAGTTTGTTTCTGGTCTTAAGAAATATCTTAGGAAGTCTTTGTTTCTCCAGCTTAAACTTTCTTTTGAGGAGTTAGTTGATTCGGCACTTCATCTCGAGACCGTCGAGAAGGAGTGTGATAGTGATGTCGATGTTGAGGTTTCTAGGAACCCCAACAAGAGGCCGTTTCCAATTCAGAAGAAGCCTTTTCCTTCTAAGAAGAAGAAGACTGGTGGTCCTAGCTCTCAGCCACAGTCTTCCGGAACGCCTTTTGTTCGAAAGTGTTTTAATTGTGGTTCTCCGGATCATATTATTCGAGCTTGTCCTAAGCCTCTCTTCTGCCGATATTGCAAGAGGGAAGGTCATCGTAGTTCCACTTGTCCCATTGCTCCGAATAATTCTTCATCTGGCAAGTTAAATGTGGCTAATGCTTCTGGAGGTCCTTCTCAATCCAAAGGTATGTCTCCATCTATTTTGGAGGGTTCAATTCTATTTCATGATCATAGTATACGAGTTCTTTTCGATACGGGTGCTTCACATTCTTTCGTATCGAAGAAGCTTGTAGATGATTTATCTTTGGATGTTTCTTGTTTGGTTACTTCTTTAAGGATTGCGAATCCTATTGGGGGATCCGCGACCCTTAGTTTGCTTTGTGATGATATTGAGATTATTTTATGTGGTTTTTCTTTCCATGCGAATCTACACGTTGTTTCTCATTTGGGTTTTGATATGATTTTTGGTATGGACTGGCTAGTGAGGTACGATGCCAGGATTATTTGTTCCGAGAGAATTTTATATCTTTGTCATCCTGATTCGCCTTCTCAGTTATCTCTTGTTCTTCGGGATGTGGATAATTCCGAGATGGCTTTATATTCTCTTGACTCGCGAGATGATGATGATATATCTCGTATTCCTGTTGCTTGTGACTTTCCTGATGTCTTTGAGCCTGTATCGGGTTTGCCACCCAAACGGGCAATAGAGTTCCGCATTGATCTCATTCCAGGCGCGCAGCCAGTTAGTCGTCCTCCCACGAGGATGTCTACAAAGGAAAATGAGGAACTCAAGAAGCAGCTTTTAGAGCTTGAATCCAAGCAATTGATTCAGTCTAGTTTTTCTCCGTGGGGATCCGCGGTCGTCTTTATGAAGAAGTCTGATGGAACTCTTAGGCTTTGCATTGATTATCGCAAGCTTAACGAGTTAACCATCAGAAATAGGTATCCATTACCTAGGATCGATGACATGTTCGATCTATTGAGTGGTGCTAGGGTCTTTTCTCAGCTCGACCTTGCCACATGTTTTCATCAGTTACGAGTCGGGGAGGATAGCATACCTCTTATAGCTTTCCGCACTCGTTATGGTTCTTTTGAGTGGCTCATTATGCCGTTCGGTTTGACGAACGCTCCTGCTTTCTTTGTTGATCTCATGAATCGGGTATTCCGGGAATATCTCGATAAGTTCGTCCTTGTGTTCATTGATGATATCCTTATTTATTCTAAGTCTGAAGCTGAGCATGCTAATAACTTGAGAATTGTCTTGAGTACCCTCCGTCGTCATCAGCTTAGAGCCAAATTCTCCAAGTGCCATTTTTGGGAGAATAAGGTTAAGTGCCATGTTGTATCTTCCGATGGCATTTCTGTCGATCCCTCAAAGATCGAAGCCATTCAAAATTGGAAGAGGCCTGAGAATGTTCATGAGATTCGTAGTTTCCTTGGATTGGCGGGATATTACCGTCGGTTCATTAAGGATTTTTCCCGTGTTGTGCTTCCTCTCACTTGCCTTACTCGTAAAGGAATTCGTTTTATTTGGTCCGACAAGTGTGAAGCTTCCTTTTTGACATTAAAGGAACTTCTCACTAATGCTCCTATTCTTGTGGTTCCCGAAGGGAATCATGATCTTGTTGTCTACACCGATGCTTGTGGTAGTGGTCTCGGTGCTGTTCTTATGCAGAAGGATCGGGTAGTTGCTTATGCTTCTAGGCAACTACGTCCGAATGAAGTTCGCTATGCCACTCATGATCTTGAGCTTGCCGCCATTGTCTTTGCCTTGAAGATTTGGCGACATTATTTATTAGACGAGCGCTTCATTCTCTATACCGATCATAAATCTTTGAAGTATTTGTTCACTCAGAAGGAACTCAATATGAGACAACAGCGTTGGCTCGAGTTTCTTGCTTCTTATGACTTTGATATCCAATATACCCCTGGTGAGGGTAATCGAGTTGCAGATGCGCTTAGTCGCAAACATTCGGCTGTTATTTCTATGATGCTTGCCGAATGGAATATTCTTGGGACTCTATCTTTTTGTGAAATTCGTGATCGAGGTTCATCTTCTGATTCTCCTATTCTATTATTTAGTTTGGGAGCTCGACCTATTTTATTGGATCGTATTGCCAATGCTCAGCGGTGTGATCCTAATTTGTTGCATCTTATTCAGCTTTGTGAGTCTGAATCCCGTGATGACGCGTTGCGGGATTTTAGCATTGATTCTCATGGGTGTCTTCGCAAGAAGAACCGTCTTTTTGTGCCTTATGATCTTGCACTTAGGCATGACATTCTTGATGACTGTCACCGTTCTATGTATACCATTCATCCCGGTAGTAGTAAGATGTATGCCGATATGCGTCGCCTTTATTATTGGGAAGGTATGAAGCGCGATGTGGAGAGTTATGTGAGCAATTGCATAACTTGTCAGCGTTTTAACGCCGAACATCAGCGTCCTTCGGGTCTTCTTCAGCCTCTTGAGATTCCATTGTGGAAGTGGGATCAAATTTCTATGGATTTCATTGACGGCCTACCTTGTTCGAGATCAGGCCATTCTAGCATTTGGGTTATTGTTGATCGCCTTTCTAAGTCTGCTCATTTCGTCCCTATTAAGTCTAATAGGACTGCTTCGCATTTGGCTAAGTTATATGTCAAGGAAATCGTGAGACTTCACGGTGTTCCTAGTTCTATTGTGAGTGACCGTGATCCTTTATTCACGAGTCATTTTTGGAAGAGTCTTCAGCAAGCTTTGGGAACAAAGCTTAATTTTTCTACAGCTTATCATCCACAGTCTGACGGACAGACTGAAAGGGTGAATCATATCTTGGAAGATCTTCTCCGTATTTGTATCTTTGATTTCGGTGGTAGTTGGGAGGATCACCTACCTCTTGTAGAATTCTCCTACAACAATAGTTTTCAGTCTAGTATTGGTATGGCTCCTTTCGAAGCCTTATACGGAAGGCCATGTCGATCACCTTCATGTTGGTTGGAATCTGGGGAGAAGCTTATTCTTGGCCCGGACTTTGTTCGTCATTCTTCTGAGAAGATTGATCTTATTCGATTGAGAATGAAAGAGGCACAGAGTCACCAGAAATCCTACGCGGACAACCGTAGGAAGCCTCTCGAGTTCTCGATTGGTGATCTTGTTTTTATTCGTGTTTCTCCTTTGAAAGGGGTTATGCGTTTCAGTGCGACTGGGAAATTAGCTCCTCGTTATATAGGACCGTTTTCTATTACTGAACGTATTGGCCCTGTGGCTTATAGAGTTTCACTTCCAGCTCATTTATCCGGCATTCATGAAGTGTTTCACGTCTCGCAACTTCGGAAGTGTCTTCGGGAGTCGGATTCTGTTATTGATTCTCCTGATTAGCAAGAGCTTGAGGTCTCTCCGGACTTATCTATTGTACAACAACCAATTCGCGTGCTTGACACGGAGGTGGGACGCCTTCGGAACAAGGACGTGCCGCTCGTTAAAGTTCAATGGTCCGCTAGTCCCAATGACTGTACTTGGGAAACCAGAGAGTATATCGAGCGATCTTATCCGGGTTTTCTTTCTTTGCTTTGAAACGGTGAGTATGTCTTTTCGTTTCTAGCTTGTTTACTTCTCTTTTGAATGTTGTATGTATGTAGTTATTACAAATATCGTCTCTAGGAATTGCGGGGACGCAATTTTGTAAGGAGGGGAGATCTGTAACAACCCGCATATTTAACAATTTTATATTTAAATGTTTTATTTAAATATAGCGTCGTTAGTTGGATTTAGGTCTGAAATGTTACTTTCTGCAAATGGCCGAATTGGAACTCGAAACTACCTCCATTGGTTCCAAAATGGCTTTTTGAGTATAATCTTTGATATGTTTGGAGTTTGTGAAATTTTGACCTTTTCTATTGGGTTTTGGGTTTGGGTTCAGCCCATTGGCTAGCTAACTTACTTAACCTTCTACTTCAACCTCTTCTCTTCATCTCATCTTCATTTCATTTCATAACCTAAGCTTAAAAACTGTAATGGGGGAAAGGAATTGGAAATAGAAATGAGCAAGCCCTAGTTTCTTCTTGCATCTTGATTTCTTGCTCCAAAATCAAAGAGAATCCATTGGTAAGTTCATCTCCATCTTCTCCATCTCTTCTCCTCTTCAATTTCAGTAATTTCCTAACCCTAACTTAGGAAATACTTGCTTTGATTCTAGATTGAAGCTTGTTGAATTGAAATAGAGTTTGGTTGGTCTTCTCCTTGTGATTTAGCTCCTCCATCTTCTTTGTTTGTGAGATTAAAAGGTGAGTTTTTAACTCACATCTACCTCTCTTGCTATCATTGATGTTGGGTATGATTTCCTAACAAATATTCATGGGCTAGTGCTTCGATTTGTAAAAGATTTGGAATTCATTTGATAAGGGCAGGAAGTGCTGGAAAACAGCCTTCGGCCGACCGAGCGCAGGCCCCGGTCGACCGACCTGCTGCCCCGAGCCATATCTTGTTTTCTGCATCTCGCCGACCGAGCCCTGTAGTCCGGTCGACCAACCTGCACATGTTTGCCTGTTCTGCCTATTTTGGTATATTTTGGTTTGTTTTCCGGATTTTATCGATTCAAGTTGCTTTTTAGTAGTTGTTATTGCATCTTTGACCTTGATAACTTACTCTTGACTTCATCCACGGGTTTTTATAAAATAATCTCTCGAATCGCATTTAAAAGCTCGTTTCTCCAATTTATAAATTCTATTTAAAACACACACTTTCGCACTTCGAGCGAAGTGGAAGGGTGATTAAATGGTTGGGCAAAACACGGACCATAAATCTGTGCGTTTATCTTTCCGATTAGTCCCCGACCTATTCGATTGATTGTTTTGACCTTCGGGTTTAGTTTACCGATGATATGAGGTGAATGTTATACTGCTTTGAGTGTGAAATAAACTAACGGATAGTAAACCGTTTAGTGCGAACGAGTGGTTATGGGACGCGCGTTAACACTTTTCGGATTCCTTTTCGAGAGTTGTGACACATTCCGCCAGTTAGTGGTGTCCAGAACTGGGTCTTCGACCTTCACCACTACGGTTTGTCGCCCTATAGTATCGCTTACGATGTCGGTCTTTATGAGCCGCATGGGTGATATTGGGTTTGTGCCTTTAGTATCGCTTTTGGAGTTGGTCCTTCACCCTAGCTCAAGAGATATTGGAGTGGTTTCTTCACCACCGCTCAAGAGATATCGGAGTGGTTTCTTAACCACCACTCATGATGATTCATTTATATGTATATTCCCTAAGTATTGCTTTTCTGTATTGGTTCTTTGGAGCCACACGAAATATAGTGTTTACCTTGTGGGACTCGTATTTATCGGTATTTGTTGTTTGCCCTTATGGCTTGTTTTGGGATATTCTTATCCTTTGTTTCTATATGTTGCCGATGATATGAGGCTTGTTCTATATGATTCATCTTTCGTTAGATGATTGTGTTATCGCTCTTAGAGATAACTATTATGCTTTGTGACCTTGCCGGTTTATTATTGTTCAGTTTATCTAACTGATTTGTTATATAGACTGACCCGTGTATTTTATACTCGGGTCAGACCGAGATGTTTCAGGTTAGGTGCTTTGGACTTAGCCGATTTTGCTTCCGCATGGACTATTCGCTAGCTTCATTTTGTTATAGCGTCTTTAGTGGTCCTTATCTGTTGTAACTCTGATATTTATACTTTTGTTCGTCTCGTCTGTATATTGTGGTCTCCTGTACCACTTGACATGTATTATTTTGTATACTCTGTTGTGTATCTGTTTATGTGTATATTATGATCGACTGTTCTGTGATGTGAATTACATTTGAGTTGTTATATTTTCTTCTGATAGATCCTATAGCCATTGTAGTTTTGCTTTAAATATTCATTGAATAGGTCGAATTTTAATGTGATTCTACTTTTCGACGTATTTAGTGAATACTTAAGGTAAGATTACACATGGTCGCTTCCATAATACTCTATTGTCCACGTTAGCCGACAATATTATCTATGTAATACTCTTTGTTAACGAGGCTCTCGGAGTGGGGCGTCACAATTATAGTAAAGTAACACCCGGATCAATCTAGAAAACTAACGTGAGAAAACTCAAGAAATATGGTGAACATATAATAATTCTATGTGACCACGCTGCTAAATATAGAACATGTTTTACCTCACAAGAACAACATCCATAGATGAAAGAATGGAGACAAGTCGAAACAAAATCGGACTTGAAAGAATAGAAATAAATAATCAAACATCGAGAAAGCTCCAGACACTTCTCGTTGTATTTAGGTGAATGATTCAAGGATTTGAATCAAATAAGGAAAATGGATTTTTCCCATAATGACTAGGAGGGTGCACCTCCCTCACTGAAAGTACATCTCTAGAAATATACTTAAGAACTACGATGGCTCACGGACAAGTCCAAGTCAGACCACGCCAACATTATCGAGTATCTGAGCGTTTCACATCTTAGTGTGCATATAACTAAAAGCAATCTAGAGTACATGTGTTAATACCCTAATGGGAATAGCACCACATAGCTTGGCTTGCACACGCTCTTTGGATTTAGTCATTTCCGACAAAGGATAACAATGCTCAAATGAGAAACAAATCATCTTAAATGGATGAAACTCAAAGAAGATAGAAGAATCGATAGCCAATAAATCAACTATCGGGAGTGACAAAATGGTTGTATACGAAAATTTAACCTTTTAAAACGTTTGACTCAAGCTTGTGTTTGATTTTCACATCACAAATATTTGTAAAACAATGTAAAAACGCTCTTTAAAAATATTCTTTTTTAAGATCCAATTTATATTTCTAAGTGTATTAAAAAGAAGGGTCAAAAAAATGTCATTAAAACAATATTTACTATAAACTCAAACAATAATATACACTTATATTTATTTTTAAACGATCCTTTTTAAAAGATTTTTTCATTTATAAACTATTATTTGTAAATTTCAAACAACATTTATTATCCTGGAAGATAATAAATCAATTAAAATGCTTTTATAAATTTAAAACAATGTTACTCATCATAAAAGATAACTGATATAATTCTTTTATAAATTTAAAACCACGTTAATTATCCCAAGCGATAATTAATCAAATTTATAGCTCCTTTATTAAATTACTTTTATTAAATCAGTTAATTAACTTTAAACATCAGTAATGAATTTGTTAATTAACTTTATTATAGTTAAATAATAATTAAAAATATATTTAAACCTCCAATTCTTTTCAAATACTTATACCATCCTTACAAACCCATTTGAAAAGAATTTACAAGATATTTAAGACAAATAACCTTTACAGATATAAATAACATTAATTATCCTAAAAGATAATAAAATCCAATTTGTAATCTTTTATAAATTTAAAACGACATTAATTATCTTGAAAGATAATTAATCGAATTTATAATCTTTTTATAAATTTAAAATATCGTTAATTATCCCAAAAGATAATTAATTAAATTTGTAACTCCTTTTATAGATTTTAATCCACACTTTTCCTTAATTTCAAAATTCTCAAATACTTGAAAAATATAATTTAAACAACTTTCGAAGTGCAAAAAAACACGACCAAACATTTATTTTGTAAATATATAAGCACGTGTTCAACACACCCATAGGATTAAGAGGATGATATTTCATAAGTATGTCATAAATAATTGAACCAAACATTAATACAAGCAACATAAGAATATATGTAAAATACATATAAACCAAATTAATGACGGTGAGAAACCCTTTAGGGTCTCTATATAAAAGTCCCTTGCAAAATAATGGTTATTATACAATACGCTTTTCAAGCAAGAAGTGAAATCCAAACAAACAATTAAACAATGATAAAAAAATATTATTATCAACAATTAGCAATTAATAACTAACATATCATTTATTAATTCATCCACCAACCCATTAACTTTAAAAATAGTCTTTTTACTTTACAAGCATGGAACAATGATTTATTTTGCTCAGCAGATGTCCAAAATAATATACTCAATTTAGTTATATCATAACAGTGTTTTATCCTACTAAATAGATATCTCAAAAGACGTATAAGTAATTTAACTACGTTAAAAATAATTAAATTAAATCACTATAGTTTTATCATTAATTTGTGCTCCATTAAAACTATCAACAATCGTCTAAGCGTTCAACAATAATTTATAGCCACACAGATATCATATAGTTTATTTAGAGGTGAGTAAACTCATCGAAATTCCAATTGACGCTTTTGCATTTTCGGTTTGATCTAAAATTAAACAGCGTTCGATTTTTGCTCAAAATTCATGTAACATCCCATATCTGGAAGCCAAAAGCTAAGCGCTACAGATTCTGCAGTCAGCTGTAGCATTGACTTCTCGTGACAAAATACGGTAAGGATAATGGTAACCATAATAACAAAAGCACGTGAATATGAACAAAATCAAAGATTTCAAAAAACAAAATTTGTTGATGACATTTCAAAATTATAATTCATATCCATGTCATAATCCTTTAACATTTCCCAGGCAAATATTAAACATATCTATTACAAAATTATGCTAAGAGTGACATATGACGATGCCCCCTTGGTTGATAAAAGTAATATAGTCATATTTGACTTAATATACACAGCGGAATCAGAAAAATGAAATTGGAAAATCCTAATTGGCTATCCATCAGCCACCTGCTCATCATCAGACGCTTTATTTGTCAAAAGAATAAAACCTAAAAACCTCAAACCTCCGCCTACTCAAATCAATTTTGAGTACCCAAGAGTTTATGGGGAAACAAAAAGTTCGAGTAAGACATAAAGCCCGGTGCGAATAATTCTGTTACGCCTTGGTTTACTGATATTAAACGAGACTGTGCCGCTTAGTAGAATGGGTTTCCCCTCACTAATATCCTCTTTAAAACAAATTTTTTGCAAATCCTTTCCTGCAACCAAACTAGTTAATCAAACTGATTAAATTAAAATAACAATGTTCTTTATGCTAATAAATGGACCATCTGTCCGTAAAACAAGTAATGTTTGAGCTATCTGCCCACAATATAATGGCGAGGTCCGTTATGCTATAAGTGGACTATCTGTCCATACAACTGGGTCGACTGTTCGCAAACTGGACAAACTGTCCGAAATCTAGGCTGACTGCCTGCAAAATGGACTAACTTTCCGAATTATTTTCTTAGGGTTTACTAACCTTTAAATTTTCCTTGCAACCTTTTCAAAATGATTTAGTCCTTCAAATCATATATATATATATATATATATATACAAGGAAAATATATCTTTAGCTTTAATCTAAGCCATTTTGCCTTGTTATGTATACTTTACTCAAAATAATATTGATGGGATTTAATGAGGATTATCTATTCTTCCAAAACAAGTTAAATCCCTTTTTAACTTGAAAATACTTAGGCTGCTTTTCCTATCTATTACTTTCAAAACCTTTGTTTAAAACCGTTAAACAACTCTTTCGAAACCATTGAAGGTAACCCCTTCGAAAACGTTGGAAAAACCTTTCCTCTCTTGTCTCGGAAGTTTTAAAATATCAGACATCCCTCTTTAAACCTTCTAAATAATGCCTTTCAAAAACATAAGGAAATCTCCCTTTCAATCCTTTCGAAATCCTAGGGAACCACCCCTTTCAAAACCATTCATTAAAACCTTTCGAAACAATCAAAACTCAATCCTTTCGAAAGCACTTTGGGTTTAATTTAAAACATGTGGAAACCTTTCAAAATCGTTCACAATTTTACCCCTTCGAAACCTTTGAAAATCATCTCGGTCGAAACCATTTGGATGCAGCCTTCAAGTAGAGCAAAAGGATCAAAAACACATTAAAGTTAATAGCATTTGTTTCGAAACCGTTTAAAACCATCTTTTTCGAAATCGGTTTAGGTTTTACTTTACTTATATAAAAAGGGTCTTAAAACATTTAAGTCGAAAGCAACTGCTTCGAAACCATTTCCTAGTAATGAAGTGATGGTATCGAAACCATCCCTTCGAAAGCCTTAGAGAGGTGGCCAGGTTTTAAAAAAAATAGAACAACCCCTTCAAAACCATCTTAGTCGAAAGGTAAAAGGCGTCAGCAAAATTTTTTTTTGACTTAGTCGAAAGAAATTATTTAAAAACAAAGGCGCAACCCAATCAAAACAATTTTCTCTAAATCATTTGGCTTAGTCAAAAGCAACTTTGTCGAAAGCCATTTAGTCGAAAGCAATCAGGCATATTTCTTTAATTTAAAACAAAGGTCTACCTCAATCCCTTCGGAACCCCTAGTTTTAACTCTTTACCTTCTGTCTACATCCAATTCACTACGTACTAGTAAACTGATACCATGTGCATTGGTTTCGACTGTGTTGGAAGCGAAGATGAGGAGACAGAACCTGATGCCGATGGTGTCGAAACAGTGTAAAATATGTAGCAAATAGTTCTTTTCACCTAACCCGTTTTACGTGTCTAATTATAATTGGTTGCCTCTTTCTGTGCCAATAAAAAGTACCGCATTTTATCAAAAGGCTGCCGACTTTCCAGGTTTTATAATTCAAATCATTTAACAAAAAGACCCTTCTCCTCTTTTAATTGTATAAAACATTTAATCTCATACCTTAAATAATTTGATATAACCCTTAAAGCACTTATGAAAAATCTACAAAAATCCCAGAAAATCTATTTTAATATGTTTTCCAAAATATAAAAATTTCAGATCCCAAACTTTTATTATTTAATCGAAAATAATTATTAACCTAAATTAATTTTCTTTAGTAGAAAATCCATATTAATTCCACGAAAATTCGAATAAATCTGAAAATTGAAACCCATCTTCAAAATAATATTTTTGTTCTTCATAAAAATTCTCAAGGCTTTGGATGTCATTTTATAATATTTTCACGTTAAAACATATCATAAAATCAATATGAGTGTACATAAATCATCAATATGTATATATAATCATTCCATCATTCAAAATCATGGCAAATCTATGCAAAATGTTCGAAAATCGTCCTAAAACTGAAAAAACAATCAAAAATGAGATGTAACATTATTCACTTTAACTTTAGAGACTATAGAGATTGAGATGTGAATAGATTTGATTTGAATTAGCTTCTTCCTAGCTTTTCTTTTTCTCTTCCATGTTAAATGGTGGCCGACCCTTTATTTTAAAAAATTTAAAATGAAATGAACGTGTAATATTTTACATGCCCAAAGATTGGAGGATATAGGAATCGCCTCTTTCCTATTTTACCCCTTCTCTATTTCAATTTTAACTCTTCCTTAGTTCACTATTAATTGGCACTACTACCTTTAATTAAAAATCAAATATCAATCCCTTAATCAATAAATTATTTTATTTAACTAATTAAATATCCTAAATAATGTTACAAATAATTTGGGGTGTTACGTGCTCCCCTCCTTAAAGAATTTCATCCTTGAAATTACGATAATATACAGAAAAAATCAAACGAGAAGGTAAAACATACTATCAAACAAGCCGGGATAACTATCTCTAATCCCGTTCTCAATCTTCTAAGTACAGTCCCTGTCATTATCGCTCCACTGGACTTTGACTAATCTGACCGTCCTGTTCTAAGCCTCTTCTCTCGCAACTATGTGAACTGGGTTTCTCACTATAGTCAAATCCGATTCTACTACTAAGTCATCTAGCACAATCGGTGCAATAGCTGTCTCCGGGTCTCTAACACACTTTCTGAGAAGAGAAACATGAAAAACATCATGGACTCCTACTAAATTGCTTGGTAACTCAACTCTATATGCAAATTTTAGATCCTCTCAACAATAGGAAAAGGTCCAATGAATCTCGATGACAATTTCCCCAATTTTCTAAACCTAATCACATCGGTGATAATTTGACAAAACCTGGTCTCCAACTTAGAACTCTAGATCTTTCGGTCTCTTATCAACATAACTCTTTTGCCTAGACCGAACTTCCTTCATTCTAGCCTAAATGAACTCAATCTTTTCTGCAGCTTCTCTGACTAAATCTGGACCAAGAACCAACATATCCCCAGTCTATAGCCAACAAACGGGTGATTTACATGGACTTTTATACAAAGGTTCAAATGGTGTCATCCCAATACTAGTCTGATAACTGCTGTTATACAAAAACTCGACTAAATGCAAATGGTCTTCCCATGATCCCCTGAAATGTAATACATAAGCTCTTAACAGATCTTCCAAGATCTTGTTAACTCTCTCCGTTTTCCCATCTGTCTGTAAATGGTAAGCGATATTCATCTTGAGCTTGGTTCCCAAAACTTCTTGCAGACTTTTCCAGAACTTGCTAGTGAACAAAGGATCTCTATCGCTAACTATGCTACTAGGAATTTCATGTAGCCTAACCACATTCTTCATAAACAACCTAGCCAAAACAGGTGCCGTTCTGGTTGACCTAACTGGAATGAAATAGGGACTCTTGGTCAATCTGTCCACTATGACCCATATACTATCATTTCCCCTATTTGACCTTGGCAACCCATCAATAAAACCCATAGAGATAGAAACCCACTTCCATATCGGAATATCTAATGGCTGAAGCAACCATTTGGTTTCCGGTGTTCAGCCTTTGCCTGTTGGCAAATCATGCATTGCTTCACACACAACCCAATATCCCGCTTCATACCTTCCCAGAAGAAACTCCTCTTCATATCTTGACACATCTTAGTACCTCCCAGGTGAATAGAGAACTTCGAACGATGACATTCTTCTAAGACTTCTTTCCTTATGTTTCCTACACTCGAAACGCATAATCTTTTTTCTGTCTCAACTTTCCACTCTGGTCAAAACTGAAATCTTTCAAGTCAACGCTCTCGCTCTTAGCTTCCTGATATGCTTGTCTAACACCGAATCCTCCATTTGTTTAGAAGCAATCTTTTTCGATCAACATTGGTCGAACTTCTAAACAAGATATTATAATTGTATCTTCACTAGACCCAGCCTCAGATCTCCATTGCACACTGCAATCTACTAATGCTTCCAAGTCTTTCCACTTAGCAATCATCGCTAATACTGCATTCTGATGTTTCCTGCTAAGTGCATCAATGTACTTGCCTTTTCCTGGTGTGTACTCAATCTCAAAATCATAAGTGACGATAAACTCTAACCATCTTTGCTGTCTCATGTTCAACTCCTTCTGAGAGAACAAATATTTCAGCGACTTATAATCTATATATAGCTCAAACCTTTCTCCCAAAAGGTAATGTCTCACACCTTCAATGCAAAAATCACTAAGCGCTCTTGGATGGAGTGGGCCATCATTCGCCAGGTCTTTAAGTGCCCCAATTAATATACTGGCCACATGGTTGGTGCACTAGGTGCGTAGCGAGTCTACTTTTAGGATCCGGCCATGTCCACCTGCTCTTTGGCTCTACATCCGGTCGTGCGTGGTATGTTCGCGATTCGTACAAATGGAACGCACCGCCCCTTGGGCCATTCCATCAAAGATTTTCGAAGTTCTGTACGCATGGGCATGGTAAGCTCAATTTTAAGTGGGAAAGCGAACTGTTGCTATCCATCACGCTCACTATTACGCCTAGTAACGGCTCACTTCTTATACGCTTAACCAAACTATTACAAATACTTGAATTAAGGGCGAAGGAAGTATAATAGGCGATCTTTTGATCTCAACTTTGACTATGTTAAGCATAACGAGTGAATTATATATATTTTATGTTATCTTCCCCATCATGCATAGTTTACGATCCTTTAAAATGGTTGAAAATAAATTAATGACTCAATATCTGTTCATTCCTCAATCTTCAACGAGTGACTTGCTGTACATTGAGCTCTGCTGCAGCCAATTCCAAATCATGCGTCGGATATCTGACCCTATATAGTTAATGCCCTCCTATTACCCTATTATAACCCTATCATATCTCATAGCATATTTCTACCACTATGATTTTTCCATATATCCCCAAATACAATCTTTCCACTTTAAGCCATGCTATTTCCCCTATATTCCGTTATTTCCGCTACATTCCTATATTTCCGCTATATCTTCTTTAAAAGAAATCAATTGAAAAATGACATTTATACATTATAAAAATTATGAAATTAATTTATTTAGTTGAATTTTTAATATATTTTCAGAAATGAAAATACTCCGATATTTTACTAAATTCAATTATGTTATATAACGGTTTTATGTTTATTTACGGTATATTCGCACGTGTTTTTATTTAAAATTATCTATGTATTAATATAATTCAATTGAATGTTAATTTTTCATTTAATTACCATTTATATATTTTTAAAAACATTCCGTACGAGTTTTATATGCTATTTTAGAGTCATCCACTATATCCCGCTATATCCTCGCTGTATTCCTGCTATGACTTTTTGCACCTCCGCCGCATTGAATCTGCCGAACGCTTTAATTACACAGATTTGACCTCATGCTGTCTAAGCTATCTAAAAGCGTAGGTAATCACTTTACTTTTTTGCATCAGCACAGCTCCTAATACTGTTCCACACGCATCGGTATAAAGCACAAAATCCTGATTCACTTTCGGAATAACCAAAAAAGGCGCATGGGTCAATAAGTGCTTAAAACTCTGGAATGCTTCCTCACACTTATCTGTCCACACAAAATTTACATCTTTTCTCATCATCTTGGTCATCGGTGCCGCTATCCGTGAAAAATCCTTAATAAACCTCCGATAATAACCAACCAAACCAAGGAAACGTATAACGACCCAGAATTTTGGATATTTAAAATTGGAATATTTAATTGATTTCAAATATTTAAAGTTGATTTTGAACTTGAATTTCAAATATAAGCATTTATTTGATAATTGAATTATTGAATTAAATAATTGAAAATTGGGTAAAATATCGAATCTTGAGTTTTAAGCTCGCTAAAAATAATCTAAAGACTTACAAAATTTATATTGATAATACTGAAGATAATAAAAGCTTTAAAATTGAATTTAAAAGTAATTTATTCAGTTTTAAAAATATATCGTTTAAATTGACATTTAAAAATAGCCTTCCGAGGCACATTCTCGGAATTCGATGAAACTAGTTCCATTGGATTTGTAATAGTGTATTATTATCGTATTTCAAATTTCATAGGGTTTGGAGTTATCGTTTGTTCATACAGATATAAACGCATTGAAATTTATATCGAAAATTCAATAAAATAATTGGGTCCAAAAAGTTATCTTCTCCATACGACCGAATTAGGACTCGAAACCTATTTCAGCATTTGGAATAGAGGTATAACATTATGACTCCAAGCAGCATGCCTCGATAGGGTTTCAAGATTTTGAGTTGTATAATCGAGACGGATTGAATTATAATATTAATTTACATATATTAATTGACTAGTCAACACATCAGCTTATTTCACTCAAACTCAAAACACTGTACACAGAATTTACATGCCACCTTTCTTTTCTCCCATCACTGCCCTCTCTTCTTCATTTAAAAAACAACCGAGCATTTCAAAAAAAAAAAAAAAAAAGGGTCGGCTATATATATATATAAAAACAAAAACAATTCCTAAATTCATGTTTCAACACTCTATTCCTTCTGACATGTGAATTGGAGTTCGGGACATAGCTCCATGGGGATCGACGAGGTAGTTTTCACTTAAGGTTTGGGTTATTTGGATGTTCAAATCATAATTTGGGAGTTTGGATGCTAGAATCGAGCTTGGGTGGTCGAGGCACGCCGTTCAGTGGAATTTCATGAAGCTTGATGGTGATTTGAAGATCGCGACCTTGTTATATGGTATGTAGCAGTCGAGCATGTCATGATCGTGGATGGTGGTGTAGACGTAGGGAAATGGCGATTGGGAGGTGGAGTTTTCATTGGAAAGAAGGTCGGCATGGTCGGCTTGACGAATGAGTCAGTGGAGCTTCATGTCGGGGTTACATGCATGGCTGGGTTGGTTTCTCTCATGTGCAGACATTGGAGAAGAAGGGGTTGAGTATTTTTAGGCCAGGCTTGTTCTCTGTGTATGGTTCTAAATTTTTTAAATTAAAACTAGTGTTTAAGTTCAAATTAAATTCTCATCATCTTATAAAATTTATATCTCTTGTGTACGAGATCTGATTCGGACGATTTAAGATTCATTAGGATCGTGATGTCGTCACCTATGCATTGAAAATAGTTTGGATGAATTTGGAGCTTCTTAAATTTTCTAATAATTTCAAACGCGTTCAAAATAAATCAGAAATGGAACGCGAAAGCGACAAAAGATCAATCTGAGTTAATCTCATTATATTTTTGATTGATAAATTATTATCAGTTGAATGTGTGGTTATATATGGTAGTATGTATATATATTGGAGTGATTGATATTCCCCCATATATATAGTGGATGGCCCTATATACCGCGATATCCCTCTTGAAGTGGGATTGGTATTTTTATATTATACTAATATCGGTGGATGCAGGGAAACTTATTGGAGGGATCCAAGTGGATTCCTCAAAAATATTGAATTTATTTTCATATTCAGAAATATGATATATTGGATAATCTATTTTAGATTATAGCGTGATTTGAATTTATTTGGTGCTATGTAATTATTGGTTAGTTTTTGGTATATTAAAATACCTTTGACAAATGTTTAAAATTTTAGAAAGGTATTAAAAAGGAAAATTTGAAGTAAAAATATTTATAGTGAAATTTGGATAAATTAAAGAAATGAACTTTGAGTGAAATAAATAGTTTGATTTTAAAATTGTACTTGATAATTTCTGAATAAGGGAAGATAGAGATTTTAGAATATCTGTAAAAAATATTTTTTTATTAGAACTTAAGTGATTTTGTTTAAGTATAAAAGGATTTTTTTTTCAAAATCGAGATTTAAAATAGTTTGGGAAAGAATAAAAGGAAATTTGAAAATAAAACATGTATTGAGGTTCCGGATTTAAATAAGATTTTAGATCACAAAAAGGAGGTGAGATCTAAAATTAATGGGCTTTGGAATATATTTGGGTTATTTAAGAAATTAAAATAAGATGGAGTTTAATTTAGAAAATCGATTTAAAATCGATTAAGTGTTGTGAAAATAGTGATAAAAATGAAAATAAGACTATGGAATTTATAAACGAAGTTTATAACTAAAGTATAATAAATTATTAGTGGATAAATGGGAGTTATAAATTCATGATGGAAAATTATAAGGAGATGGTTAAATCGATTTAAGAATAAATAGTAAATTTATTTTTTAGAAATGTGGAAAAGGGAATTTATGGAATTAGAACGTAAATCAAACTTGAAGTAAATCTAGAGGGATTTATAAATAATTAGACCGGTTATACTGTAGTTGAAAATGTTCTTTTCTAAGAAGTTAAGTTATTTTCAAAAGGAAAGATTTTTAAGTATTAGTTAGAAAATTTAAAAGTGTTTAAAGGAATGTTTTAGAAGAAAATTAATTATTTAGTTGTTTTAAAATTGTTAAAAGTATATTTAAATATTAGTTCAATTAGTTTATAGCAAGTTAATTATTATTTAAAAAATTTATTAGTATTATTATTTTATAAGGATAAACTATTCAATATTAATATTTTATATAATAACTTTTATTCATAGTAGTTTGCCAAAGGTTTTACTTGGAAATTTTTTTTAGAAATTTCATAAGCATTATCTTGAAAAAATTAAAACAAAGTTTTCAAGAAGTATTGGTATACTCGCATGGCGTAATCGAAGGTAGTGAATGCCTGTTGTTAAGTCTTGGATTTCTCTAGGATAGAGACATAACCAATGAACTATGAATCCATGGTTTGCTACCGCGGTGGTACTTTCCAAATTATTTTGAAAGGGTTTTTCAAATATTTTTGAGAAAAAAATAGTTTGTGAATATACTAAATTCAATAAGATTAGCACATATATTTTGGATAAAGAGATTTAATTTATTAAAATTAAAATGAGATTTATTGTTTTATGTGGAAAATGAAGTACTTGGTTGAATGATTGTTTATTTGATAGTTAAATAACCGACTATCAAAATCTGGATCAAAATAAAACTTTGGAAATATCTGAAAGAAATATGGGAATTATATGGTGCAGTTACCGTTTAATGTGTTATAATCTATGTATAAACTCATTTCGTTCTTCTTGGACGTTTATAAGGAAATCCGTCCATTAACGGTTAGGAGGTGATCTCCGATATTTATTTCCTAAAGAACCAGGGTTGAGTTTACCGAAAAATATCAAACATTGTTTTCGAAGAGACCTGGATCAGATAAGTTATCTGAAAACCACTTCGATCCAACGAAAATGTTTTCGTAAGGAAAGAAGAGCATGGAGTCGAAGATGGAGCCGTGAAGTACAAGGACTAATCGCTACTAATCCTGATGTTGATTCCAAAATGGATGTAGCAGTAGTAGTGCCTTCGGTTCCGTTCGGACCTAGAATGGACTTGTGTGGATGAATGCTATCAGTACATTGTCATTGGAGGACAATGAGCATTCTAAGTGAAAATTCCTTAAAAGGTAATCATAGCCTCTAGCCTCATCAACCGGGAATGACTGAAAATCAGGAGAGATGCAGCAAGGCTAAGTGGGTCGCACCCAATTAGGGTATGTTTATCACCTTTCTAGATACTCGTGGATATTATTACTACGGTGTATGGATGGAGCTCGAGAGAGGGTGGGAACACCTGGATTGATAGCATATTCAGTCTATCCAGGTCAGGGATAGTCTGGTCTTGTGTTGCAGGGGATCCTGGCATGGTCCTCGGTACGCTGTTCTGAACGTGTACTGTGATAGGTGATACCCCAGTACCTAGTTATTCATATGGAATCCATTCTCCAATACGTGCCTTTATTTTTTGATTGTAGAGCCTAGTATGCTGGAATTTAATTAATGCAACAATTTCAGCTATTTGAATAAGTATTTATACTTAAACACTATTGTAATATCAGAGGATTTGATATGAAATGTGTTGGTTATCATAAGGTAAAAACCCATAGTGTTTATTTATGGCGTGGTCTTACGGGATACCTTTGATTTTCAAAGGATTTTGATAACTTTAAGAATTCAATTGGAGTGTGATTTCTCATGTGGTTTTCCAGAGTGACTCGGGTGTTATTTTATTATAATCCCCAAGTCAGACCGAGTATTATGGATACATGACAGGATTCTATGGAGCTCAGGAGATGAGCTGGATGATGAGACGTATCACACATACTTGGTTTTTATTCTGCTGTGTATTGTGGACTGTTAATTTAGCATCATAGAAGTATAACTGTCCGGTATTGTGTTATTGATGTATTGTATTCTGATGATGTAATGTATAAATAATAGTTATTGTTCTTCTTGTATAAAGACCAATTGTTATCTATTATATATTGTTCCACTGCGATCGTGAGATTCTATATTGTTATTACTATTTTCTTCTTCTACCTCTTTCTTCTTTTCCCTAACGATTTGGTACTTTCGGCATTCGATCGTTCGACTGTAATACAAGTGAATGTATTGATGTCGATTTTCGAAGGTCGAAAATCTCGATCGTGATACTTGGTATCAGAGCTGAAGGTTAAGCGAGAACCTTGGCTCTGGTAGGGGTTACTCATTAGAGATAAGGTCAGTAGCACCCTAGAGTGCGTTTGAGCGTATTAATAGATATAAGCACGTATTTGTTAGTGAATATAATATTATTTATATTGTGTTAATTGGTTTGCTGAGTGGATTATGGATTCTGGTCAATACAAGTAATTAACGTTATTGATCGGGATCTCTAAACACTATAACAGAACAATTCGACACAGTATTGTTTTGAAATGTGTAAATGAAATAATTTTACCCAAATTATTTTTATATATAAAAGAAATATTTTTTCAAAAATTATTATATATGGTTTGCTTGGTTGTTAGGAAATGATAATATTAAACCATTATCATTATTGTGTGGGAATTGAATAAAAGTTGATATTATAACCAAAAGTTAGGAAATTAATTCATATAAAAAAATAGAATTTGTAAATATGATTTTATAAATGTGATTTATAATTTGAAATGAAATGAAATTCCAAAGTGTAATATAGATTTAAAAGGATTTAAAGGTTAGAAATTTGAGAATTTAAACCCCTTTGGTTTTGAAATGTTTTCCAAGGTCTTGGAAAATAAAAGTGATGTTATTTGGAAATGGAATCTATTGAGATTTGGAAAAATATATTTAAAAGTTGTTTTTGAAGGGATAAAAAGCATTGAACTCACTTCGGTCGTTGGAAAATAATTTCGGTGAAGGCTGCAGCATCATCGACTTTCATTTTCGAGTTTCTAAGGGAGGAATTGATGCCTAAAGGTTTGAATTGCAGTTCATTTGCAAAACTGGTTTGATTTTGAAATGCTTAAGTAATTGTTTGAACTAGAGTTTGATCTAAAATGTTTTATGGAATATAAATAAGTTTAAAAACTTATAAGAATTTGAAATTTGTTTAGAATTAAATTTAACTTAAGAAGAGTTAAATAAAATTAAGTGTGATAAAGAAATAAATTAGCAAAACAAACCAATTAAATGAAGTGAATCGGAAGAAATTGGTGAATAGAATATTAGTAAGTTTGGTAACTTAAGACATTTTGAAATTTGATTTTGTGGAGTGAAATTTAACTTAGATTAAGTTTAATAAGAGTGAATTTTGGGAAATTGAGCCTAAGCAGGCTAAAGGGAATAGTTATTGAAATAGAATTTATTAAGTTGGAAATAAATTAGTGGATGAACAAATTAATTAGAGTTGTAAGTAAATAAAATTTAAAATTGAATATCGGAATGACATTTAATTTGAGTCATGTTAAATAAGTGAAATTGAAGAATTAATTCGAGTGAACTAACTAAAATAAAAGTTTGGAAATTTTTTATTGAGAATTGAAATGAATTAGTAGATGGAACTAATTTAAAATAATTAGTGGATTAAATATGGTTTGAGAGATGGTTGATAGAATTCAGTATTTAAAATTTGGAAGGTAAATTGAGTTCAAATGGAAATGAAAATTTAATTTGAATAGAAAAGGATATAAACCAAAGTGATGAAGTGGAAATAAAAATAAGAGCTTTGTATAAAATGTTTATAATAGACTTAAGAAATTGAGTGTGAAGTTCTTAAGTAAAATTGGTATTGGAAAAATATATTGAGTAAGTATTTGAATGAAGATTTAATAAAAGTTGTGTAAAAGGATAAGTGTGGATAATTGAATGGAAATTAAAATGAGTGAGAACGAAAGAATTGGAGATAGCTAAAAATCAAATGGACATTACTACGTAAGTTGTACTTATATTATCTTATTCGCATAACGATTTGATCCGGATTTGGGCATAGAATTTCAAGATAGTTATATCGATCCAAGTTGGGATTTTTCACTCGATTTTCGATAGCGAACCCTGAATCTGGATTTTTGATTGATTCTAGAAGTCTCTATCATAGTATATGGCTGTGCAACGAGAATGATGATTTTTGATCAAGGAACCAGATCGGAGTCAACACTAGAGAGTCGTGTGAGTGATGCTAGTTCGGAAGTGAAATTGCGTGATCGAGTGAGCAATCGGATTTAGAACTGTGTACGGATGACACATGTACATCATATGGGTTTAAGTAAAGCAAAATTTGAAAATTTTGAAAAGAAATAATTAAATGATTTTGATTTATGTGATTGGATACTATTGGTAAGAAAAATGCAGGAAATTGAAAGCAAAAGCTAAATTGATGTCTTCGATTCCAGAAAATAAAATTAAATTGCCCGACAAAAGGTATATATTTAAATTATTATACGAATTTGATGATTTTCTTATTGAACCACTTGGCTTTTTTTTCTTTTGATGATTCGGGGCCGTAGAGGGAGTTTTTTAGTTTTTCAAATCAGCTGCGCAAAGGAGACGTTGGTGAAATTTTTTGAAAATTAAGGAGTTGGAAAAAATTTAAAGAAATTTTGATAATTTAAAATTTGATTTTAAATTATAATTTGAATGATTGAGGGGATTATTTTATTGGAATCTATAAATGAATTTGGGAATTAGAAAAGGTGATGTTTTAGATTTAATAATTTTTTCGAGGGGTTGTTTAAACCGGTTAGTGTTGGAATAAGTTACTGTGTTTTGGACCATTCTTCTTACCTTGCAATTTCGAGGACGAAATTCTTATAAGGGGGGAGGAATGTAGCGATCCAGAATTTTAAATATTTGAAATGAGAATATTTAATTAATTTTAAATATTTAAAAAGTTGATTTTTAACTTGAATTTCAAATATAACCATTTATTTGATAATTGAATTATTGAATTAAATAATTGGAAATTGGGTAAAATATCGAATCTTGAGTTTTAAGCTTGTTAAAAATAATTTATAGGCTTATAAAATTTATATTGATAATATTAAAGATAAGCTTTAAAATTGAATTTAAAAGTGATTTGTTCAGTTTTAAAAATATATCGTTTAAATTGACATTTAAAAATAGCCTTCCATGGCATAGTCTCGGAATTCGACGATTCCAGTTCCATTGGATCCGTAATAGTGTATCATTATCGGGTTTTAAATTTCGTAAGGTTTGGAGTTATCGTTTGTTCGTACAGGAAATAAACGCAATGAAAGTTATATCGAAAATTCAATAAAATAATTAGGCCCAAAAAACTATCTTCTCCATACGATCGAATTAGGACTCGAAACATTTTCCATTGTGTTCGGAATAGAGTTATAACATCATGAACGCCTAGTGGCATGCCTCGATAGGGGTTTGAGATTTTGAGTTGTATAATCGAGACGGATTGAATTTAAATAATAATATACATATATTAATTAACTAGTCAACACAACAGCTTCTTTCCCTCAATCTAAAAACACTATACACAACTTTTACATGCCACCTTCCTTTTCTCCCATCACTTCTTCATTTTAAAAACAGCCAAGCATTTCGAAAAAATCAAGAAAAAAAGGGTCGGATATATATATATATATATATATATATATATATATATATATATATATATATAAATCAAAAAACAATTCCTAAATTCATGTTTCAAAAGTCTCTTTCTTCTACATGCGAATTGGAGGTTGAGGCATAGCTCCATGGGGATCGACGAGGTAGTTTTCACTTAGGGTTTGGGTTAATTGGATGTTCGAATCATCATTTGGGAGTTTGGATGCCGGAATCGAGGTTGGGTGGTCGAGACGCCCTGTTCGGTGGAATTTCATGGAGCTTGGTGGTGATTTGAAGACCGCAACCATGTCATACAGTCTGTAGTAGTCGAGCATGTCACGATCATGGATGGTGGCGCAGGCGTTGGGAAATGGCGATTGGGAGGTGGAGATTTCGTTGGAAAGAAGGTCGACGTGATTGGCTTGACAAACGAGGTTGCATGCACGGCTGGGTTGGTGTCTCTCGCGCGCAGACATTGGAGAAGAAGGCTTGAGTATTTTTGTGTCGAGCTTGTTCTCTGGGTATGGTTTCAACGTTTTTAAATTAAAACTAGTGTTTAAATCTAAATTAAATTCTCATCAAACTATAAAATTTATATCTCTTGCGCACGAGATCTGATTCAGACGATTCAAGGATCGTGATGTTGTCGCCTACGTAATGAAAATGGTTTGGATGAATTTGGAGCTTTCGAAATTTTTTGATAATTTCAAACGCGTTCAAAATAAATCGAAAACGGAATGCGAAAGCGATAGAAGATCAAAGTGAGTTAATCTCACTCAATTTTGGATTTACCGCAATTAATTTTAAAAAGTAAAAATTAATTATTGATTGACTAATAAATTATTATCGGTTGAATATGTGGTTATATATAGTAGTATATATATTGGAGTGATTGATATTCCCGCGTATATATAGCGGATGAGACCCTATGCGCCTCGCATAATAGCGGATGACCCTATATACCGCGATATCCTCCTCGAAGTGGGATTGGTATTTTTATATTGTGCTAACATCGGTGGATGCAGGGAAACAGGTTGGAGGGATCAACTTGGATTCCTCAAAAATGTTGAATTTATTTTCATATTTAGTAATACGTTATATTGGATAATCTGGGATAGATTATAGCGTGATTTGAATTTATTTGGTGCTATGGAATTACTGGTCAGATTTTGGTATTTAAAAATATCGATGATAAATGTTTAAAATTTTAGAAAGATATTAAAAAGGAAAATTTGAAGTAAAAATATTTATAGCGAAATTTGGATAAATTAAAGAAATGAACTTTGGGTGAAATAAATAGTTTGATTTTAAAATTATACTTGATAATTTCTGAATATGGAAAGATAAAGATTTTGGAATATTTGTAAAAAATATTTAAATAATAGAACGTAAGGGTTTTGGTTTAAGTATAAATGGATTTATTTTTAAAATTGCGATTTAAAATAATTTGGGACAGAATAAAAGGAAATTTGAAAATAAAATATGAAATTGAGGTTCCAGATTTAAATAAGATTTTAAATCATAAAAAGATGTGAGATTTGAAATTAGTAGGCTTTGAAATATATTTGGATTATTTAAGAAATTAAATTAAAATGGAATTTAACTAAGAAAATCGATTTAAAATCGATTAAGTGTTGTGAAAACGGTAATAAAAAGGGAAATGAGACTGGAATTTATAAACGAAGTTTATAAATAAAGTAAAGTAAATTATCAATGGATAAATGTGAATCATAAAATCATGATGGAAATTTACAAGGAGATGGGTAAATCGGTTTAAAAATAAATAGTAAAATTATTTTTTTAGAAATTTGGAAAAGGGAATTTACGGAATTAGAACGTAAATCAAACTGGAAGTAAATATATAGGGATTTATAAATAATTAGACTGACTATATTAGGGTTGAAAATGTATTTTTCTGAGAAGTTAAGTTATTTTTAAACGGAAAGATTTTTAAGTATTAATTAGAAAATTTAAAAGTGTTTAAAGGAATGTTTTAGAAGAAAATTAATTATTTAGTTGCTTTAAAATTTTTAAAGTATATTTAAATATTAGTTCAGTTAGTTTATAGTAAGTTGATTATTATTTTAAAAAATATCAGTATTATTATTTTAAAAGGATAAACTATTCAATATTAATATTTTATATATTAACTTTTATTTAAAGTATTTTTCCTAAAGTTTTACTTGGAAAATTATTTTAGAAATTTCATAAGCATTATCTTGAAAAATTTTAAACAAAGTTTTCGGGAAGTATTGATATACTCGCATGGTGTAATCGGAGGCAATGAGTGCCTGTAGTTAATCTTGGATTTCTTTAGGATAGAGACTTAACCATTGAACTGTGAATCCATGGTTTGATACCACGGTGGTACCTTTTCATATTATTTTGAAAGGGGTTTTCAAATATTTTTGAGAAAAAAATAGCTTGTGAATATACTAAATTCGATAAGATAAGCACATATATTTTGGATAAAGAGATTTAATTTATTAAAATTGAAATGAAAATGAGATTTATGTTTTCAGTGGAAAATGAAGTATTTGGTTGAATGATTGTTTATTTGATAGTTAAATAACCGATTATCAAAATCTAGACCAAAATAAAACTTTGGAAGTATTTGAAAAAATACCGGAATTATATGGTGCAGTTACCGTTCAAGGTGCTACACTGTACGTATAAACTCATTTCGTTCTTCTAGGACATTTGTAAGGAAATCCGTCCACTAACGGTTAGGAGGTGATTTCCGATCTTATTTTTGTCTGTTTATTTCCTAAAGAACCGGGATTGAGTTTACTGGAAAATTTTGAACATTGTTTTCAAAGAGACTACGATCGAATAAGTTATCCGAAAACCACTTCGATCCAACGAATACATTTTCGTAAGGAAACAAGAGCATGGATTCGAAGATGGAGCACTGAAGTACAAGACTAATCGCTACTAATCCCGAAGGTGATTGCAAAATGGATGTAGTAGGAGTAGTGCCTTTGGTTCCGTTTGGACCCAAAACGGACTTGTATGGATGAATGCTATCAGTGCATTGTCATTGGAGGACAATGATCATTCTAAGTGAAAATTCCTTAAAAGGTAATCATAGCCTCTAGCTTCATTAACCGGGAATGACTGAAAATCGAGGAGATGCGGCAAGGCTAAGTGGGTCGCACCCAATTAGGGTATGTCTATCATCTTTCTAGATACCCGCGGATATTATTACTACGATGTGTAGATGGAGCTCGAGGGAGGGTGGAAACATCGGGGTGATAGCATATTCGGTCTACCCAGGTTAGGGATAGTCTGGTCTTGTGTTGCAGGGGATCCCGACATGGTCCTCGGTACACTGTTTTAGACGTGTACTATGATAGGTGATACCCCAGTACCTAGTCATTCGTATGGAATCCATTCTCTAATACGTGCCTGTACGGTTTTGATTGTATAACCTAGTATGCTAGAATTTAATTAATATAACAATTTCATCTATTTGAATAAGTATTTTTACTTAGACACTATTATAATATCAGAGGATTTGATATGAAATGTGTTGGTTGTCATAAGGTAAAAACCCATCGTGTTTATTTGTGGCGTGGTCTTACGAGATACCTTTGATTTTCAAAGGATTTTGATAACTTTAATAATTCAATTGGAGTGTGTTTTCTCATGCTGGTTTTCGGGACTGACTCGAGTGTTATTTTATTATAATGCTTGGTCAGACCGAGTATTATAGATACAGGACAGAATGCGACGTAGCTCAGGAGACGAGCTGGATGACGAGACGTATAACACGTACTTGGTTTTTATTCTGTTGTGCATTGTAGACTGTTTATTCAGCATCATAGAGGATAAGTTATTATAACTGTCCGCTATTGTGTTATTGATGTATTGTACTCTGATGATGTAATGTATAAAAAATAGTTACAGTTCTTATTGCATAAAGACCAATTTTTATCTATTATATATTGTTTCGCTGCGATTATGGGGTTTTGTCTTGGTATTTTTATTTTCTTGTTCTACCTCTTTCTTATTTTCCCTAACGATCTGGTATTTCTAGCATTCGATCGTTCGGCATGTAATACAAGTGAACGTATTGATGCCGATTTTCGAAGGTCAAAAACCTCAGTCGTGACAAAACTCTTTATCCCTGTCACTGTCTCGGGTCTCTTCCAACTGCTCACTGCTTCAATCTTAGTCGGATCTTCTGACAACCCTTCCTTTGAGACTACATGACCAAGAAACTTGACTTTTTTCTTTCAGAAATGGCACTTTGATGACTTCGCCTTCAGTTGGTGCTGCTTCAATGTCTCAAGCACCACTCTAAGATGAACTTCATGATCTCTTTCATCCTTAGAGTAAATCAAGATATCATCTATGAAAACCAATACAAACATATCCAAGTGCTCTCGAAAAATACAGTTCATCAAATCCACAAAGAAAGCTAGCGCATCCAATCCGAATGACATGAATAACCATTCGTATGACCCATATCTGGTCCTAAATGCCATCAAAGGTATCCTCTGCCATCCTAAGCTGATGGAAACCTATTGCTAAGTCAGACTACGAAAATACCTTGGCTCAACTCAGCTGGTCGAACAAATCTTCAATCTTCGACAATGGATATCGATTCTTTATCGTCCTCTCATTCAATTTATGATAATCGATACATAGCCTTAAAAATCCATTTGACTTCTTAGTAAACACTATAGCTTCTCCCAACGACGAACTACTCGTCCTGATAATACTCTTGCTTTCCAAATCCACTAACTGCACCTTCAACTCCCTCATCTCTGTAAGGGTCATCTTGCTCGGCGGTTTACTCACTGGTTCTGCTCCTGGAACCAAATCTATCTGAAACTCAATGGCTCATTTAAGAGGAAATCCAACTACAGACTCAAAAACATCTTTGAATTTTTTAACCACAAAAAATCGACTCAACTCATCTTTCGATTCCATAGCACCCAACATGACATACACTTCACCGCTAGAACCTTCTATGGTGTAAACTATCCAATCACTACAATCTGGGTGTCTAAGCAATATTTTCCTATCCTAGAAAATATCCTAGCATCGTACTCACTTAACCAATCCATCCCAAGAATAATCCTGAACCCCACAAAATCAAACACATGCAGACTCCAAACAAAAATATGATCTAACAGGTCAAACTCTAACTGGTCACATCTCAACCCTAGAGTTACATACTCTCCTACTGGATTTGCAGCCTATAAGGAAGTTACTAAATAAGTGGATTCTAGGTTAAGCATATCTATCAAACATCTAGATATAAAAGAATGCGATGCACTGGTATCACATAACACGCTAACAGTCATACCATGAATCTAAAGCGTACCTCTCAAAACTACTTTTCCTTTTTCCTGAGCGATAATCTTAGAAGGAGCAGGCTCCAATGCATATATCTTGCCCTTTCCATCCTTTGCGCACTCCTTGCACGGGCTCTTATAATGGCCAATCTGATCACAGTTATAGCACCTGACATGCTTCCTTCCAGCCACTTCCTTAGCTTTGCTAGCACGACACTCATTAGAAAAGTGCCCATTTTTGTCACACTTAAAGTAGACAATCTCAGTCTTCCCCTTCTTACCCGCTCCACCCTTTTGAACGCCTTTCTGAGGGAAGAACTTCCTCTTTTGATTCTGCCCAACTTGGAGTTCTTTGGCTTTACTCTTCTCTCTAGAGAATCAAGCGACTCCTCATGCTCAAGGCCATCTCCACAACAAAGTCAGAAGGATCTCTAATAAGAGGTAATGTGGCCCTAGTAAACAGACTTCAATCCCCCTATAAACTTCTCGTTCGTCTTTATCACTGTATCCCCCGAGGCATACCCATACTGAGCCAACTCTCCAACTTTCTAGCATACTCCAGAACTGACATCTTCTCCTACTCTAACTCGCAAACTTCCTGAACAGAGCTGACTGTGCCATTGCAAACATAAACCTCTTCTGGAGCCTTCCCTTAAAATCTGCCAATGACAAAGTTTCCTCATCCACACCAGCAGTTACATTATTCCACCAAAACAATGTGGCTCCCTGAAGCTATCTAGATGCCAGCCTCCTTTTCTGCTCATCATTGAGCCTCAAACCTGCAAAAATCCTTTCGCAGTGCAACAACCAATTTTCTACTTCTATGGCATCCTCTGTTCCAACAAACGACTTTCCTCCAAGCTTGGTGTAATATCCACTCAGATTAGCATAATGATTAACTACCAGAGATTCTGACACTCCTGCCCCAGCAGCATTTCCACCTACCATTCCAGCTGAAACTCCAGCTTGCATCATATTCACAAAAAACTGATACACAGCCCCCATGTCCACTTGCAGGGCAACAACACCTATATTCTCTGCTTGTGTCTAACCTTGGCCTCTTCTCACATTACGCCTGACATTTCCTTCGATGCCCTCCCCTCCTTGGTTTACTCTTCCTCTTCTTCCTTCCATATCAGTATTCAAACCTTATGAGATATAGAAAAATGACCTAACAAGGATAACAGACTAGAGATAAAGCGCATACTTATATATAATAAATACAAGTATGTTATTATAGCGTTATCCTATACCCCAATCTTACTCTAATCGGTTAATATATGTTTTAAAAACTATTTTTAGTTTAAAGTTTTTCATAAACCAGGCTCTGATACCAAGTTGTAACATCCCGTATCTGGAGGCCAAAACCTAAGCGCTTAAGATGCTGCAATCATCCATAGTATTAACTTCTGGTGAAAAAATACGGTAATGATAATGGTATCCATAATATTTGTTATCCCGCCTTTTGGCAAGGCCGAGATAATAAGGAACGGACCAGAAAGAAACAGGATCATATGTCTTCAGCTCCGGATGATCGTTGGGCAACTACAGATATCGATGAATCTTATCCAAGTCCGGATCGGGCTACGATTGGTAAGACACGTCAAGCAAAGCTGTAGAAACCAGCGTTCCAAATTTCGGGGAGATCCGAGTTCGTATGCTCAAGATGTCACCAAGAGAAAATAAGGAGGGTAGGCCTTATTTCGAATCCATCAGAGAGATCCAGGGTCGAATCGATCAGAGTTCAAATCCATAAGCAGGAACATCGTTCGAATCCATGAAGTTCAAGAAGCCTCGACCCCAATTCATAACCATCTTCGAATCCATGGAGCAGAGAACCCTTCGTATCGATCGAACCATGGAACGCCTTGATCGATACGAAGGAACGCACGATTGATCGAATCGAAGGAGCATACCTTCGAATCCTTCTCTTCGAATCCATCACGGCACTCCTGCCTTCGAATCCATCAAGGCACTCCTGCCTTCGAATCCATCAAGGCGCTCCTGTCTTCGAATTCATCAAGCAAGAGTTCATCAAATCCAACATACTGAAGCAACTTCGAATCGATCTGCAGTAGCTAGCAAACAATCGATTCGAACAAATACCAACACCATCGATTCGAAGAACATCGAGTCGAAGCACGTATGTCAGTTAAAAATGCAATCTTGAATCGATCATAACTTGAGATCTACAAGTCCAAATGCTATGAAATTTTCACAGGAGCTTGCACGTACATAGAGGAATGGCCACGCCAAGTTTCATCCCGATTGGACACTTTTTTGATCAATTCGAACCAAGGGTCAAATCGATCCAAAAGCGGGCCCGGATCTCCAGAATTCAGCCATGTGGGCCCCCTGCACGTGTCAGAAGTGGTCTTCCCAAATTTTAGGATAAATATCAGCCTCCAACACCTATAAATAGAGCCCCTGGTCATTCAGAAAGGGGATGGGAAGAATTTCGAGAGAAAAGCACGCCCGGACGCCGCCAGAATTACTTCAGAGCACCGCCGCTGCCTTTGACTTCGAATTTTTGCTTAAGAACTGCTGTACTTAGCCATATAAAAGTTGTATTCTCCGGATATCGAGTAATAAAATAACAAAGCTTCATAGTGGACGTAGGCAAATTGCCGAACCACTCTAAATTGTTGTCTTCTGTGCAATTTACTTTCTGGTTGCTTGGAGTTTTTGTTAGATAATCCTCATTTTAATTTGCTTTCTTCATTTATTATCTCTTCAAAAACTTCCGAAGAGTGTTGTGCCCAATTTTGACACAAACACTTTGGTGCTTTCACTGAGAAAAAACCCAGTTTTTTCTCCTGCTCCTTGGATCTATCTTCGATACCGGATTGCATAAATCTAAGAGGGAGATCCAGATTTCATATTCAAACTCCTTCCATTCTACTCAGATTTGTCAAAAGTCTAGGAAAGAATTCAACGTTTCAAAATGGTGAGTACAAGAACCACTTCCAACATTGGTGATCAGGAAGGCCGGGATAGGCAAAACCCCACACAACTACAATCCACTAACCAAGATGCTGTTGGGCATACGGATCAGTCAGGTCCGGTCACGAGGCAAGAGTTCCAAGCACTACTTCAAGAATTAACCCAGAGCAGACAACAACTAACTGAGCAATTGCGCGCTAATGCTGAGTTGACCAATCAACTAAATCACCAAAAACGAAGAAAATCCAGAAGGGATCAAGCTCCTCGTTCTTCCACCGAAAGCTCCGCTTCCTCAGATTACAATACCCGATCTATCCGTCCCAGGCTAGACGGAAATCATACGCAAGCCGCTGACTGTCAACAGGCAGTAACCGTTGGGCAGATAAGGGTTGGCCCTTCCACCAGCTTCCATACCGGACCCTCCTCCCGAGGAGGCACTATTCCTCAGTACACTGCAGATGGTCGAGCTGCTACAACCGCTGCAGTTGACATAGGGGTTGATGCTCGAGATCACTCCAATCAAAATTATCATCAGCAGGGACAGGCTCCAGAGCCATATATCCCAGAAGATATCGAGCCAAGGAGGCGAGATGAGGATCGTCGACAGCGTCCGATCCCACCTCGCACTATGGAACCCGACCATACTTTGGCTCACCACCCACAGAATTTTCCAATACCAGACTTCTCAGCCATGGTGCGGCGAATGATTCGCGAGAGTCAAGGCCTAACAAATGACGACTGGGGAATCTCCCAGAGTCATACCCCATTTACTGATGACATATTGTATGCTGAACCTCCTCGCCGATTCAGAATGCCAACCCTTCCCATGTATGAAGGAAATTCCAACCCAAATCAACATGTTCTGAAATATGAATGGTCAATGACTGCTGCAAGAGCTGATGACGCAGTAAAGTGCCGCAGTTTTCCTATTTCCTTAGAGGGAATTGCGACAATGTGGTTCACCCGATTACCACCCCGATCTATTTCTTCGTTTGACCAGTTAGCTACTAAATTTGTTGAACAATTTCGCATGCATATTGCCTGACCTAAAGATGTTAATACCCTATCAAGTGTCACTCAAGCTCCCGGAGAAACACTTAGACGAAATTTGGAGAGATTCAATGCTGCATGCGCAGAGATCACCAACCCTAATGATAATTCCATTCTAATGGCCCTGACTAAAGGAATCGACCCTGATTCCGAATTTGGAAATTGGCTAGCCGGGAAACCTCCCGCATCGTTGGACCGTTTCTATTCCAGAGCTGCTCAATTCTTGAGGCGAGAGGATGCGAAACAGTCTAGGAAGCAGGACGATGCAAGGCCCGGCAGTGAAGGGATTCAGAGTAATGTTGCGGTTAAACAGTCCGGAGAAAATTCGGGAAAAGTCGAATTGAATATTCAAAATAAACAGGCCCAGCGATCAAGAAATGGTGATAACCGAAGCAAGAAGAAAGATCAGAGTCATGGTCCGAGGCGTAGGGCCGCAATGTTTGACAATTATACACCGCTTAACACGTCGCTGGAAAATGTATACTTACAGACTTGTAATACTATGCAATACAAGAAGCCTGCTCCGAAGCCTTCATCGGAGAAGCAAATTCAGACAGGGAAGTTCTGTAGGTTTCATGAAAGTTATGGGCATAATACCAATGAGTGTAGACATTTGCAAGACCTCATTGAAAAGTTGATCAGAGAAAGAAAGTTGGACCAGTTTGTTCGGGCACCGCAGTCTGGTGGAGCGGGTCCATCTAATCAAAATCGAACACAGAATCAGGAAAGAAACGGTGAACCTGCTCGCACAGGCGGAAGGTTGGTTATCAATACGATAAGCGGTGGTCCTCATCCGGCTGACAGAAGTTGGAGAGAAATGGAGTCATATGCTAGATCAATCAGGCATGTAGACTTTGAATGTTGCAGCAACTCGGAAGACGGAACACCGGCTAAGCAACAAAAGACAATGACTGATGAAATCGTGTTTAGAAATCGAGATGCTGATAAAGTCGAAGCTCCCACAATTGACCCATTGGTTATATCCGCTCAAGTTGGTCCTGCTTGGATGAGGAGAATCCTGGTAGACAGCGGAAGTTCCGTAAATATCTTATTTAAAAGAGCATATGATTTAATGAAAATGGAAGCTAAGGACTTAAAGCCTTGTCAATCTCGAGTCCACGACTTCAATGGGAGTGCAACAGTACCAACTGGAATAGTCGAATTGCCAGTAGAGTTGGGAGCGGGGGAATGCCGAAGAGTTCTGATGTTGCAATTTGTTGTCTTAGATATTCCTTCCCCGTACAATGCTTTTTTGGGCCGACCGGCCCTTGCCGAATTTAGGGCTGCTATTGCCCCATGGTGTTTAACTTTGAAGTTCCCTACTGACCACGGAATAGGAGTTGTACAAGGGGATCAGGCTGCTGGAAGAGCCTGTTATGTTGCTGAGCTGCGGGAGGCGCAGCGGAAAGAGAAAGGAAAAGGCGTAGAGGAATCTCTCTGCGTCCGTTTTACTGACGATTGACAACTAGCGCCTGGGCTCCAGCCTAGGCACCACAGCCAATTCCAAAAGGATCTTGATCCAAGAGATAATGATAATAAAGAAGAATCTACGGAAAGTCAGGCTTCTCCGGCCGAGCTGACCATTGATGTCCTGATTGATGATGATCACGATGACTCGAGAATATTGAAGGTTGGGTCTCAACTTGACCGAAAGACACAACAGGAATTGGTTGATTTTCTCCGGGCGAATCTTGACGTTTTCGCCTGGACACACTCTGACATGTGCGGAATCTCGCCTGACATCGCGAGCCACACCTTGAACATTGACCCGCGATATATCCCGGTCAAGCAGAAAAGGCGTAGTATGGATCCAGAGAGATCTGCTGCCCTGAAAGAAGAGGTCGATAAGTTGAAATCAAATGGGTTCATTAGAGACGCTTTATACCCAGAATGGGTGTCCAATCCCGTACTTGTCCGAAAACCGAATGGAAAATGGAGAACATGTATCGATTACTCTGACCTGAATAAAGCCTGCCCGAAAGACAGCTTTCCACTCCCCCGGATCGATCAACTGGTAGATTCAACCGCTGGACATGAATTGTTATCTTTCATGGATGCTTACTCAGGTTACAACCAGATACCCATGCATGTACTGGATCAAGAACACACAAGCTTCGTAACCGACTTGGGGTTGTACTGCTACAAAGTCATGCCTTTTGGATTAAAGAATGCTGGCGCGACCTATCAACGCTTAGTCAACCGAATGTTTGCCAATCAGATTGGAAAGACTATGGAGGTATATGTAGATGACATGTTGGTGAAGTCACGGTACTCTGGTGATCATGTCAGGGACCTGGAATCAATGTTCGACATCCTCCGGAAATACAGAATGAAGCTTAATCCACTCAAGTGTCATTTCGGAGTCGCATCCGGAAAATTTCTTGGGTTCATTGTCAATGCCCGAGGAATAGAGGCCAACCCCGAAAAGATTTGGGCAATCAGAAATCTACAAACTCCGAAAACCATAAAGCAAGTTCAGAGTCTTAACGGGAAAGTGGCAGCACTGAGCAGGTTTATCTCAAAATCGACCGACAAATGCCTTCCATTTTTTGATTTAATTCGAAAGGGAAAACGAAACTTCGAATGGAACACAGACTGCGAGGGCGCATTTCAATCACTAATCCAGCATCTTTCCGTACCACCAATCCTCTCAAAGCCTGTAGATCATGAACAGTTATATCTTTACCTGGCAGTATCAGAGAATGCGATCAGTGCTGCATTGATTCGGGAGGAAGACCGAGTGCAAAAGCCGGTCTACTACGTGAGTAAACGATTAACCGGAGCCGAGAGAAATTATCCAAAGCTTGAAAAGTTGGCATATTGCCTAGTCATTGCCTCGAGGAAGCTCCGGCCATATTTCCAGGCTCATCCTATTACTGTGTACACCGATCAGCCGTTACGACAGGTCCTTACGCGGCCTGAGACGTCTGGTAGGTTACTGAAGTGGAACATCGAACTGAGTCAATTCGACATCACTTATACTCCAAGGAGAGCCATTCACGGCCAAGTCCTAGCAGATTTTATAGCCGAATTCACTATTCCTGAAGACTTTCCTGAAACCAGCATTTCTCCCGAATACATCTGGAAGATGTACACCGATGGTGCGTCAAACGATCGGTGTTCAGGAGCTGGGATAGTGCTTGAGACCCCTGAAGGACGATCCATATGTTATGCTTTGAAATTCAAGTTCTGCGCAACCAACAATGAAGCCGAGTACGAAGCTCTACTTACCGGACTAAAACTTGCCCGTGATCTGAAAATCATTGCTGTAGAGATCTATTGTGATTCCCAATTGATAGTGTGTCAAGTCCGAGGTGAATATCAAGCCAAAGATCGAAGACTGGCCGCTTATCTAATTCAAGTTCTAGAGATACTTAATCAATTCGATTACTATGCCATTTTCTACATACCCCGAGAGCACAATCAGAAAGCTGATTCATTGGCAAAGTTAGCAAGCACGGGTGAGGCTCAACAGTTGGGGGTTGTTCCGATTGAAACCCTATCATCTCCGAGCATTGATCGAAGGGAGACTGATTTCGCATTTAAAGCAACCTCCACCAAGGAGTCGTGGATGACTCCTTATCAAGATTATATCGAACGCGGTGTATTGCCCGAGCGGCTTAGCGAGAAAAGACAAGTTCTGCGAAAGGCTTCACGGTTTGTGATTCAGAATGGAGTCATGTATCGGAGAGGATACTCTGTTCCTCTCCTCCGGTGTATCGCACACGATGAAATCAAACGAGTGTTACACGATGTACACGAAGGAGAATGTGGTGATCACACTGGGGGGCAAGCACTAGCAACGAAGATACTTCGATATGGGTATTATTGGCCTACCGTTAATCGCGATGCTGCAGATTACGCTAGAAAATGTGACAAATGCCAGAAACATGCTCGAATTTCAAGAGCCCCGCCTACTGAGATAACCCAAATGGTCAGTCCTTGGCCATTTGCGGTGTGGGGAATGGATATCATCGGCACATTGCCTCTAGCCAAAGGTGGCGCGAAGTACGCCATCGTCGCGGTTGATTATTTCACCAAATGGGCTGAAGCTGAACCCCTTGCGACAATCACGACAAAGAAAGTAATCAACTTTGTAGTGCGTAACATCATCTGCCGTTTCGGTCTCCCACATACTATCATTACCGATAACGGAACTCAATTCGACAGTGCTGAATTCAAAAATTTCTGTCAACGATTTCACATCCAGAAGAAATTCTCTGCAGTAGCACACCCACAAGCAAATGGTCAGGTTGAAGCAGTTAATAAAGTTATCAAGTCCATTCTAAAGAAGCGACTGGAAAAAGCTGGGGGCAAATGGGTTGATGAACTTCCTATGGCATTATGGGCCTATCGAACGACCCATAAAACTGCAACCGGTCATACCCCGTTTTCCTTATCTTATGGTTCTGAAGCCGTTATTCCGGTCGAAATGGAAGTGCATTCCCATCGTGTAACGTATTACGATCCGAAAACAAACGCCATATTACTTGCTGAATCTTTGGATTTACTCGATGAGAAGCGCGAAGAGGCTGATTTGAGGGCAGCCGCATATCGTAATCAAGTCGCCCGACTGTACAACGCCAAGGTCCGACCGCGAACCTTCGAACTCGGCGATCTCGTGCTCAAAAGAGTTTATCCGGTCCCTTCACACATGAAGCCAAATTGGGAAGGGCCGTATGTGATTTCACAAAAGCTCGGAGATGGCACGTTCAAATTATCAACAGTTGACGGTTTTACCTTGCCGAGAGCTTGGAATAGCGAAAGTCTTCGTCGCTACTACATATGAGAAATTTTACCTATTTACTTTCTGTCAATTTACTTCTTTGCATTTTATTCTAGTATTTTGAGACTTAAATTTGTAATAAGGCAATTGACTTTGCCGTATGCTTTCGTTTCAGCAATAAAATGCCATCTCTTCGAGCCAGAGCTGTGATTTACTGAATATGACGCACTATATTACAATGCACGAAGGGCTAAGTCCCATCACGAGGAGGGACTTATTCAAGTAGGGAGTGATTGTGATGCGACCAGTCACTCACTAAGTGAAACCCGAGCTCGGGGACAGAACACTACATCAACATTCACGGGGATTGACACACGACAATCCCCCCGCCAACTCCAAATTCCCAGAGAGTGAATTGGAGTATAAACTTCAACTCTCGGTTCCCGGAGCTCGAGTTGGAGTATAAATGTTAAACAATTCGTTCCCAGAGTGCGAACGGACTCCAACTTCCCGGAGCGCGAATTGGAGTATAAACATAAAACAATTCGTTCCCAGAGTGCGAACGGACTCCAACTTCCCGGAGCGCGAATTGGAGTATAAACATTAAAACAATTCGTTCCCAGAGTGCGGACGGACTCCAACTTCCCGGAGCGCGAATTGGAGTATAAACATTAAAACAATTCGTTCCTAGAGTGCGAATGGACTCCAACTTCCCAGAACGCGGATTGGAGTATAGACATCAAATGATTCATTCCCAGAGTGCGAACCGGATTATCGGTCCCAGATTGACTTAAGTCCCCAGAATGCGGACACGTGTTTAAAGTTTGCAGTAAACGCACTTGATCACAAAAATGCAAATGTCGTTCCCCGAGACTAGGGGCGAAAAAGCTAAGTGTTAATCACTGACCGAAGTGGGACAATGTCCGAAGTTCGGTTATTCATCGATCACAACTCGCGACCAAGATTCTCAAACTCGGCAAATAAAAACAAACTCTACTTGACGGTGAAAACACCACAAGTACACCAAACCGTTAACTGCAGATTATGTTGAGTCCCCGAAGTGCGGACATGTATACAAGGCTTATAGCATATGTGGGCATAAGCTAATCAATGCAATACTTAAGCAAATAAGAAAAGAGCTGTTTTCTATTTTATTAACAAACGAAAAAAGAGTTTGATTACATGATAAAACCAAAAACAACTCATAAAGTGGATGCCGGATCCACACTCATACACGGCCAACAAAAAGAGAAGTAAAAAGAAGTTCTGCTTCGCAACTGCAAGACAAAACAAGAAGTTCAGTCCTTCTTTTTCCGATGTCTCTTCTTTGGAGTTGAGCCGCTAGACCCGCTACCCGGCTTCTTACGAGATTTCTTGTCCTTCTTTGGAGCGTCCTCAGGGTCTGGCATGATATCTACGTCTTCCTCAGAACTAGAAGGGACAGAGATCCTTTTTAGAGGGCGAACCGAAGGCGGAGGAGCCGTAGCGGGTGGCGAAGCTTCAACACTAGAAGTTATAACAGTGCTGGTGAGAGAAGTAATGATTGAAGAAGTTAAGCTTGGTGGAGCGACATCGCCTCCAGAACCACCAACTGCAGTAGCCATTTCAGCGCTTATCTCAGCAAGAATTTCTTCTTCTCGGATAGATCGATCAGCGCTGGAAACAGGGACGGTCGGTATAAATGAGCTAAAAGAAGACGCAACACCACCCATTGTAAAGGAAGGGTCAGGGAAAGGTTCACAAGGTTGTTTGAGAAGCTCCTCGATCATCTGAACATCAAACGACATCGAGCTCCCTCCTCCCATCTCGCTGGTAAAAACAGTGGTCGTGATGGCCTCAGTAACAACGGCTCCTAGCGTTGGCGGCGAAACTTGTGGAATTGGAAGTGCTGGCGCATCGCTTTCAGTCACTGATTAAACCAAGAAGAAGATGATTAGTTAAAAGATCGACTACAAGTTCAAAATTCCAGAAACACTTAAAGCAACATTTATAATACCTTCTTTGCTGCGGCTCGTTGATAGAACAGGTTCAGAAACGGTAGATGTACCGAGAGACAATTCCGGTCGATCCGGATTATAAGCAGGGATAACTTGTGGATCAACTGTAGTAACGACTCCAGATGAGGTTGGAGCATCAACTGGAACATTCTCATTGTCATGTGCGGCTCCAGAACCCTCACCCGTCTCTACATGATGAAACCCAAGTCTCTCCCTCTCAGCGGAGATCATCGCATCATGGAGGAGTGTAACAACCCGCATATTTGGACCATTTAAATTGACAATAATCCTCACATGTCAATTTAAATAATACAAAACACGAATCATTATGGGATTATAAATACATAAATGTAAATGAGAATCAATACAACATCACAGTCACAGAACAGTCACAGAATAATGCAGCGGAAATACATCGTCATAATAGCAGTTCATGAAGCTACTACATATAGTACAACAATGTCTATACAAAAGGTGACTGCAAGGAAATACATAAATGTCCAACAGACACAGACATCAAAATAGATAGATAAAGATAAATGCTAAGTCTTCAGCATCTTCAACCAACCTTGATCAGCAAACTGGATAGCTTCAGACTGACCCGAGCATATACAAAAAGAAACACTCGAGTCAGGACTCAAAATCTTATGCAGGATAATCAATGCAGGAAATAAAGTTCATAACTCAAAGATGAATAAAATAACATCTCTAAGGATCCGATAAACTATCTATATATACAATAGAATACGGTATGTAGGTAATGTCTATTCAGTAAAATAGAATATTAAAATAGCGTTAAGGCGTTACCATAATTCCCCTTAACACATTTTATATTCCCAAAAGCATATACAAGACCGTAGTTTCCCCAAAACCGGAAGTCACCAGAGGGCAATCCATATACTCAAGGTACAAATCAAAACGTAGTGGTCGCGAATAGGATAATCAGTATGACAAGGTACATGAGGCAATACCAACTAGGATACTAGTAGTTGCGTGATCCGGACTGATGTTGAGCATAGTAGCTACTATCTCAACACCGCGAAACAACACTCCCAAATCAACGGGTGCACCCAAATCGAATCACAAAAGTAATAGATATGGTATCGAAGAAGCGTGTCCGCTAGAGGTGGCGATCCTCAATGGCCCGGCGCGGCTCCTGTTTTAGTCATGTCAAGGGTTATCCAATACCGTTCTCTTTCTTCAGTCAACGCGTTCACCAAACCATCCACTTCATTCTGGATCAACACTTCGCGCATAATAGTTATTAAAGTGGTTTTCGGTATCGACAGAGAGTATGTCCATTTCCGATCCCGGTCTCTTTAATAACTACGTATTTATTACCCGATGGTCGGTTAAATTTACGTTTTAACAAATCAAAGTCCAAAAGTCAAGGTGCAAATTTGACTTCCAAAATTTGACAATTCACGATTCAGTTTATTTTAGTTATTTTAAAACATATTTCCAAATGCGATCTTTAGTTCAAATAATTGAGTTAACGATAAAATTAAGTATTCAAGTTCAATTTAATAAGGTCTAAAAGTCGCTTATTGAATTTAGTTCCAAATCAACGAATTCAACATAATGCTAAACTTGGTTTAAATTATTAAATCAAATTCTGTTCATGTCACTTTATGTTTATATCCATTGTTATCATAAATTCGATTAAATCAACTTTATTAACTAAATTCCCCTTTTCAAAACTTCATTTGTTTTATTTACCGATTCAATTAAATTTCTAATCAAAGAAGTCTATTTTCATTTGCAATGTCATGATTTGGTTAATTCGTTAAGGTCAAAATCGTTTTAAATTTAAATTATCCCTAATTTAAATTCATTAAATTAGTAAGTCAAATTTCCTAAATCTCAATTTAACTTATAACAAATTCAAATCTATTTAATTAAAGCCTGAGTTTGAATCAAAAGCTAACAAATCTTTAAATCTTTAACTTAATTAATTCTAAACATACTTGCTCCTAAATCTTATTTCAATTTAATTTTCAATTCATTTTATCCAATTTGGTAAGTTATTAATCCGTTTCAATTTAAATCCGTTAATTTATTTCAACTTAAATCCCTAAGTTCGTTATTAAATTTCGAAACAAATTGTTTAAGTTCATTCCTTAATTTAAAATATATTTCAATTTCGAAAATGGTTTTGTTGACCAATCGGGTTTCTTACTTTTATTTTCTATCCTAGGGCAAGTTGTTTAAATGGGTATTTATCATTTCAACCCAATATCATTCAATATAAAACAAGCATAGCAAAGGGAACTTGCAGTGTGATAACTGGGATGGTGTCAAAGTAAATAAACAAGCAATAGCAACCATACATAACAATTTAACAATTTTATTAAATAATCCCGAAATAATCGTATTAACTTACATTTGTTATTTATGCAAATTAATATAATTTTTCCTAGAATCTACACTATCGTTTCATGTAGATTAAAGATTATTATCTTATGGTTTCACTTGGTGTCTATTATCACATTTCTACATCAATCATGCATACAATGGTTCAAAGTGTAGTTAATGCTATTTCTACGCGACGGTTGATTTAACAGTTAATGAGGTCAAGTTCAACATATATAGTCCAATTTAAATTTTGTCGACTATCCTATATCAATTTCAATTTCATATTCAAATTCACTTATGTTAACAACCAAATTCAATCATCACATAACAAATTTTAGTGTCACACTTGTTTGTCGTGAACTACAATATTCAATTTTTAACTTGCATAGTGATTTGCAATCCTTATTTCAACAATTCTAACAATCAATCAATTTAACATCCAAACTAACAACTTTAGTGTCACACTTGTTTGTCGTGAACTAAAAATATTAAATTTTTAACTTGCATAGTGATTTACAATCCTAACTTCAACAATTATAACAATCAACAATTTAACATCCAAATTAATCATAAACAACAATTTATCACTTGATTATCATAGCATAATAGATTGAGTCGTGAATGAAATATTCACCTTGCGTGGTTGAAGAAGATGATGGCGAAGCACGAAGACGAATAGATAAAATAGACCCTAACGAGCACGACGCAAAATGAACACAACTGCAATCAACAAATAATTAATCAAAAATTTGTTTATTGCAATATATATCGATTGAATATGCATATATAACCATACCGATCCACGGAGCAAAATAGATTCGACAAGCGGGGTGGAAATAGCCTAAGTTTCCGGATCAATAGCGGGAGCTGGAATAAAACGCAGCAAAACGTCGCTTGTGAGCATATACAACTGATTATATGTAAAACTTTGTACTGTATATAACAAAACTTAAAACATGGACACTTATATCATAATATAGACATGTTTGAATATCCATTTTCCCAACCAAAATCCGTAGCTTATCAACCTTTGTGTGTACAGCATATGAACTTTGTACTGTAGCTAAACATGTGGACAATACCATCTCCTTAAAATCAATCAAGCTCGCTTTACACCTTGCAACCAATATACTGTATATATCCATAGCTTATAAATAAATATATAGTACCAATAGAACTAGCTACCTTTACAACTGCAACCGCTTTATCTAAATCACCCTATATAGAACTAGCTACAGTTTGCTGACACATAAATTTTTTTTTTTTTTTATATATAAACTTGCACTTCACTAAATATGAACTTGTATGCACTGTACCAAACTTTGCAACCCAGCTTTATACTATGCATACTATGTATATAAACGAGTTGACAGCCCCCCCGTTTATTTTTGTGAATGCATGAGATCATTGCAGTCGGGTCGGTGGGTGGTCGTGGCAGGGCGAAGATTGGCGTGGGGCTGGGTCGGAGGCGATGGCCGGTGGAGTGCGACTCAGGTGGAGTAGTGGGTCGGGTGATGGAGCCGAGGAGTTAGGGGACGTGTGCGTGCATGGGGAGGCAGTAGCGGTTGCATGGGGTGGAGGGCGGAGGCCGGTTGCTGCATGGGGTGGCCGAGTTGATAGGGGGTGGCCGAGCGGTCTGTGGTAGGTGGGGGCCGCGCGTGGGTGCCGGAGTTGCGGGGGAAAGACGCGGCGGTTGTTGGTAGTGGGGCAGGCATGGGCCGTGTGGTTGCGTGGTGGGGTGAGCAGTGGGTAGGGCGGAGAGGGAGGCTGTGTAGAGGCGGTTGGTGTGAGGCGGAGCTTTGGAGTGGAGAGGCCGTGGCTGCGGCGGTTGCAGTGGAGTGGTGGAGGCGGTGGGTAGGGGTTTTGAGAAGAAAAAAATAAATATATATATATGCAGGTGTGACAAAAAGAACAGAGGGAGGGAGTAAAAAAAAGAAAAATGAAGAGAAGAAGCTGTGGGGAGGAAGGAGAGAATAAGAGGCAGAAGGTTGGGTTGCATTTTCCTCAGAGAAAAGAAAAAAATGAAAACGTTATGAACCAAGAAGACAGAGAGGAGGGAGGAGAGAAATAAATTAGGGAAAGAAAAGTTACGTACCGGTTTCTCTCTGAGGCAAAGTCTTGCAGAGCAATAAATGAATGAGCTGTGTACAGTGTAATAATGGAGAGGGATATATACACGAGATTCAGAGTGCATACGTCAGTGCAATGATGATTTTTGAAAAATGATGGCTATTTGGGTTCCCAAGGCCAGCTGAATGGCTCCAACTTTTTGAATGCTGTGAAGTTTTTGGGTACCGGTTTATGCTGCGTAACGGACCGGTTTTCGCTCCGTTTAAGTTTATAATTTGCAACGCCGAACTCCGATTGACACAAATAAATATACCGTTTAGGTCAGCGCGACGAGGCGGACACAACGGTATAAAGATATTAGTGATTCGATTGAATTATAAAAATTCAAAATTTTCTACTACGGAAACTGCATAAAATTCGCCCAAAAATAAGAACGACGGAGCCAAAGATGTCCGAATTTGGAAAAACGACAAACTGACAAATTGCTCAAAAGATGGTTTAGAATTTTTCTATGTAAAAATATTTTGATTTTGAAAACGGTTTATTTCCATCGATTACTAACTGATTTAGATTTGAAGTAAGTTTACGCGCGAAATAAACTTTCATAATTCCGGACGAAAATTTACCAGTTACTATGTTTAATTAGACGCATTCCAAATGTGAAGTTTGGTTGGCAACGGAAATCGTTTGTGAAAATTCGAATTTCTTCATCAAATAAGCAATTTTAAAATTTTAAATTGAGTCTGAATTTTAGGATCGTTACATTCTCCCCTACTCAAAACTTTTCGTCCCCGAAAAGGAACAAAGGAAAGAGTGGAAGAACTATAAAAGAGGTACGATAGATATAGAATAGATTATCGAATAAAGTAAAAAATATAGAATGGAACTTACCTTCAACAAACAATTCTGGATTAGAATCTCGGATGCTCTCCTCGGTTTCCCAAGTACAATCACGATCATCGGGACTCCATTGGACTTTGACTAGGCTAACAGACTTCCTTCTAAGCTTCTTCGTACCCCTATCAACGATACGAAGCGGTCTCCTCTCAATAGTCAAATCCGGCTCAATATCAACCTCATCTAACTGAGCAATAGGAATGGTCATGGACGGATCATGTACAACCTTCCGAAGATGTGAAACATGGAATACGTTGTGCACGCCCTCAAATTTCTCCGGCAGCGCAACTCTGTAGGCTAGTGTACCAATCCTCTCAGTGATAGTGAATGGTCCAACAAATCTAGGAGCGAGCTTCCCTCTACGACCAAATCGAATAACATTCTTCAAAGGTGATACTTTAAGAAAGACCTCATCTCCAACCTGGAATTTTAACTCTCTTCTACGCCTATCAGCATAGCTCTTCTGCCTATCCTGTGCGGTCTTCATCTTCCTTCTGATCTCATTGACCTTCTCGGATGCTTCCATAATCATATCCGGACCAAGAACTAATCGGTCACCAGGCTCAATCCAACAAGCTGGCGATTTGCATGGCCGTCCATATAAAGCTTCAAATGGTGCCATATCGATACTCGCCTGATTATAAAGATAATTATATTTCAATTCAAATTTTTTACTTATTCAAATTGAAAATTTTGGATTACCTGATAGCTGTTATTATAAGTGAATTCAACCAAATGGAGGTGGTCTTCCCAAGATCCACCGAAATCAATAATGCAAGCTCGGAGTAGATCTTCCAAAATCTGATTTACCCTCTCAGTTTGGCCATCTGTTTGAGGATGATAGGCCGTGCTCAGATTCAGTTTAGTGCCCAAGATGTCCTGAAATGCCTTCCAGAATTTACTAGTGAATAAAGGATCTCTATCGCATACAATACTAGATGGAACTCCATGAAGTCTGACGATCTCTCTCATATAAATCTCGGCCAAACTCGAAGCAGTACGAGTGGTCTTTACAGGAATAAAGTGAGCAGATTTTGTCAACCTATCAACAATCACCCATATACTCTCGTTCCCTTTTCTGGTCCTCGGTAATCCGTCAACGAAGTCCATAGAAATCTGATCCCATTTCCAACACGGGATCTCTAGGGGTTGAAGTAATCCTGCCATCTTCAGGTGATCGGCCTTGACTTGCTGGCAAGTGGTGCATCTACTGACATATATGGAAATATCTCTCTTCATCCCACTCCACCAATATAAACGCTTCATGTTTCGATACATCTTGGTGACACCAGGATGAAATGAAAGTGATGACTGATGATTCTCTCTAAGCACTTCTTGTCTCAATCCGTCAACATTTGGAACACAAATACGGTTGTCAATCTTCAGAACTCCATTACTATCTATCTGTGCTCCCACTTTACTGTCAGCATTTCCAACTCTACCAAGAACTAACTCCTTCATGCGATAGAGTAAGGTGTCCTCATATTGCTTAGCTTTGATGCGATCCAAAAGAGATGGGGAGATAACAAGCTGAAATAGCATGCCTTCTACAAGATTACAACAAGACAATGCTTTGCTACGACTCAAAGCATCAGCTACAACATTTGCTTTTCCAGGAGTGTAATTGATGTCGAGATCGTATGCGGCTAAGAATTCGAGCCATCGGACTTGTCTCTGATTCAAGTCCTTCTGAGAGAAAATATACCGCAAGGACTTATGATCTGTGAATAATTCAAATTTTGTCCCCAAAAGATGGTGCCTCCATAGTTTCAAAGCGAATACAACTGCAAGAAGCTCTAAATCATGGGTTGCATAGTTTACTTCATGAGTCTTCAACTGACGACCAGCATAAGCAATAACCCTTCCATTTTGCATAAGGACAGCGCCTAAACCTTCTCGACAAGCATCAGTATAGACAGTTAATCCTTCACTCCCGTCAATTACCGCAAGAACTGGGGCTGAAGTTAACTTACGTTTCAGCTCATTAAAAGCTGATTCACACTTCTCACTCCAAATAAACTTGACATCCTTCCGAGTTAAAGCAGTGAGTGGGGCAGAAATCCGGGCAAAGCGCTCAATGAATCTGCGATAATAACCGGCTAGGCCCAAGAAGCTACGAATATCAGTAGGAGTTTTGGGAGTCTCCCAATCCTGTAGATAAGTTTCAAATGATAAAGGAATACGATGGATCGAATAGAAATAACGAATAGGATAGAACTTACATTGATTACGGCGATCTTAGCTGGATCGACCGAAATCCCGTTTTCAGAAACAATATGGCCAAGGAATCGTACTTCGTCTCGCCAGAAGTGGCATTTAGAGAACTTGGCTTTAAGCTGATGATTCCGGAGAGTTCCCAGAACATAAGCCAGATGTGTTTCATGCTCTTTCTCATCTTTGGAGAAGACGAGAATATCATCGATGAAAACAAGGACAAACTTGTTAAGGACATCACGGAAGACTCTATTCATTAAGTCCACGAAATAAGCAGGTGCGTTGGTCAAACCGAACGGCATAACAAACCATTCATAGAATCCATTCTCGGTACGGAAAGCTGTCTTGTGAATACTATCTTCTGCTACTCTGAGTTGGTGGAACCCAGTGGCTAGATCAAGTTGTGAGAAAACTTTTGCTCCATGGAGCTGATCAAATAAATCATTGATGCGAGGCATCGGATAGCGGTTCTTGAGAGTGCGCTTGTTTAATTCCCGGTAATCAACACACATGCGAAGAGATCCATCAGACTTGGTGACAAATACGACTGCGGCGCCCCATTCAGAACAACTTCTCCTGATCAAACCCTTAGCAAATAGATCATCAATTTGGGTTTTAAGTTCAGCTTTTTCTTTAGGAGCCATCCTTCTGTGAGGGAGAACTACGGGAGTAGCTCCGGGAATAAGGTCAATGCGGAAATCGATCTCTCTCTTTGGCGGTAGAGAGTCGACCTCTCCAAATACATCGGGAAATTTCTGAACAACAGGAGTAGTACTAAGGTCATCCGGGTGAGCATCAAGAGAAAATATGAAGCTTCCGGCATATTTCTGAGGTGATTTGCATTCGATGACAAGCGGTAGACCCTTGTCATTGACTAGAGAAATAGATCGAGCTTTGCAAGAAATAATAGCATTGAATTTTCTTAACCAATCAGCACCCAACAAAATGTCAAATGCTTCGAAGCCAAGCACATAAAAATCCCAAGTGAATCGATATCTTCCATATAAAAGCACAACCTCTTTACAAATTCTACTGAGGTTGGCAAGTCCTCCAATAGGGTTGGAGACGCATAAGGAAGTAGCAGCAAGAGTTGGTTCTATATCGAGCTTATTACAAAGATCAATAGATATGAAGCTATGAGAAGCACCAGTATCGAATAATACCCGAACAGGTAAATTATGAAATGTAAAAGTACTTCGTAAGGTACCTCGGTCATCCTGAGCAGGTGGTGGAGGTGGTGCAGGAGTGGTGACAACATATACTCCTGATGGTGTGCCTTTCTTCCTCAATGGGCAATCTCTCTTGAAGTGACCTGGCTGGAGGCAGACATGACATAAATCATTCCTCATCTGAGAAGGTGGTGGAATAGCAGCTCCGGTGGATGGACAACTATTAGCATAATGGCCCTTCTTATCGCATTTGAAGCAAGTGATCTTGGCAAGGTCGATTGGGCTTTTCTGGGCATATCCTAATCCTGTAGTCTTTTGCCAAGCTTTCTTTTGCTGATCGAAGTTCATCTTCCTCTTTCCGAGCTGGCTGGAAGAGGGCTGAGTAGGAGTGGCCTTAGCAGTAGGTCCCCTAGGCTTTGCCTCATATCTAAGAGCATAGTCGACAAGCTCGGTGAAGGTGCAGTGAGTGTGGCCAGTAAGCAAGTCATAATACTCTGGTCTAGCTCCCATAATGAACTTCTCGTTCTTTAGAAGTGGTGTGTCGATCAATCCCGGGCCAAATTTGGACAGTTCGTTGAATTTCCTCTCGTACTCAGAAATAGTCATACTGCCTTGCTTAAGATCCATAAAAGCTCTATAAAGTTGGGTTTTCCCAGCAGAGGGCATCCACTGTGCCGAGAAAGTATCCCTAATCGAAAGATAGACTAGATGAGTAACATTTTAAAGATTGAAAGAAGAATTAGTCTACGAAATCCAAATAAATTTATACCTAAATTGGGCCCAAGTGATGGTGTTCTCCTCGATACGGGAAGTAACCGATTCCCACCAATCTTGCGCGGCATCCTGAAGTTGCCATGCAGCAAGCTAACGCTTCTGAGCATCAGTGATCTCCAATCCAGAAAATATCTTCTCTAAGCCTTTGAGCCATTGCTGGGCTTCGATAATGCCTTCGGATCCAGAAAACTTAGTACCTCCTAGCTGTGTATACTCCTTGCTAAGAGTGGTGAATTTGACTGGAGCTGGGGCGGCAGGTGCAGCCTGGGCAGGACCATGGCCTCTTCCTCCCCTATTGTTTCTTCCGGTGCTCATCCTGAAACATCGAAAGAGATTTAGAACCAAGGATAGAAAATCATATAGCTTGAAGAATATCCAATGAACGAATCAAAGAAGTTTGAGTTTTAAAGGATCGGGATATTGAATCGATTCTCCTCATTCTAGGCTATTGCTACCCTATCTCTAATGAGTTTATATAATCCCAAACTAAGGTTTTTAGGGAAACCAAAGCTCTGATACCAACTGTAACAACCCGCATGTTTGGACCATTTAAATTGACAATAATCCTCACATGTCAATTTAAATAATACAAAACACGAATCATTATGGGATTATAAATACATAAATGTAAATGAGAATCAATACAACATCACAGTCACAGAACAGTCACAGAATAATGCAGCGGAAATACATCGTCATAATAGCAGTTCATGAAGCTACTACATATAGTACAACAATGTCTATACAAAAGGTGACTGCAAGGAAATACATAAATGTCCAACAGACACAGCATCAAAATAGATAGATAAAGATAAATGCTAAGTCTTCAGCATCTTCAACCAACCTTGATCAGCAAACTGGATAGCTTCAGACTGACCCGAGCATATACAAAAAGAAACACTCGAGTCAGGACTCAAAATCTTATGCAGGATAATCAATGCAGGAAATAAAGTTCATAACTCAAAGATGAATAAAATAACATCTCTAAGGATCCGATAAACTATCTATATATACAATAGAATACGGTATGTAGGTAATGTCTATTCAGTAAAATAGAATATTAAAATAGCGTTAAGGCGTTACCATAATTCCCCTTAACACATTTTATATTCCCAAAAGCATATACAAGACCGTAGTTTCCCCAAAACCGGAAGTCACCAGAGGGCAATCCATATACTCAAGGTACAAATCAAAACGTAGTGGTCGCGAATAGGATAATCAGTATGACAAGGTACATGAGGCAATACCAACTAGGATACTAGTAGTTGCGTGATCCGGACAGATGTTGAGCATAGTAGCTACTATCTCAACACCGCAAAACAACACTCCCAAATCAAAGGGTGCACCCAAATCGAATCACAAAAGTAATAGATATGGTATCGAAGAAGCGTGTCCGCTAGAGGTGGCGATCCTCAATGGCCCGGCGCGGCTCTTGTTTTAGTCATGTCAGGGGTTATCCAATACCGTTCTCTTTCTTCAGTCAACGCGTTCACCAAACCATCCACTTCATTCTGGATCAACACTTCGCGCATAATAGTTATTAAAGTGGTTTTCGGTATCGACAGAGAGTATGTCCATTTCCGATCCCGGTCTCTTTAATAACTACGTATTTATTACCCGATGGTCGGTTAAATTTACGTTTTAACAAATCAAAGTCCAAAAGTCAAGGTGCAAATTTGACTTCCAAAATTTGACAATTCACGATTCAGTTTATTTTAGTTATTTTAAAACATATTTCCAAATGCGATCTTTAGTTCAAACAATTGAGTTAACGATAAAATTAAGTATTCAAGTTCAATTTAATAAGGTCTAAAAGTCGCTTATTGAATTTAGTTCCAAATCAACGAATTCAACATAATGCTAAACTTGGTTTAAATTATTAAATCAAATTCTGTTCATGTCACTTTATGTTTATATCCATTGTTATCATAAATTCGATTAAATCAACTTTATTAACTAAATTCCCCTTTTCAAAACTTCATTTGTTTTATTTACCGATTCAATTAAATTTCTAATCAAAGAAGTCTATTTTCATTTGCAATGTCATGATTTGGTTAATTCGTTAAGGTCAAAATCGTTTTAAATTTAAATTATCCCTAATTTAAATTCATTAAATTAGTAAGTCAAATTTCCTAAATCTCAATTTAACTTATAACAAATTCAAATCTATTTAATTAAAGCCTGAGTTTGAATCAAAAGCTAACAAATCTTTAAATCTTTAACTTAATTAATTCTAAACATACTTGCTCCTAAATCTTATTTCAATTTAATTTTCAATTCATTTTATCCAATTTGGTAAGTTATTAATCCGTTTCAATTTAAATCCGTTAATTTATTTCAACTTAAATCCCTAAGTTCGTTATTAAATTTCGAAACAAATTGTTTAAGTTCATTCCTTAATTTAAAATATATTTCAATTTCGAAAATGGTTTTGTTGACCAATCGGGTTTCTTACTTTTATTTTCTATCCTAGGGCAAGTTGTTTAAATGGGTATTTATCATTTCAACCCAATATCATTCAATATAAAACAAGCATAGCAAAGGGAACTTGCAGTGTGATAACTGGGATGGTGTCAAAGTAAATAAACAAGCAATAGCAACCATACATAACAATTTAACAATTTTATTAAATAATCCCGAAATAATCGTATTAACTTACATTTGTTATTTATGCAAATTAATATAATTTTTCCTAGAATCTACACTATCGTTTCATGTAGATTAAAGATTATTATCTTATGGTTTCACTTGGTGTCTATTATCACATTTCTACATCAATCATGCATACAATGGTTCAAAGTGTAGTTAATGCTATTTCTACGCGACGGTTGATTTAACAGTTAATGAGGTCAAGTTCAACATATATAGTCCAATTTAAATTTTGTCGACTATCCTATATCAATTTCAATTTCATATTCAAATTCACTTATGTTAACAACCAAATTCAATCATCACATAACAAATTTTAGTGTCACACTTGTTTGTCGTGAACTACAATATTCAATTTTTAACTTGCATAGTGATTTGCAATCCTTATTTCAACAATTCTAACAATCAATCAATTTAACATCCAAACTAACAACTTTAGTGTCACACTTGTTTGTCGTGAACTAAAAATATTAAATTTTTAACTTGCATAGTGATTTACAATCCTAACTTCAACAATTATAACAATCAACAATTTAACATCCAAATTAATCATAAACAACAATTTATCACTTGATTATCATAGCATAATAGATTGAGTCGTGAATGAAATATTCACCTTGCGTGGTTGAAGAAGATGATGGCGAAGCACGAAGACGAATAGATAAAATAGACCCTAACGAGCACGACGCAAAATGAACACAACTGCAATCAACAAATAATTAATCAAAAATTTGTTTATTGCAATATATATCGATTGAATATGCATATATAACCATACCGATCCACGGAGCAAAATAGATTCGACAAGCGGGGTGGAAATAGCCTAAGTTTCCGGATCAATAGCGGGAGATGGAATAAAACGCAGCAAAACGTCGCTTGTGAGCATATACAACTGATTATATGTAAAACTTTGTACTGTATATAACAAAACTTAAAACATGGACACTTATATCATAATATAGACATGTTTGAATATCCATTTTCCCAACCAAAATCCGTAGCTTATCAACCTTTGTGTGTACAGCATATGAACTTTGTACTGTAGCTAAACATGTGGACAATACCATCTCCTTAAAATCAATCAAGCTCGCTTTACACCTTGCAACCAATATACTGTATATATCCATAGCTTATAAATAAATATATAGTACCAATAGAACTAGCTACCTTTACAACTGCAACCGCTTTATCTAAATCACCCTATATAGAACTAGCTACAGTTTGCTGACACATAAATTTTTTTTTTTTTTTTATATATAAACTTGCACTTCACTAAATATGAACTTGTATGCACTGTACCAAACTTTGCAACCCAGCTTTATACTATGCATACTATGTATATAAACGAGTTGACAGCCCCCCCCGTTTATTTTTGTGAATGCATGAGATCATTGCAGTCGGGTCGGTGGGTGGTCGTGGCAGGGCGAAGATTGGCGTGGGGCTGGGTCGGAGGCGATGGCCGGTGGAGTGCGACTCAGGTGGAGTAGTGGGTCGGGTGATGGAGCCGAGGAGTTAGGGGACGTGTGCGTGCATGGGGAGGCAGTGGCGGTTGCATGGGGTGGAGGGCGGAGGCCGGTTGCTGCATGGGGTGGCCGAGTTGATAGGGGGTGGCCGAGCGGTCTGTGGTAGGTGGGGGCCGCGCGTGGGTGCCGGAGTTGCGGGGGAAAGACGCGGCGGTTGTTGGTAGTGGGGCAGGCATGGGCCGTGTGGTTGCGTGGTGGGGTGAGCAATGGGTAGGGCGGAGAGGGAGGCTGTGTAGAGGCGGTTGGTGTGAGGCGGAGCTTTGGAGTGGAGAGGCCGTGGCTGCGGCGGTTGCAGTGGAGTGGTGGAGGCGGTGGGTAGGGGTTTTGAGAAGAAAAAAATAAATATATATATATGCAGGTGTGACAAAAAGAACAGAGGGAGGGAGTAAAAAAAAGAAAAATGAAGAGAAGAAGCTGTGGAGAGGAAGGAGAGAATAAGAGGTAGAAGGTTGGGTTGCATTTTCCTCAGAGAAAAGAAAAAAATGAAAACGTTATGAACCAAGAAGACAGAGAGGAGGGAGGAGAGAAATAAATTAGGGAAAGAAAAGTTACGTACCGGTTTCTCTCTGAGGCAAAGTCTTGCAGAGCAATAAATGAATGAGCTGTGTACAGTGTAATAATGGAGAGGGATATATACACGAGATTCAAAGTGCATACGTCAGTGCAATGATGATTTTTGAAAAATGGTGGCTATTTGGGTTCCCAAGGCCAGCTGAATGGCTCCAACTTTTTGAATGCTGTGAAGTTTTTGGGTACCGGTTTATGCTGCGTAACGGACCGGTTTTCGCTCCGTTTAAGTTTATAATTTGCAACGCCGAACTCCGATTGACACAAATAAATATACCGTTTAGGTCAGCGCGACGAGGCGGACACAACGGTATAAAGATATTAGTGATTCGATTGAATTATAAAAATTCAAAATTTTCTACTACGGAAACTGCATAAAATTCGCCCAAAAATAAGAACGACGGAGCCAAAGATGTCCGAATTTGGAAAAACGACAAACTGACAAATTGCTCAAAAGATGGTTTAGAATTTTTCTATGTAAAAATATTTTGATTTTGAAAACGGTTTATTTCCATCGATTACTAACTGATTTAGATTTGAAGTAAGTTTACGCGCGAAATAAACTTTCATAATTCCGGACGAAAATTTACCAGTTACTATGTTTAATTAGACGCATTCCAAATGTGAAGTTTGGTTGGCAACGGAAATCGTTTGTGAAAATTCGAATTTCTTCATCAAATAAGCAATTTTAAAATTTTAAATTGAGTCTGAATTTTAGGATCGTTACATTCTCCCCTACTCAAAACTTTTCGTCCCCGAAAAGGAACAAAGGAAAGAGTGGAAGAACTATAAAAGAGGTACGATAGATATAGAATAGATTATCGAATAAAGTAAAAAATATAGAATGGAACTTACCTTCAACAAACAATTCTGGATTAGAATCTCGGATGCTCTCCTCGGTTTCCCAAGTACAATCACGATCATCGGGACTCCATTGGACTTTGACTAGGCTAACAGACTTCCTTCTAAGCTTCTTCGTACCCCTATCAACGATACGAAGCGGTCTCCTCTCAATAGTCAAATCCGGCTCAATATCAACCTCATCTAACTGAGCAATAGGAATGGTCATGGACGGATCATGTACAACCTTCCGAAGATGTGAAACATGGAATACGTTGTGCACGCCCTCAAATTTCTCCGGCAGCGCAACTCTGTAGGCTAGTGTACCAATCCTCTCAGTGATAGTGAATGGTCCAACAAATCTAGGAGCGAGCTTCCCTCTACGACCAAATCGAATAACATTCTTCAAAGGTGATACTTTAAGAAAGACCTCATCTCCAACCTGGAATTTTAACTCTCTTCTACGCCTATCAGCATAGCTCTTCTGCCTATCCTGTGCGGTCTTCATCTTCCTTCTGATCTCATTGACCTTCTCGGATGCTTCCATAATCATATCCGGACCAAGAACTAATCGGTCACCAGGCTCAATCCAACAAGCTGGCGATTTGCATGGCCGTCCATATAAAGCTTCAAATGGTGCCATATCGATACTCGCCTGATTATAAAGATAATTATATTTCAATTCAAATTTTTTACTTATTCAAATTGAAAATTTTGGATTACCTGATAGCTGTTATTATAAGTGAATTCAACCAAATGGAGGTGGTCTTCCCAAGATCCACCGAAATCAATAATGCAAGCTCGGAGTAGATCTTCCAAAATCTGATTTACCCTCTCAGTTTGGCCATCTGTTTGAGGATGATAGGCCGTGCTCAGATTCAGTTTAGTGCCCAAGATGTCCTGAAATGCCTTCCAGAATTTACTAGTGAATAAAGGATCTCTATCGCATACAATACTAGATGGAACTCCATGAAGTCTGACGATCTCTCTCATATAAATCTCGGCCAAACTCGAAGCAGTACGAGTGGTCTTTACAGGAATAAAGTGAGCAGATTTTGTCAACCTATCAACAATCACCCATATACTCTCGTTCCCTTTTCTGGTCCTCGGTAATCCGTCAACGAAGTCCATAGAAATCTGATCCCATTTCCAACACGGGATCTCTAGGGGTTGAAGTAATCCTGCCATCTTCAGGTGATCGGCCTTGACTTGCTGGCAAGTGGTGCATCTACTGACATATATGGAAATATCTCTCTTCATCCCACTCCACCAATATAAACGCTTCATGTTTCGATACATCTTGGTGACACCAGGATGAAATGAAAGTGATGACTGATGATTCTCTCTAAGCACTTCTTGTCTCAATCCGTCAACATTTGGAACACAAATACGGTTGTCAATCTTCAGAACTCCATTACTATCTATCTGTGCTCCCACTTTACTGTCAGCATTTCCAACTCTACCAAGAACTAACTCCTTCATGCGATAGAGTAAGGTGTCCTCATATTGCTTAGCTTTGATGCGATCCAAAAGAGATGGGGAGATAACAAGCTGAAATAGCATGCCTTCTACAAGATTACAACAAGACAATGCTTTGCTACGACTCAAAGCATCAGCTACAACATTTGCTTTTCCAGGAGTGTAATTGATGTCGAGATCGTATGCGGCTAAGAATTCGAGCCATCGGACTTGTCTCTGATTCAAGTCCTTCTGAGAGAAAATATACCGCAAGGACTTATGATCTGTGAATAATTCAAATTTTGTCCCCAAAAGATGGTGCCTCCATAGTTTCAAAGCGAATACAACTGCAAGAAGCTCTAAATCATGGGTTGCATAGTTTACTTCATGAGTCTTCAACTGACGACCAGCATAAGCAATAACCCTTCCATTTTGCATAAGGACAGCGCCTAAACCTTCTCGACAAGCATCAGTATAGACAGTTAATCCTTCACTCCCGTCAATTACCGCAAGAACTGGGGCTGAAGTTAACTTACGTTTCAGCTCATTAAAAGCTGATTCACACTTCTCACTCCAAATAAACTTGACATCCTTCCGAGTTAAAGCAGTGAGTGGGGCAGAAATCCGGGCAAAGCGCTCAATGAATCTGCGATAATAACCGGCTAGGCCCAAGAAGCTACGAATATCAGTAGGAGTTTTGGGAGTCTCCCAATCCTGTAGATAAGTTTCAAATGATAAAGGAATACGATGGATCGAATAGAAATAACGAATAGGATAGAACTTACATTGATTACGGCGATCTTAGCTGGATCGACCGAAATCCCGTTTTCAGAAACAATATGGCCAAGGAATCGTACTTCGTCTCGCCAGAAGTGGCATTTAGAGAACTTGGCTTTAAGCTGATGATTCCGGAGAGTTCCCAGAACATAAGCCAGATGTGTTTCATGCTCTTTCTCATCTTTGGAGAAGACGAGAATATCATCGATGAAAACAAGGACAAACTTGTTAAGGACATCACGGAAGACTCTATTCATTAAGTCCACGAAATAAGCAGGTGCGTTGGTCAAACCGAACGGCATAACAAACCATTCATAGAATCCATTCTCGGTACGGAAAGCTGTCTTGTGAATACTATCTTCTGCTACTCTGAGTTGGTGGAACCCAGTGGCTAGATCAAGTTGTGAGAAAACTTTTGCTCCATGGAGCTGATCAAATAAATCATTGATGCGAGGCATCGGATAGCGGTTCTTGAGAGTGCGCTTGTTTAATTCCCGGTAATCAACACACATGCGAAGAGATCCATCAGACTTGGTGACAAATACGACTGCGGCGCCCCATTCAGAACAACTTCTCCTGATCAAACCCTTAGCAAATAGATCATCAATTTGGGTTTTAAGTTCAGCTTTTTCTTTAGGAGCCATCCTTCTGTGAGGGAGAACTACGGGAGTAGCTCCGGGAATAAGGTCAATGCGGAAATCGATCTCTCTCTTTGGCGGTAGAGAGTCGACCTCTCCAAATACATCGGGAAATTTCTGAACAACAGGAGTAGTACTAAGGTCATCCGGGTGAGCATCAAGAGAAAATATGAAGCTTCCGGCATATTTCTGAGGTGATTTGCATTCGATGACAAGCGGTAGACCCTTGTCATTGACTAGAGAAATAGATCGAGCTTTGCAAGAAATAATAGCATTGAATTTTCTTAACCAATCAGCACCCAACAAAATGTCAAATGCTTCGAAGCCAAGCACATAAAAATCCCAAGTGAATCGATATCTTCCATATAAAAGCACAACCTCTTTACAAATTCTACTGAGGTTGGCAAGTCCTCCAATAGGGTTGGAGACGCATAAGGAAGTAGCAGCAAGAGTTGGTTCTATATCGAGCTTATTACAAAGATCAATAGATATGAAGCTATGAGAAGCACCAGTATCGAATAATACCCGAACAGGTAAATTATGAAATGTAAAAGTACTTCGTAAGGTACCTCGGTCATCCTGAGCAGGTGGTGGAGGTGGTGCAGGAGTGGTGACAACATATACTCCTGATGGTGTGCCTTTCTTCCTCAATGGGCAATCTCTCTTGAAGTGACCTGGCTGGAGGCAGACATGACATAAATCATTCCTCATCTGAGAAGGTGGTGGAATAGCAGCTCCGGTGGATGGACAACTATTAGCATAATGGCCCTTCTTATCGCATTTGAAGCAAGTGATCTTGGCAAGGTCGATTGGGCTTTTCTGGGCATATCCTAATCCTGTAGTCTTTTGCCAAGCTTTCTTTTGCTGATCGAAGTTCATCTTCCTCTTTCCGAGCTGGCTGGAAGAGGGCTGAGTAGGAGTGGCCTTAGCAGTAGGTCCCCTAGGCTTTGCCTCATATCTAAGAGCATAGTCGACAAGCTCGGTGAAGGTGCAGTGAGTGTGGCCAGTAAGCAAGTCATAATACTCTGGTCTAGCTCCCATAATGAACTTCTCGTTCTTTAGAAGTGGTGTGTCGATCAATCCCGGGCCAAATTTGGACAGTTCGTTGAATTTCCTCTCGTACTCAGAAATAGTCATACTGCCTTGCTTAAGATCCATAAAAGCTCTATAAAGTTGGGTTTTCCCAGCAGAGGGCATCCACTGTGCCGAGAAAGTATCCCTAATCGAAAGATAGACTAGATGAGTAACATTTTAAAGATTGAAAGAAGAATTAGTCTACGAAATCCAAATAAATTTATACCTAAATTGGGCCCAAGTGATGGTGTTCTCCTCGATACGGGAAGTAACCGATTCCCACCAATCTTGCGCGGCATCCTGAAGTTGCCATGCAGCAAGCTAACGCTTCTGAGCATCAGTGATCTCCAATCCAGAAAATATCTTCTCTAAGCCTTTGAGCCATTGCTGGGCTTCGATAATGCCTTCGGATCCAGAAAACTTAGTACCTCCTAGCTGTGTATACTCCTTGCTAAGAGTGGTGAATTTGACTGGAGCTGGGGCGGCAGGTGCAGCCTGGGCAGGACCATGGCCTCTTCCTCCCCTATTGTTTCTTCCGGTGCTCATCCTGAAACATCGAAAGAGATTTAGAACCAAGGATAGAAAATCATATAGCTTGAAGAATATCCAATGAACGAATCAAAGAAGTTTGAGTTTTAAAGGATCGGGATATTGAATCGATTCTCCTCATTCTAGGCTATTGCTACCCTATCTCTAATGAGTTTATATAATCCCAAACTAAGGTTTTTAGGGAAACCAAAGCTCTGATACCAACTGTAACAACCCGCATGTTTGGACCATTTAAATTGACAATAATCCTCACATGTCAATTTAAATAATACAAAACACGAATCATTATGGGATTATAAATACATAAATGTAAATGAGAATCAATACAACATCACAGTCACAGAACAGTCACAGAATAATGCAGCGGAAATACATCGTCATAATAGCAGTTCATGAAGCTACTACATATAGTACAACAATGTCTATACAAAAGGTGACTGCAAGGAAATACATAAATGTCCAACAGACACAGCATCAAAATAGATAGATAAAGATAAATGCTAAGTCTTCAGCATCTTCAACCAACCTTGATCAGCAAACTGGATAGCTTCAGACTGACCCGAGCATATACAAAAAGAAACACTCGAGTCAGGACTCAAAATCTTATGCAGGATAATCAATGCAGGAAATAAAGTTCATAACTCAAAGATGAATAAAATAACATCTCTAAGGATCCGATAAACTATCTATATATACAATAGAATACGGTATGTAGGTAATGTCTATTCAGTAAAATAGAATATTAAAATAGCGTTAAGGCGTTACCATAATTCCCCTTAACACATTTTATATTCCCAAAAGCATATACAAGACCGTAGTTTCCCCAAAACCGGAAGTCACCAGAGGGCAATCCATATACTCAAGGTACAAATCAAAACGTAGTGGTCGCGAATAGGATAATCAGTATGACAAGGTACATGAGGCAATACCAACTAGGATACTAGTAGTTGCGTGATCCGGACAGATGTTGAGCATAGTAGCTACTATCTCAACACCGCAAAACAACACTCCCAAATCAAAGGGTGCACCCAAATCGAATCACAAAAGTAATAGATATGGTATCGAAGAAGCGTGTCCGCTAGAGGTGGCGATCCTCAATGGCCCGGCGCGGCTCTTGTTTTAGTCATGTCAGGGGTTATCCAATACCGTTCTCTTTCTTCAGTCAACGCGTTCACCAAACCATCCACTTCATTCTGGATCAACACTTCGCGCATAATAGTTATTAAAGTGGTTTTCGGTATCGACAGAGAGTATGTCCATTTCCGATCCCGGTCTCTTTAATAACTACGTATTTATTACCCGATGGTCGGTTAAATTTACGTTTTAACAAATCAAAGTCCAAAAGTCAAGGTGCAAATTTGACTTCCAAAATTTGACAATTCACGATTCAGTTTATTTTAGTTATTTTAAAACATATTTCCAAATGCGATCTTTAGTTCAAACAATTGAGTTAACGATAAAATTAAGTATTCAAGTTCAATTTAATAAGGTCTAAAAGTCGCTTATTGAATTTAGTTCCAAATCAACGAATTCAACATAATGCTAAACTTGGTTTAAATTATTAAATCAAATTCTGTTCATGTCACTTTATGTTTATATCCATTGTTATCATAAATTCGATTAAATCAACTTTATTAACTAAATTCCCCTTTTCAAAACTTCATTTGTTTTATTTACCGATTCAATTAAATTTCTAATCAAAGAAGTCTATTTTCATTTGCAATGTCATGATTTGGTTAATTCGTTAAGGTCAAAATCGTTTTAAATTTAAATTATCCCTAATTTAAATTCATTAAATTAGTAAGTCAAATTTCCTAAATCTCAATTTAACTTATAACAAATTCAAATCTATTTAATTAAAGCCTGAGTTTGAATCAAAAGCTAACAAATCTTTAAATCTTTAACTTAATTAATTCTAAACATACTTGCTCCTAAATCTTATTTCAATTTAATTTTCAATTCATTTTATCCAATTTGGTAAGTTATTAATCCGTTTCAATTTAAATCCGTTAATTTATTTCAACTTAAATCCCTAAGTTCGTTATTAAATTTCGAAACAAATTGTTTAAGTTCATTCCTTAATTTAAAATATATTTCAATTTCGAAAATGGTTTTGTTGACCAATCGGGTTTCTTACTTTTATTTTCTATCCTAGGGCAAGTTGTTTAAATGGGTATTTATCATTTCAACCCAATATCATTCAATATAAAACAAGCATAGCAAAGGGAACTTGCAGTGTGATAACTGGGATGGTGTCAAAGTAAATAAACAAGCAATAGCAACCATACATAACAATTTAACAATTTTATTAAATAATCCCGAAATAATCGTATTAACTTACATTTGTTATTTATGCAAATTAATATAATTTTTCCTAGAATCTACACTATCGTTTCATGTAGATTAAAGATTATTATCTTATGGTTTCACTTGGTGTCTATTATCACATTTCTACATCAATCATGCATACAATGGTTCAAAGTGTAGTTAATGCTATTTCTACGCGACGGTTGATTTAACAGTTAATGAGGTCAAGTTCAACATATATAGTCCAATTTAAATTTTGTCGACTATCCTATATCAATTTCAATTTCATATTCAAATTCACTTATGTTAACAACCAAATTCAATCATCACATAACAAATTTTAGTGTCACACTTGTTTGTCGTGAACTACAATATTCAATTTTTAACTTGCATAGTGATTTGCAATCCTTATTTCAACAATTCTAACAATCAATCAATTTAACATCCAAACTAACAACTTTAGTGTCACACTTGTTTGTCGTGAACTAAAAATATTAAATTTTTAACTTGCATAGTGATTTACAATCCTAACTTCAACAATTATAACAATCAACAATTTAACATCCAAATTAATCATAAACAACAATTTATCACTTGATTATCATAGCATAATAGATTGAGTCGTGAATGAAATATTCACCTTGCGTGGTTGAAGAAGATGATGGCGAAGCACGAAGACGAATAGATAAAATAGACCCTAACGAGCACGACGCAAAATGAACACAACTGCAATCAACAAATAATTAATCAAAAATTTGTTTATTGCAATATATATCGATTGAATATGCATATATAACCATACCGATCCACGGAGCAAAATAGATTCGACAAGCGGGGTGGAAATAGCCTAAGTTTCCGGATCAATAGCGGGAGATGGAATAAAACGCAGCAAAACGTCGCTTGTGAGCATATACAACTGATTATATGTAAAACTTTGTACTGTATATAACAAAACTTAAAACATGGACACTTATATCATAATATAGACATGTTTGAATATCCATTTTCCCAACCAAAATCCGTAGCTTATCAACCTTTGTGTGTACAGCATATGAACTTTGTACTGTAGCTAAACATGTGGACAATACCATCTCCTTAAAATCAATCAAGCTCGCTTTACACCTTGCAACCAATATACTGTATATATCCATAGCTTATAAATAAATATATAGTACCAATAGAACTAGCTACCTTTACAACTGCAACCGCTTTATCTAAATCACCCTATATAGAACTAGCTACAGTTTGCTGACACATAAATTTTTTTTTTTTTTTTTATATATAAACTTGCACTTCACTAAATATGAACTTGTATGCACTGTACCAAACTTTGCAACCCAGCTTTATACTATGCATACTATGTATATAAACGAGTTGACAGCCCCCCCCGTTTATTTTTGTGAATGCATGAGATCATTGCAGTCGGGTCGGTGGGTGGTCGTGGCAGGGCGAAGATTGGCGTGGGGCTGGGTCGGAGGCGATGGCCGGTGGAGTGCGACTCAGGTGGAGTAGTGGGTCGGGTGATGGAGCCGAGGAGTTAGGGGACGTGTGCGTGCATGGGGAGGCAGTGGCGGTTGCATGGGGTGGAGGGCGGAGGCCGGTTGCTGCATGGGGTGGCCGAGTTGATAGGGGGTGGCCGAGCGGTCTGTGGTAGGTGGGGGCCGCGCGTGGGTGCCGGAGTTGCGGGGGAAAGACGCGGCGGTTGTTGGTAGTGGGGCAGGCATGGGCCGTGTGGTTGCGTGGTGGGGTGAGCAATGGGTAGGGCGGAGAGGGAGGCTGTGTAGAGGCGGTTGGTGTGAGGCGGAGCTTTGGAGTGGAGAGGCCGTGGCTGCGGCGGTTGCAGTGGAGTGGTGGAGGCGGTGGGTAGGGGTTTTGAGAAGAAAAAAATAAATATATATATATGCAGGTGTGACAAAAAGAACAGAGGGAGGGAGTAAAAAAAAGAAAAATGAAGAGAAGAAGCTGTGGGGAGGAAGGAGAGAATAAGAGGTAGAAGGTTGGGTTGCATTTTCCTCAGAGAAAAGAAAAAAATGAAAACGTTATGAACCAAGAAGACAGAGAGGAGGGAGGAGAGAAATAAATTAGGGAAAGAAAAGTTACGTACCGGTTTCTCTCTGAGGCAAAGTCTTGCAGAGCAATAAATTAATGAGCTGTGTACAGTGTAATAATGGAGAGGGATATATACACGAGATTCAAAGTGCATACGTCAGTGCAATGATGATTTTTGAAAAATGGTGGCTATTTGGGTTCCCAAGGCCAGCTGAATGGCTCCAACTTTTTGAATGCTGTGAAGTTTTTGGGTACCGGTTTATGCTGCGTAACGGACCGGTTTTCGCTCCGTTTAAGTTTATAATTTGCAACGCCGAACTCCGATTGACACAAATAAATATACCATTTAGGTCAGCGCGACGAGGCGGACACAACGGTATAAAGATATTAGTGATTCGATTGAATTATAAAAATTCAAAATTTTCTACTACGGAAACTGCATAAAATTCGCCCAAAAATAAGAACGACGGAGCCAAAGATGTCCGAATTTGGAAAAACGACAAACTGACAAATTGCTCAAAAGATGGTTTAGAATTTTTCTATGTAAAAATATTTTGATTTTGAAAACGGTTTATTTCCATCGATTACTAACTGATTTAGATTTGAAGTAAGTTTACGCGCGAAATAAACTTTCATAATTCCGGACGAAAATTTACCAGTTACTATGTTTAATTAGACGCATTCCAAATGTGAAGTTTGGTTGGCAACGGAAATCGTTTGTGAAAATTCGAATTTCTTCATCAAATAAGCAATTTTAAAATTTTAAACTGAGTCTGAATTTTAGGATCGTTACAAGGAGTTTCCTCTCCTCTTCGTTCAATAAGCGAGATTCAAGTTCAAACTCATCTATGGCGCCTTCAGGGAGAGATGCTCTTTTATTCGCCACCAATTTTTTCCAAGCACTAAGCAGAAGCATAGAATAATCTCCGAGCCACGAGAGATTCCTATGCTCAAGTACATTAGCATTATAAGTGTCGAGAAGATCGTCAAATTCAGCTTCCACTCTGAATATCTCCGCTTGCACTCTCCCTTCTACCTCTGCTTCCACCGTCCAACCTTAGCAACCGCCGCGTCTCGCTCAGCTCGAAGAGACACAGCTTGCTCACACGCTTCCTGGGCAGCTGCATTAGCGTCATCTTTTTCCTTATTTAAACTGGCGAATTTAGCTTTTAACTCCTCAAGTTCCCTGACCGCCGCATCTCGTTCGGCCTCAACGTTTTTGTATCGATGGCCTAAATCCTCAATTAAAGTACAATGCGCTTGTTGCATTTTTGCCATCTCAGCCAATGTCTCGTCGACCTTCTGTAACGACTCCAGTTCAGCCTTGCGAGAAGACTCCATTTCATATTGAAGAACGTCAACAATACGGTTCTTCTAAGCGAAGTCTGCTTCCAAGTTCTCAATAACTTTGGCTCGTTCGAAGGCTACTTTTGAGGCTTTAACAGCCGCCCTGTACCATTCTTTATACTGAGCATAAAAATCCCGAGTATAGCTGAGGGCAGTGTGCACGGCCTCTTCGTGAATTCTCTTAAGGTTGGGTGGAAAGATATAGGCGTCAAAGCATATCTCTGGAAAGTCTTTTTTCAACTAAGCAATTCTAATAGCCCCTTCACCAGACGGTTCAAGGGGTGCTTCCTCTACGGTTACGGTCGTGGCTGTATCGGTCCTTGAGCGATGTGGACCGGGTTTAGAAATTTGCTGAGATGATTGTTGCCGCGAAGTTTCAACTACAGGTACTTGGCCCCTGGATGACGGAGGAGAACGAGAGGGTGAACGATACCTTCGGTCCCTATCAGAATGTTCCTGGCTGGATAGTGTCGGGAATGGTCCCTATCACGGTGCTCCCGCTCATAATACCTTCGCTCACGATCTCGGTCAGAATCCCTGCGGCGAGACTCATAGTAGGATGAAGAATGGTGTACTCGCCGAAGTTTGTCAAGTGTAGAAGGACGATTCGACATGATGCCTGTAAAAAAGGAACAATTCGATTAAGTACCAAGAAAAAACACTGCAATGCGTGTGGAAGTCGTGAGGTGTTGTGAAAAGTGAATAAATGCGCAAACCCCCCGACCAACCAGAAGCGTCGATTACACTAACGGGTAAAGAATCGCTTATGTCAAGCGCTCCCCGGAGCTCTTCCAACCCGGACCCGTGATGGAGAGATACGTAGTCCGGAATGGGAATATCGTCCAACCCGGTGAAAAGGTCTCCAGACTGACAAGGAGAAGCACTAGAAACGGTAACCCCAGGTTGGGAACGGGTTACGACTACAGACTTCCATCTCTTAAGCTTAGGTACAACACCCTTGCCTTTCTGACCCTCTTCTATTCGGGAAAGGTCGGCTGCTATATCAGTGTCTGTGGGCGTTCTTTCATCATCGCTCATTTCTCTTATTACAATGCCAGGTTTTCTTTTTGCCACTTTTTTCTTCTTCCTCGAGGCCGATTTCGCCAAACCTTCAATCACAATACTCTGGCCCATCTCAATCAAACCCAGTGTCCTTAAGTTATCATCGGTCAATAGCAAATCTATGTGCCTTAAGTCATGGGGAACCCTTTGCAAGCTTTGAACGACACCCCTATAATGCCCACCAGCAGGTCTTGAAATGATGGCTGCAAGAGTAGCAGAATATTAATGTAAAGTATTAAGAGTGACCACTCAATAACGAATTATGATGCTTACGTCTGGATAACCATCTCCTAGCAAACCCTGGGGGGCAACGAACAAAAAACCACTCGTTCTTGAAATAACTAAGCCTGGTCCAGGCCCCAGTCACGACCTGACAGTTCCTGACCGCCTCCAGAAAAGTGAAAGACGGGCTATCACCCCTACTCTTAAAATTGAAGATGTGCCTGATCTCGTTAGGTCTTGGCGGGCGAAAAAGGCAATCCATAAATATGACGAAGACGCTGTTTAGTAGTGCATGCCCGTTGGGATGAAGCTGTGAAGGAGCGATTCCTAAGAACGACAACATCTCTCTGATATATTGGTTAAAAGGAGGGAGAGATCCAGCCGCACAGGCATGGCGGTAAAAGGCAGTATATCCCTCAGGAGGGTTGTGTGGTCTATCGCTGGCACTGGGTAATAAAACATCGTCCAGAGATATGTTGTGTTTCGAACATAACCGGTCCAACAGAGACTCTGAGATATTGGATTGAACAGAATCAACCGGATCTTCGATAAATATCTCCTCCGGCAATTCATCCGGAGCCGGATCCACGACTTCAGGAGGGATGTCCAGAATCTCAAGCATTGGAAAGGGCGAGCTTTGTGCTTCTTGTTGTTGAGAACTCGAAGACTCCATAATTAACTAGCTCACCAGTAAGTGGCGTTAAAAACGTAAAAAACCCAAGCATTCCCGCGGTGCAAAGTGTATGAATATGTTGTGCAATACAAGTGCTAGAAAAAATTTTAAGCAGACTTTACAAAGATGAGACGAGGTGTCCGAACTACGAAATTTTGGAATTTGAGAATGAAAACGACCGTCATCGCTGACCGTCACTTTCACGCCACCCAGAAGCTATTGGCCAATTCAAGTAATAAATTCGTTGGATTTTGTTTAAGTCATAGTGCCATCGACGAGCTTCAATGGAGATGTCAAGTTAGATTCGATTATGCAAGGCCGAAGCTCGTCGGGGTCAAGTATGCTAAAGTTCTTTAAGCTCGACAAAAAGTTCAAACTTGAAATTGGTCATAGCTCAAAAGTTGGAGCCAATCATAGAGTTAGAAGTTTCATGTGTTCGAGCGTTCGAATCGATCAACTCGAATCGATACAAGTCGAATCGAAGACGTTCGAATCCATGCGTCTCGAAGCCAGGAAGGTCGACTCGATGCAGCTTTAGGGTGGAGAAGGTACTTCGAATCCATTAGCTTCGCATAACTTCGAATCGATCCACACTGAGCATCTTCGAATCGATCAGGGTATTATCACTTCGAATCGATCAGCACGGTCCTTCGAATCCATCGGTTCGAAATCTCGCAATCTTGATCGATTCGAACTACCTATTCTTACATCGATTCGAAGTCTCGCCTGCTTGATCGGTTCGAACTACTTATGCCCTAATCGATGCGAAGCAAGGAAGGAGGATGACATCCAACGTTGCCTACACTTCTCCCTGATGACGCTCAGAATCGATACGACTTGAATGGTTTCAATCCCCAGATCCATCGAGTCAACCCATTTCAGATCTCACTATCACTCATGGTTTTCGAAAGAAAAGATTGAAATCGATGTCCAATTTTCAGTTTTCATTGTTCTATACTCGGATCGATCCCTTGGCTTACCTGATTGGATTCGATTATGGTAAAAAACTTGGAAGAATTGGATCGATTCGTGCAAAATGCAGCTGTATCTGGCGTTGGAAGACGGATTCGGAGGTATAACTACAGTAGAAAGTGAAAAGTAAGAAGTTAAAAATGAAGACGGCCTTGGATATTTATATGGGTTCCACAAGAAAACGCGTGGCTTTTCGACTCCCGGTTGTGTTTACCCCCTACCGCCGGTCACTAGCCAAACCCCATCGATTCGAACAAGCACTCGATAACCCATTACATTCGAATCCATCACAGTGAAAAGTCATAACTTCGAATCCATCACATGGCCGAATCCATATTCCACTTCGAACCCGTTACCTTCTGATCCCTTACACGATCGAATCCATCCCAGGTTAATCGATTCGATGAAACACTGAGCAAAGGCAAGACCATTGGTTCGGAAATACATGATTTCGAATCCACTAGGACAACATCGATTCGAAGCACTTGAATAAGGACTGAGTTGAAAAATCTTGCCGACTCCAACAACCTATTCCATAACCAGCAATTCAATCAATTTGAAACCCTATCGATTCAAACAAGCATGCTTCGAATCCATTTAGCACCGTTGATGAGAATGAATGCAATACTTCGACATGAAAAGATGACTAGAGGGTCGATACAAAAGGATGATCATAGATGGCAATAACAAACCAAACCGGCAACAACTTGCAATCACGCAATACTAACCAGAATCAAGGTGATACACATATGCGCATATGTTTGACTAAAATTTGATCTTTATCATTCACAGGAATCAGACATCCACCTTGTCATGGTTTCAACGACGAACAACCAATCACAATCATACGACAGTTGATAACAGCAATAAAGAATACAGCTTTCAATAGAGCATGACCTAATTGTCCGGCGTCAGATTTTAGCTTTTCAAAGCACGTCATGTTTACACAAGACGTACTTTGGGGGGCAAATGTTATCCCACCTTTTGGCAAGGCCAAGATACCAAGGAACGGACCAGAAAGAAACAGGATCATACGTCTTCAGCTCCGGATGATCGTTGGGCAACTACAGATATCGATGAATTTTATCCAAGTCCGGATCGGGCTACGATCGGTAAGACACGTCAAGCAAAGCTGTAGAAACCAGCGTTCCAAATTTCGGGGAGATCCGAGTTCGTATGCTCAAGATGTCACCAAGAGAAAATAAGGAGGGTAGGCCTTATTTCGAATCCATCAGAGAGATCCAGGGTCGAATCGATCAGAGTTCGAATCCATAAGCAGGAACATCGTTCGAATCCATGAAGTTCAAGAAGCCTCGACCCCAATTCATAACCATCTTCGAATCCATGGAGCAGAGAACCCTTCGTATCGATCGAACCATGGAACGCCTTGATCGATACGAAGGAACGCACGATTGATCGAATCGAAGGAGCATACCTTCGAATCCTTCTCTTCGAATCCATCAAGGCGCTCCTGCCTTCGAATCCATCAAGGCACTCCTGCCTTTGAATCCATCAAGGCGCTCCTGTCTTCGAATCCATCAAGCAAGAGTTCATCAAATCCAACATACTGAAGCAACTTCGAATCGATCTGCAGTAGCTAGCAAACAATCGATTCGAACAAATACCAACACCATCGATTCGAAGAACATCGATTCGAAGCACGTATGTCAGTTAAAAATGCAATCTTGAATCGATCATAACTTGAGATCTACAAGTCCAAATGCTATGAAATTTTCGCAGGAGCTTGCACGTACATAGAGGAATGGCCACGCCAAGTTTCATCCCGATTGGACACTTTTTTGATCGATTCGAACCAAGGGTCGAATCGATCCAAAAGCGGGCCCGGATCTCCAGAAGTCAGCCATGTGGGCCCCCTGCACGTGTCAGAAGTGGTCTTCCCAAATTTTAGGAGAAATATCAGCCTCCAGCACCTATAAATAGGGCCCCTGGTCATTCAGAAAGGGGATGGGAAGAATTTCGAGAGAAAAGCACACCCGGACGCCGCCAGAATTACTTCAGAGCACCGCCGCTGCCTTTGACTTCGAATTTTTGCTTAAGAACTGCTGTACTTAGCCATATAAAAGTTGTATTCTCCGGATATCGAGTAATAAAATAACAAAGCTTCATAATGGACGTAGACAAATTGCCGAACCACTCTAAATTGTTGTCTTCTGTGCAATTTACTTTCTGGTTGCTTGGAGTTTTTGTTAGATAATCCTCATTTTAATTTGCTTTCTTCATTTATTATCTCTTCAAAAATTTCCGAAGAGTGTTGTGCCCAATTTTGACACAAACAATATTAGAAGAGCATGAATATAAACAAAATCACAGATATCAAAAACAAAACTTTGCTAATTACATTTCAAAACGTAATTCATATCCATATTACATAATCTCTTAACATTTCCCTGGCAGTGATTAAATATATCATTACAAAATTACGCCAAGAGCGACATATGACGATGCCCCCTTGGTTGATCAAAGTAATACAGTCATATCTGACTTAATATACACAATGGAATCAAAACAAAATGAACTGAAAATCCTAATTAGATATCCGTTAGCCACCTGCTCGTCTTCGGATGCTTTATTCGCCAAAGAATAAAACCTAAAAACCTCAACCCTCAACCTCTCAAATCAATTTGAGTACATGAGAGTTTAAGGGAAATAAAAACTTCGAGTCAGACATAAAGCCTGGTATGAATAATTATGTTACATCTCGTTTTGTTAATATTAAGTGAGACCATGCCGCTCAGCGGAATGGGTTTCCCCTTAATAATATCTTGTTTAAAACATATATTTTGCAAATCCTTTCATGCAACCAAACTGATTATATTGAAATAGCAATATCCTTTATGCTAATAAATGGACCATTTATCCGTAAAAAAAGTAATATGTGAGCTATCTGCCGATAATATAATAGCAAGGTCCGTCATGCTACAAATGGACTATCTGTCCATACAACTGGGATGACTGCCTGCAAACTAGACCAACTATCCGAAATCTAGGCCGACTGCCTGCAAAATGGACTAACTATTCGAATTATTTTCTTAGCGTTAACTACCTTTTAAAGTTTTCTTGAAAACCTTTTCAAAATGATTTAGTCCTTCAAATTATACATATATACAAGAAAAATATATCTTTAGCTTTACTCTAAGCCATTTTGCCATATTATATATATTTTACACAAAATAATGTTGATAAGATTTAATAAGGATTATCTATCCTTCCAAAACAAATTAAAACCCTTTTTAACTTGTTTAGGCTACTTTGCCTATCTACTACTTTCGAAACCTTTGTTTAAAACTGTTAAATAACCCTTTTGAAACCATTAAAGGTAACCCCTTCGAAATCGTTGGAAGACCCTTTCGAAAACATTGGAAAAACCTTCCCTTTCTTTTCTCCAAAAGCTTCAAAATATTAGACATCCCCCTTTATACCTTTTAAATAATGCCTTTCGAAAATATAGGAAATACCTTCCTTTTAATTCTTCGAAACCCTAGGGAACCACCTCTTTCGAAACCATTCATTAAAACCTTTCGAGATAGTCAAAACTCAATCCCTTTGAAAGCACTTTGGGTTCAATTTAAAACATGTGGAAACCTTTTGAAACTATTCAACAATTTACCTCTTCGAAACCTTTGAAAAACGACTTGGGCGAAACCATTTCGATTCTGCCTTCAAGTAGAGCAAAAGGACTAGAAACCCATTAAAGTCGAAAGCATATGTTTCGAAACCATTTAAAACCATCTCTTTCGAAACTAATTTGTGTTTTACTTTACTTATAGAAAAAGGTCTTAAAACATTTAAGTCGAAAGCAACTGCTTCGAAACTATTTCCTAGGTAATGAATTGATGTTTTCGAAACCATCACTTTGAAAGCCTTAGAGAGGTAGCCAGGTTTTTTAGAAAAAAAAAACAACCCTTTCGAAACCATCTGAGTCGAAAGGTAAAAGATGGCAACAGAAAAGGTTTCGAATTAGTTGCAAGCAATTATTTAAAAATAAAGGTACAACCCAATCGAAACCATTTCCTTTAAATCATTTGAATTAGTCAGAAGCTACTTTGTCGAAAGTCATCTAGTCAAAATCAAGCAGGCATATTTCTTTAATTTAAAATAACGGTCAGCCTCAACCTTTTTGGAACCCCTGTTTTGACTCCCTACCTTCCGCCTACATCTAATTCACTACATACCAGTAAAAGTATACCATTTGTACTGATTTTGACTATGTCGGAAGCGAAGTTGAGGAGGCGGAACCTGATGCCAATGATGTCGAAACAGTGAAACATTTGTAGCAAATAGTTCGTTTCACCGAACCTGCCTTACATGTCTAATTGTAATTGGTTGCCTCTTTCTTTACCAATAAAAAGTACAACACTTTGTCAAAAGGCTGCCGACTTTCCATATTTTATAATTCAAATTATTTACAAAAAGACCATTCTCCTCTTTTAATTATATAAAACATTTAAGTCCCATGCTTTAAATAATTTTACATAACCCTTAAAACAGTTAGAAAAAATCTATAAAATTTACAGAAAATCTATTTTGATATGTTTTCCAACATATAAAAATTTCAGACCCCGATCTTTTATTATTTTACCGAAAATAATTATTAACCCAAATTAACATTTTCTTAACTAGAAAATTCATATTAATTCCATGAAAATTCAAAAAAAATCTGAAAATTGAAACCTATCGTCAAAATAATATTTATGATCTTCATAAAAATTCGCAAGACATTTTAATGTCATTTTATAGGGTTTTCACCTTAAAACATATCATAAAATCAATAAAAATATACTTAAATCATCAACATGTATATATAATCATTCCATCATTCAAAATCATGGCAAATCTATGCAAAATGTTTGGAAATCATCTTAAAACCGAAAATACAATGAAAAATGAGATGTAAACATTATTCGCTTTAGCTTTGGAGATTATAGAGATTGACATGTGAATAGATTTGATTTGAATTAGCTTCTTCCTAGCTTTTCTTCTCTTCCTTGATAATGGCGGCCGACCTCTTATTTTAAAATTTTCAAAATGAATTGAACATGTAAAAATTTACACGACTAAGGTTTGAAGGATATAAGAATGGCTCTTTCCTATTTTTCCCATCATCTATTTCAATTTAAATCTTCTTTAGTTCATTGTTAATTGGCACAACTACCTTTAATTAAAAATCAAATCTCAATCTCTTAATCAACACATTATTTTATTTAATTTAACTAATTAAATATTCTAATTAATGTTACCAAAAATCTGGGGTGTTACAATTCTGCTAGCTTCAAATCCAACAAAATTAGTTCTACCGTATAAGGGAGATAATCATTTTATAAGTTTTCGATTTAATTAAACAATTAATTTACACTAATTACAAATCAAATTTTGATTACCCTTCAAATACATCTTTTCCCCTCATTTAATTACTTCCTATACATGTGCACAGAGATGCACGCTTAAACCTAACATGCTGAATTCTTCCATCATCAATTACACTTCCATCTCTCGACGAAATCGAGGTCCGTTAATTTGTACAAACTCCACTATGTGAGCTCTACACATCCATCACCATAAATTGGAGCTCAGCTCATGATATGGAATCGCGACCTGGCAAGGTTTTGTTGTGACTTGGTAAAGTCGCACTCCTCTAAAGAGCATCGCACTCTCCAAAATCATCACCATCCAAGCCCCTCGCCAATAGAAGTACAACGCTAATCCTGCCTATGCTAAACGGTGCCTTAAACTCCGGCAAAATGGAGCCCTAATTTCGGCCATCAATAGCAGACCATGAAAAACTCGAGCACACAATACAACACATATGTATTTGTAGATCTAGACAATACAAACTTAAAGATCCTTTTTATGAAAAAAAAATTGAGTATATGATTTTATTTTGAATTTAGAAGATGAATTGTTGATTTTCTTTTATAGAAAATGAAATAAAAAGAAAACAGATGAGAAAGTGAAATGTGAAAAAGGGAAAAGTCAATGTGTTGAATAATGTTAGTGTAGAGATAGGTTTATTCTGAAATTTTCGGCATCTCGCTACACCGCATTTCGTTAGCGTATGAACAAAACAAAAATATGATCGCACATAGAATTGAAATATGATCCTAAAACAATAATAAAATACACATATTATTTTATTCTATGAAATTTTAAAAAACACCATCGTTTGAAGTAAATACGTCAAACGTTATAAAAATGTCCAAATTAGAAATTATGGAAAAATCCTATAAATTCAATTAAAAATACAACAATAAAAATCAAGTCGTTTTGTTAAAACTTTATTTTCTTATTATTTATTCGAACCATTTATTATTATAAATAAATTTACAAAATGAGTTTACCATTATTATTTATTAATTCAAAGGAGTTAAATAAGGTTACTAAATCTGTTTAATAAATATTTAATTCACTGTTCAAATATTTGTATAATCCATATATTTGAATATATGATATTTAAATTTTTAAACACCACTTATTTAAATATTTAAAATTAATTAAATATTCAAGATTAAAATGATAAAATTTTGGGATGTTACTCTCATCTTCATTTCCCGACCTATGTAAAGGAAATGTCTTGTGCTCTACCATATATGCCGCGATCTACTCATCTAGCAACATAATCCATACTTCGCTCTTCCACTAATCATTCAACTCTGCCATCTTCTCTCTGAGCTGTGATATCTCCTCTTCGATCTGTGATTTCCTATAATCAGTCTGGGACATTCTCACCTGTAAATTAGTTAATAGCTAGTTATAATTTATACGTAATATTAAATAAAATTTATAAATTAGTTAATGAAGTAGTTGACCTCTATAAACGTTATATTCTGATTGCCATAACCGTATCACGTATTTTGCATGGTCTTGTCGGTCATAGTATCGAAAATCCTATCCTCCTCCTCAGCGGTAAGCTCCTGTCGGCAGGTGGACTACAGTACTCGAGCTCAGTCCGTTTCAAATCTTTTTTGTGATTAGGAATATAATTTTGACATAATAAACATTCAATTTTAAATTTATTTAATGTGAAATAAAAGAAAATATTTAAGCATGTATACCATTATGGCTTGAGATTTTAGTGTCCGTCCAAGTAAACGAAATTTAATCATCATCATTAGTGTGCTCGATAGCATGAGTCTGAGTGAAGATCTCCGTATATGTAGGCTCACGGCCCCACCCCTTAGCCTGAAATTATAAATGAATAAACAATGTATATATACGATTAGGTAATATTATAAATATTTTATAATCATAATTTATAAATTTACAATTTCCTTCCGATACTGTTGAAAGGATTTTTGAGCTGCTGTAGTGTACAACATGATTTTTATTCCTGTTTGTTGAGTTCCACTCGACAATTTCCTATAAATTTAAATATAGGATTGACTAAATTAATGAAATTATTATATGAACTAGCAATATGAAGGTAGAAAATTTACTTTCACGGTGGGAGTTTCCCAGCGATGCTGAAATTTCCACCCAAATCCTAACTCTCATCCAATCAGAAATTTTATTTTTAATGCTTGAGAGGGTGTCCCTTTAATTTTTCCTCAACTACTTGTTTAATTGATTCCTAAACAGATTTTGATCATCCACTTTTACAACTACTACAGCCTACACATTGAAAGTAAAATAAATTATATATAGTATGCTAATTGTTAAAGATCAATTATGTTATTTTCAAATGAATTATAAATTTATACTTACCATCATGTCGGTCCATATATAGATTCTTAATATGCAATTGGATGTCATTCCAACGAGGCGAACAATGAGACACACTACTCATATATGCCATCTTAGAGACGGTCGAGATAAAATCGGAAGGCTCCAGCTTAAATCCCCAATATTAATTTTGATATGGACATTTAATAAATTTTAAATACTATACATGTACTAATATTAATGACGTTGCAAAAAATTTGATACTTACCCTCCGTTCTTTGGAATCTTAGTCGCCCTTGGGAGTAAATCAGCCGAGTCGTTGGCACTCTCGTCGGTAGCAAGAGAAGCAGAAGCATGAGATCTAGAAGATCTCCAATGAGATATATATAATATCTTCCACAAACATATCATTTCATATAATGAAAAAATATATCATTTATTATTAGAAAACAAATATGATTAATAATCACATAAAGTTCCATTAAAACTACAAAAATGGAACATGATCTCCTATATACATAGAATTACTAAAATAGAATAATACATAGCTTACAACATAGTCATCATCATCGATAACAATAGAAACTCAAAATATAAATTATACAACAAGAGATACAAATATTCACCATATATACATTACATCATCGGTAATTAATAATCAGTCTTCATCATTTTCTGATTCAGACTTGGTATTGTACTCCATATTGTTTTCCTCTATATTCTCAAATGCTTATATTAAAACATTTGATTCAGCGTTCGACGGCCCGAAATTAATACGATCATCAATTATCATTATTTCATTGTTTGGTTCAAGATCCACTTGATCAACTACTTCATTCGGAATATTATTTTCGTCAAATTTAAACCTTTCCTTTATTTTTAAAACAATCGACCGATCTGCTTTATACGTTTTAACGGATGGATACAGACCAAAATAAACTTGTAATACTTCCTTGGTAAATACGAAAGGATCATACTTATAGTAATGTGAGGTGCGCTTAGCTTATACTCATTGTGTTCATTGATTCCAGAACAGGGAACATTGCCGAGCCAATTGCATTTGAATAAAAAACTTTTTCTACAGGTCATATAGAATATGTCAATTCTAAAACCTATGTTAAGATAGCGTAAAAATCTTTTATATGCTCATCTAGGTCATCATTACCTTTGACAAATACACTGCTATTATAGGTTCATTTTCTTAGTGTTGAATTTACATCCAATGATGAAGAATATTGGATAAGACTTGACATTTATTTTTGGTTGTAGTATAAATTTTTCAATCCTTCATCAACAACATAATTTCTTGGATCATAAATGCAGTTTGAAAACCAATTAGCAAATTCTTTACTTCGATCGCCACATGGATGTGTGATTCGTAAATGTTGCAAATATATATAATATATTCCATTATAATATGTAAGTATAATTGAACTAAATATGAATTTAATATTACTTAACAAATAGTGCCACTTTAACACAATTAAAAAGAACATAAGTGTGTGTTACATGGTAATCCCTATCGTTTAGCCATATTTCCACACATTTTTCAACAGGTCGGTCATGTTGTCTAAAAATAGATAACATTGTTTGAGAAGAATCTTGTTCAACGGCTTCATCATTACAAGAAACACTTACAAATGATAAGTTCATATAATCATTGAAATAATGAGAGAAAAAGAATGAAGCTTCTTCACCAAGATATGATTTGCAATTCGAACCTTCAACTCGTGTTTTTTGTCTAAATTTTTTCTTCGGATGATTCAAGTACCTATTCAATCAATTTAAGTTTACTAATGAAAATTTGAATTTTAAATTAAAACTAATATTATGGATATTCAATATTACCTCTCAAATGCTTACATCCATCCATATTGCATAGGACCTCGAAGAAGTGCTTCGGATGGAAGATGAACATGTACATGCTCCATTACATTAAAGAATCTTGAAAGAAACATTTTCTCTAGTTTGCAGAGCAGTATAGGGATATCCTTCTCAAGTTTACGTATACATGACATTCGTAATTTTTCCATCATAACATGACATTCGTGATTTTTCAACCCACTCAATTTATTATTTTTAAAGTCAACACATCTACAGAGATTAGAAAAAAAATCCTATTTAGACATCTTAGTCTTTCCACCCAATTTAACATGAGTTTTGCTTGCTTGCTATCTAGTCATAACATGCTTTGGTTTTTTTCACTGTCATTAGGCTTCATATGAAGTTAGGGACGTTTATATAATTTTCTATATTACGTCTTGAATTCAGATCATCGTTAGTTTTCCTCTTAACATACAAAATTGTATTAAACACATTATCAAACACATTTTTTCGTTATCCGTCATGTCGGTATTATGTCGAAGCAAAAGTTCTTTCTAATAAGGAAACTCTAAAATTATACTTTGTTTGCACCAGTTATGAATTATTGATTTATCCAGAATTTCAGTCTGTACTATAGTTTCATGTACCTTTGAATGTTCCTTTATAAGTTCATATATTTCTTCACTTAACCAAATTATTGGTGGTTGCATAGTCTCTTCTCTATTGGCTATAAAGTTTTTTTTATCTCTTCTAAAAAATGATTAATATGGAGAAAACATCTATGACAATCAAATCATAAAATTTTCTTCCCATACGATAAAGAAAATGCTCGTGTTTCTTCCACGCAATAAGAATAAGCCAGACGACCGACCGTGATCCAACCTGAAAGCATCGCACATGTAGAAAAATCACTAATAGTCCTAATAAAGAAACGAACGTATTAAAATTCTTTTTTTTTTGAAATGTCCTATGTTCAATTTCTTAATGCCACAGTGTTTTCAACTCTTCAATCAATGGTTGTATATAAATAGCGATTCTTTATGTAGGATCATCGGGACCAGAGACGGCAATAGTGAGAAGCATAGATGGAATTTTTATACACATCCATATATTTTCTACCTAATTGAGAGAATGGTGAAAATCCATCCATACATAAAAAAAGTCTGACATTACAGCTTTCTACAGCAAATGTAGGATTAGTCTTACCGTAATATTTCCATGCTTCTCCATCAAATGAATGGTTCAAAGGTCCATCTTCCCATGTTCTCACACTGCGTCATTGCATATGACATGCCGTAGCAGAAGATGAATATAATCTTTTAAGTCTAGAAATGATGGGTAGGTAATGCATTCACTTGTATGGAACTTCATTTTCTTTCTTTTTCTTGATTTGTATCTATCTTCGTTTCATACTTTGCATTTTCTAAGGTTAATGTCATCTTTTCAATACAACATGCAACATTTTATACATGTATCTATCTTTTGGCATGGCAGACCAAAGTGGACATAAGTTTTATCACTACATAATAACTATTGCACATCAGATTATTCAGTGGCCTATGTTATTTTGTAACTTGTACAACTGCTGTAAATCCAGTTTCTGTAAAGTTGAATTTTGGTTTCATAGCAATGTATTCGATAGTTATAGATAATTTGGTTCCGCTTTTACAATCATCCTACAATGGCCTCTTAGTAGCATCCAATAAATCATAAATTCTTTTCGCTTCCACGGCTGGTTCTTCTTCGACATTTACGTCTTCATCTTTAACTTGAATGGTAGGGAACATTGATCGTGCTACATCTTGCACCATATTTTTTATTGGGTTTTCCATAACATAATCTTTATTCACGTTGTCCTTTGACACTACAGGATTAGGTATAGGTACAATAAGTTCTCCATGATGATCTCACAAGTAATAATTCTATACAAAACCGGCTTGACACAAATGTACTATAGCTATATCTTCTTTCCAATGTTTTAAATGTTTGCATTTACTATAAAGGCAACAAATTTCTTTGTCATTTCCATTATTAGATTTACAAACTAATATATTTATGTACATCATTGTAGAAATGTTTCTGCACTGAAGCATTCATACCGGTTCAAACTTTATAAAAGGTCTTTCAGTGCTGCCTACATGCGAGTTAGCTTCCAAGGTCAAGCGGTCTCAATTGGAAAAAGGATTTTTGAATGAATGCTGGGCTACCACAAATATAGTAAGCCACATGCGGAGAAACCCGTATGTATGGTTTTTAGGGGGATCCGACCAAAAGATTGATCGACGCCCACTAGACTAGAAAGACTGAGAAATTGAAGGATTACAAAACTTATCTTCAGGCTTTACCTATCCAAGTACGGTCAAGAAATTAATTGAACATTTTTATTAATTTAAAATATATGTTAGAAATTTCAACAACACTTCACTTCTTTTTAAAACAAATTAAAGCCTTTTGGGACTAAAGACTTTAATTTCGACAGCGCTTCACTTCTTTCCCTTGTATGCTTAACTTTGCATCCAGAGGGTGTGTTGTTGTTGTATTTTCTATAAAAAAAATAAACCCTTTGGGGACTAATGACTTTAATTTCGACCTCACTTCACTTCTTTCTCTTGAATGCATTACTTTGCATCCAAGGGACATGTTGTTGTTGTATGTTCTATAGTAAATTAAAGCCTTCTGTATAAAGGCTTTAATTTGTCATTGTTGTTTTATTTGTTAAAATAATACTTAACACTTATTTTAAAATAAATATTATATTCATTTCTTAATTTTTACAAATCAATTTTAGTAGAATATTTGTTTTAAAAAAAATATTATTTTAAAACTACTTCTAAAAATTACACAAATTACTATTTTAATAACTATAATTTTAAACACATATTAAAATTCATTCAACTATTTAAATATTTTATTAGCTAAATTTGAAATTTTAAAACATGTTTTATAATTCATTTAACTATTTAAAATTTTAATTTACCTATTGTGTAAACTAAGATTTGATGTTTGTAAAAAGACGCACTAATTAATTATATTAAAAATAATTAATCATTAAACATAATTTTATTTTATACTTACCATTAACACTTATAATTAACACACACTAATTAATTAAAATAAATTAATTATGTTTAAGAGTAAGCTTTATATTCAACATATTCACTACTCAGCCATACATGTTAGCCCTAAAATTCTAAACAATAAAAAACAATCACGTATAGTAATCAATATACATATTAATCAATAATTATACATTAATTTTTGGATTTTAAATCAACCCTTATTTTTAATTATAATTTAAACAGTCGCAGCGCTAATTAATATCTCCAAATCAATTTCACACTCATAATCGTACCAATTAGACATAAATCCGAAATCATGGTTAAATTTTACTTAAATTAAGATGAAATTGGAGAGATTAGTGACTCCAGCGAGTTGTGGCGGCCTAAGGTGAAGACGAAGAGACGCGGCTGTGGTCGATAGGGCATTGGCAGTAGGTTACCATTTTTTGCCTTCGTGAAAATATGGTGGGAAATGGGGAGAATGTTAAAAAACTCGCGTGTTTCTTTCTGTATACTCGATATGCCATTGGCTAGCGACGGCATGTTAATTTTATATTTTGTATTTTTATTTTTTCTTATTCATTCTACATTTTAAAAACATGTAACTAATTTAATTTCTAGAAAATAAACAAGATATTTTAACACAATCATTCAATTTAACGACTGTTCTGATTGGTTAAATTAGTATTTTCAATGATCTCCTTTTGCATAATTCGAATATTTAACGTAATATATAACTCTCACGATCAATCTATGTGACTTTTAGTCAATCTGTTAAGCAACTTCGATAAAGTTAGTTTTGTGTAACATTTTTATTAATTAAAATATTTTTTAATTGATGATGCCTTTGATTCCACTTGAATTAATGAATTCCCTTCTCTAGTTATGCTCGATCCGTCAGATTGCAAATTTGAAATCGTCAACCTTTTCTATCGAATAGTGCTTTTACTTAACTTGAATTGATTTGAGATTCTTAGAACTGGTATAGGGATTTCGGCCAGCAAACTTGATAATTATGACAGCCAAAAGTTGTTTTTGATTAAGGGTTTAGAGATCCATATATATAGCCTTATATAAGAGAGATATTCGGACAATCTCATTACCTATTCTCTCTTAATCTTAGCCATCCATCTCTAGGTCTAATCCTAAGTTTTAGCCGCCTCTAACAACTTGTCAAAACCGAAATTTTCATCCCTAATGATGGGCTTTAAACCCATTTAAGCCTAATCCAAAATGATATGCAATTAAATCTAATTTAATCGTTTATCGGTATTGTATATCAATTGGTGCATTTATAACTGTTACAAATATATATAACAATTTTTATTTCTCAAACCATATTCAAATTTCATAATTAATATTTCATAAATATTAATTAATTTAAATTATTTATATCAATTATAAACTAATTAAATCATTCGGTCTTAAGGGAATTCATTGTTTCAGTTGTATAACTCTTGGGTGTAAATTTGGTCAGCAATTAGCACCGAACTATTCGAATGTTAACGTTCACACGTCACTTAGCATGTGGTGTGACATTATGGCAAAATTTATCGCTTATTCATTTTCAGTAAAACCTAATTTAATTTAATAAGCGTTACCCATTAGCGACATTTATATACACCTATTCTCTTCGTCAAAACCGTATTATTTTGGATTTATGGAATTTGGTAATGGTCAAAATTCCAATATTGTCCATATTCAACTCTATAGTCCAAAAATAAAATCCTTGGCTCAATGATAACAATTATTATTAACCGTGCTACTCTGGCTAGAGATGTTTACTTTGGGTTAACTTGAGTTAACCATGATACTAACCTCATATAACTGAAGTGACGAATCCTCTCTTGAATAGTGTCTTCCTTCCAATACTTCCACTCGACCATACTATAATCACTTGATGGATGTTGTTCCATGATTTGACTATAGTCAAAGTCGAGTTTTCCGTGTTGAAGGTTGACAGTATTCTCAAGTCGGAAGAATTGAGTAAATTAGCCACGTCGGTATTTTCTGTTTGACCTTAGTTATATTAACCAACAGAAAACTACCAAGTGAGTTGTTCTATAGCTATCCAATAACTATCAGTACATAACCTCTTGGTTCCCCCAATAGTCATGAGTGATACATTGCTCAACATTTGAAGAGCATTACGTACTCTAGTCTTAATGGATACATCGATATCCAGTATCGATGTATCTTGACTAGGAACATTTAAAAACGTACATTTGTTTCATTGTGATAATCACTCAAGGCTACAACACTTTGTAACGACTATCACAAAACACACCATTTATGGATTCTCTATTGCATATACTTTTAATTAAATTTATTAATTAATATAACCACATTATATCAAGTATATAATAGAAAGAAAATAGGTTTATTTCGAACAAGATTGGTCAACAAGTTAGATATATGTAACAAATCACTTAATTGCCCCTAGGGCATACCCCTAACTCTATCAATCTCCCACTTGCACTTGGGGTCAATTATGGAATCTTATTCTAACTTCTCTAATCGGTTTTCTCAAAACCAATTAGGTCGGTCCCTTTGTGAACGACTATGATATTATGTTTTAATTATCTACTCTGTCAATCAACTTTCTCCGACCGTGATAAACTGTTTTATCATGTGGAACAATTCGGAGTATGTCTCTTGACCTCGAGTGAGCTCTTAGTTCTATTATGAACTATATTACGACATTATTATCATATAACTCTGTCATGAGATTCTCAATATTTGGAATCGGCTCAATTATAAATTTATGCACTTGTATTATTTATATACATTGTTTTGATTGTGGCACTATTCAAGGCAATGTACCTAGCCTTTTTTTATTAAATCAGCTATGGTCTTTCATTTGAAACATCTCCAACTTAAATATTTTTATTGACATATTATACTCAATATTACTTTTGAAAATTTGAGTCTAAACATTCCTTCATAAGGAATTTATGTTTCTGTAAACAATTCTCTAGTATTTCATAAATGCACGAGAACTTCAAACAACCAGTTAGTGACATCAATTTGGATTTGATATTTGTTTCATGTATCAAATACATAAACAAATCATGATATCGTAGACAACACAACATGTATGATAATTCCTTTCGCCAATGCAAAGAAATCAATCTTACATGTTCCATATTAAACATTTTGATAAGGTGTCTTTGCATATCATTTGGGACATTCCCGACATCTTTTATACTTACTATAAAAGACATCATTTATTGATCCAATGTTGAGTATTAAAATAACTAAGGCTGATTTTAACACAAGAACGTCATTAAAATTAGCAAGGTGTTGTTTACTTATAGCTTAGAAATATCATTATACCTTTTAACATTCTTTCTTATGAACACACGCTTCCTCTATCCTTTGATTGAAAATCAAACTATTTAATATTTCTATCAAAATAATCATTCAACATTGATGCTTATAAAATGATACTTTCGAATCATTTCTTGGATCATATACAAAGACTCACAAACTCAATATCTCTCCCACCGACTTCGAGACATTTTGGTTATTATGTGTAAACTGTTTACTCTAAATCATTATTTAGAATTTGCTGTTTCAATACATATGTACCAACATAAAGTCATATCAAGTGGTAATTTTGTGAGTAAATCCGAATTAACTTGAGCACGTTGAATACTGAATCTATTACACTATTTCAACAATTGAAATTTGCAATATTATTATCATCAACATTGCTCATTTAATTCCAACTACATTAGTCTTGCTCATAAAGACATAATCACCATCGATGGATCACATCTCTTAGGTTAGACTACCAAAATTGTATTTTGGTAGCGTACTTGGAATTCTTTCGGATTTGGGCATCATACCATATGATAGAGTCAACACTCTTAGTGGTTTAATCAAACAATCGAGGATTATATATTTTCGACATTGACAAGAAACTCATAGTTTCTCTTCAATGAGCGAGAATACTTATTAGTCATTCTAATGTAATATGTTCGTTTAGGTTAGTCAATTTTATTTCATCTCATCTAATCAGTTCTATCTTTGGATTGTACCAAATCCTTTTTACTACTAATAATTTCTTAAGGAAATTCCTTCACAATGAAATTTGTATTTCTTGAAATGTTTCTCAGTGTAATGAATAGGTATTCATAAGCGTTTTATGAACTTCCATATCGTTAAACTGATTTGGTTTTAGTTTACAAAAGTTATGTTCGAAACATAAATATGTCATCCAATGATAGTCTTTTCAAAATCCTTTTGGGAAGATTCATACAATATCCTTCATGAACAATTATTACGTGCAATCTTTTGACTCACACAACCAGCCAACTCCTTGCCTAGATATGTTGGAGTTTCGTATAAACCCTTATCTTGTGTGATTTTGTAAACCATTATTTAGATGAAATAATATTAACCTTGTGTACTACTCTTAAGTACATGACTTAAAGAAAGAAATTAACTCAACTTCACTCACAATTAATTGCACATTGTTCAACAAAGTTTGATTACCCCTTATCGATGCATCACTATGCATCATATGGAGGACTGACTTTTGGTATTGAATTTTTATTCATTTTTGGTACATTGGGACCTTTTTCCAATATACTCACTCAATCGATCAAATCGAATCATTTCTATTGCATGTTATTTTATCTACTTCTGTTTTATACTCTATGAGTTTACCATAGACATACTACATGTGTATCAAATATATATGTCTATGTCGACAACAACTCATCGGTGGATATGACGAGTACAAGGAATTGTTTTGGTATTTATAGAATTATGATTGCACACATCTATATGTATCAATCTGAGGAGTGCATCAACTCTTATGATACACCCACTGAATGGGTGCATAGCCCTTTATTGTTTGAGATATAATTAACAAGTATCATATGATTCAAAATCATACAATAAAATTATTTCTCATAACTACGGCTTAGTCTATAATTCCAAAACAACCATAAATAATATTAAATACTTTTGTATTTTCCAGTGCATCACTTTTCTTATAAGAAAATATTACCACATTATAGTTTTATTTCACAAAGAATATTCATAATATTCATATTGAAATATAGCTATATCAATTTTTTTAGTCGATACCGAAAAATAATCGGTATTTCATAAATAATGTATGGTAAGTTATACGGAAAAAAAAAATTCATACTATGATGTGATTAATAAGTGCTATATTGTAAGCTCCCACTAATTCCGCCATTACTATAATAACGTATTAAATTTGGAGATCCTTCATTCACTTAATACAATTTCTTTATTTCATACACTGCAAATATTTACAATGGAGAGTTCATCGATCAAATATCTTGAGATCAAAGAAATAAATCTCATAGAAAACAATTTTCTATATGAAAATACATTTGAATTCATATTTCTTATTCCAATATTAAGTATCAATTATTGATTACAATTCATATTTCTAATGTTTCTCTATGAAGCAGAAGTGAGTATTCATTCTCTTTATTTCAATTGTACCTTAAATTACATCTATTATTATACATTCGTTTTCCTTTCAAATGGTCAAACTATTCAAAAGAAAACCTTAATACAATATCATAATAAACATTTTACAAAAGCGCATTCAATTATCTTTAACATTTAAGGACATCAAATATATTACACTTTACGTAAACCGATCAAAATGACATTTCAGCGATCGAGTTCTTATATCTATCTTGTGGTTTTTGGTCTTGTGTTACATTAACACAATATGATCTCTTTTGTAATCAATCAGATTGAATACTCGATCTTGCACTAAGGTTTATTTGTTTTTTTGGATGAACTAATTTCATCGAAATATTGTACATTACAAACTTTGACCGTTCACCATATAACATTTATATGCAATTGTATATGGATCAATAATCCATAGTCTTGTATTGTTTTAGAGTTCGAAACTCATACAATGCAATACACGGTCTTGACCAAATAAATTCATAAGTGACCAAACCATGAATGTATTCAGTAGTTGTAAAATCAAGCACTTGCATGGGTATTGAAACATGAACATGCAATAGGAATTTGATAGTGGGTATTATGTTTCCATTTGTCAACTTTCAATTAAGTTCGTTTGTATATGTTAATTGATAAACATTTTATCAATCATATTAAATGCACAAATTTATCATTGTAGATAATTATAACATTATTTAGCATATGTTCTTACAATATTAGAAAGGTTAAATATTACCATTTCATTTTTCTAATAAGGCTCCCACTAGCCTTTTATGATTCTCTAAACCCTAAGATGAAACATAGAATTCTTTCGACTTCACTAGTGGGTATTAGGACTCGTCTGTCTTGGTATTCTGACCTTGAGTTTGCTCAACAAATCATACCCCCATAAATGAAGGATAACCCCTTATCAGTTGTATCACATACAACTCCTAACCCATTTTCTTTGTCCTAATCTTATTTCGACCTTGAGTTTGCTCGAAAGAGATTATTCACTCATACCTACCATATTGCGATGTTCCAAGTATAGTATATGTAGCTTGAGTTTGCTCAACAAATACATATAGTTACCTTACCTCATCTGTTCAATATATTAATAATACAACACATAACATCCCCAACTTGAGTTTGCTCAACAAAAAAGGAGTATGCAAGTATTTTATTAATATACATATGGTAGAGGACAACATTATATTGAAGATTCATAATCTTCAATATATTATATCGAGTGATATCAACTTATGGAATAATGCAATTCTTATGAAATACCCTCGTGATTCAAGTGTTAGACACATCAGAAATCACAGTATGCGTACATTTATGTATGTATTTATTCCTTAAGTCTATTTGGGTTTCTTAAATGTTCCCCTTTTAGTTTATACATTCATATCATATAAGTTTTGTTGTTAAATAACTTTTATATTTAATATTACTTATATGATAGTCTTATGTATAATATTTCATTAACTAAATCTTATTTAATTAATAACTCTTTAATTAGTTTTATATTAGTATTCCTATACGACTTTTATATTGGACATATCTACTATAACCTTTATAGTGTATATCTTATATATGTGTATTTTTATTTAATTAATTAACCTTAAATTAATTTATATTAATTTTAAAATTTTATCTTATATACATACATGTATGCTTATGTTATCTTAAACACATTAAAATAACATTTTGTATATCAACGCATATAATACATGCGCATAAGAATTAATCAAGTAACTCATTTAATTAATTTTATTATTAATCTTATTAATAATTTTAAATTTTGAAATTAATATTTACATAGTTTCAAACATTTTAAACTTTTTCCTTACATTTTCAAACATTTTGAAAATTTATGTTATATTATAACCTTTTATAATAAACGTGGTTTTATTTTAAATTTAAAATCGTGTCTTAATTTTCAAAACTATCTTGAAATTTAGCCCAAGGCCCAATTCAAATTGGGCCTTTTCAGTTAGGGACATCCTTTCGGCTTACATTACCTTTTAAGCCAACAGGTAACCAGGTAGGATGAGGTACCTAATTACCCAATTCCAATCCTAGACATCACCTTTCTAGACACCGTACTAAGTGCACAAGCTTAATTAGTTAGCCTTAACATGACTAATTTGGACCGCATAGGCTATCAGGCTCCGATACCATTGTTGGAACTGGGCCAGCCCGCAGCGGTAGTGGTGGGTGTATTTCAATATTTTTTTAATCCTGTTGGACTTTATTGGGCCTATGAAGTCTAATTCATTTAGAAAAATTCTAATTTTTTTAAATACAATCATGTATTTTATTTAAATTAAAGTATTTTGTAATGTAAAGTTAATTTGAATGATTTAATTTATATATATTCTGTATCATATATATATATATGTGTGTGCATGTGTAACATAATAATCCGTGAAGGGTATAACTTGCCTGTATATAGATGTTGGGATTTACATCATTACGGACACATTAGCTCGTTTCGTATGTATTGTACGTTGTCTAAATATGTGCATAAATCTGTAATGCAAAGTATATTTATATAAATACGTATACATATATTTAAAATATATTTTATATCCCATCTCCTTTTGAACTAAAAGTTGATTTCCTTTTGAAGTCAGCAATGGCATCTGAGCGATTATTTCTGGCATCCTTTACCTCCACCTCGCCTTTCATTTGCCTTCGCTTCGTCGCTAGTGTATCCTCCTTGTCTTCCCCTATTCGTTCATCTGTCGCTTCTTCGTCGTCTGTCCCCACATGCAACCAAAAAAGAAACCATTGGTTGTAACATTTTTGCCAGATCCGGTCGAATCCTTAACTCACTCTAGTGCTCGCTTCTCCTCCCCTATTCATGCAACTGTGGCAACTTTAGCTGAGTCTATGGCGCCTCTTAATGGAAATGCTATGGTCAATGACCCTCGATTAAAATCGACTGCTGTTGGTAATCCGCTCACTGGTCTAATGAATGATTTGGGCCCCTCAACAATCGCAGCTCCTCTATGCCCTTACAATACTTCGATCCAGGTTTACATCCTCTCTTCTCTCTCTTAGCTACTGTGAACAACACCACTTGGTCTATGGACAGTGGTGGCTTGGTAGAAGATGTAATTGGGCATAAGTTGGATTCTAATGATCAGTCTGTAGATCGTGATACTAGTGGAGGTGTGGAACGTGTTTCTATGGAGTCCGTGCTTATTTCTAAACAGTTGGGTGAAAATCAAACATGCACAGCTCGGTTTGACTTAATGCCGAAATACTCAAATCTAGTCCTTCTCCATCCAGAGCTGAAGCATGCTCTAATCCGTTGGCTTCTCTAAATGCGACTGCTCCTAAATGGTTGTCCCTATTCACCAAATTGCCTAAGAATGTGCGTGTTCATTCCCCTTGTTGTTTTGATAATGTTGAGCTTGATGGTATCATGGTTATGGCGAAGGAAGTTATAAATGCGGGCGTTGATTATTGGAAAGATTATTTGGTTGGTTTCTTCCTTGATTCCAATCCCTCCTATCACATTATAAAAGCGCGTTGCAATTAGGTTTGGAAGCCGAGGGGTGGTTCGAGTGTTCATTATGATAATGCAATGTTCTACTTTAAATTCACATGCTCTGATGAGAGACAGTGAATTTTGGAAGCTGACCCAATTCTCATAGAGGGGAAATCGTTCATTATTACTACCTGGAGCCCATCTGTTGATCGGGCCATTGATCAAGTATTATCTATTCCTATCTGCACGTGCTTTTCTCACATCCCATTTATACTGCCGCCTCTCATTGGGTTTGATTGGCTTGCTGGCCTTATAGGTAAGGTTATTTGTTATGACGCAAACACTGTGGCAAGAAAGAGACTTGTATATGCCAAAGCTCTTATTAAAATAACTCCTGGCAAACCCTTTCCTTCGATTTTAAAGGTCAGACTCGATGCAGACTATTTTGTTGACGTCAGATTCCGCTACAGTTGGAAACCTAAGATTTTACGTCACGTCAGTCTTTTGGGCTTCTTGCAGATACGTGTTCTAGTTCGACATCCTATGGCCATGTTCGTCTTGCTGATCAGATTCCTCTTCCTCGTCCTTCGGTCCGAAAATGTATTCCAAAGGTAGTTCCACCTTCATCTAATTCATTTACCACTGTTGCCCCTGTTACTCTAGCACCTATTGATGATGTTCCTATCACTCCTTCCTCTCCCAGTATGTCTTTTTCTCCGATTGAGGCTGACACTTCCACTTTGACTGATTCTATTATTTGGAACCCGGACAAGCGGGCCTAGCTACATGTTCCTTCTAAAATAAGGTACTCTCCTGAAACTGACACCTTTTATGCATTTATCAGCGATATTGAGGGTGAGAGTCCTTGTCTTACATATCACATTGAGGGTGAGGGTCTATCCTTACTAGGGTTGGAAAGATTGGTGAGGCGAACAAAAGTTATTTTTATGATGTCGGCTGGGATAGGAAATTTATTTACTCTCCTAATTCTGAGGGCTGCGATCCATTTCTGGCTACTCTCGTCTCTAGTTTCTCACATGTGTTTAGATCAATGTCAATTGATTGTCGGGGCAGTTCCTCCTCTTCTGAGGGTGCTTAGTCATGTTCTTTTTAGTAGTTTTGACACTTTTGTCTAGCTCTTGTGCTTTTATTTTTTTGCGGTTTAGTCTCTAAATTTTTTAGCTATTTTGTGCATGTACAGAGCACCTATTTCCCCATTTTTATATAGTGGCACGGCCTACTTTAAAGCCGGTTAGCTTTGCTAAAAAAAATATTCAGAAAATAAAAGTCTCAAAATTATACATGCATATATATATATATATATATAATAATAATAATTAAAATTATATATATAAGATTAAATAAAATGTATATATGTAAATAATTAATTACATTCAAATACTTAATATATATATATATATTTTAAAATTATTTCCAGATCAAAATTAGCATAACAAATATAAAATAATATTTTATAATTTTACCATTATTATATATATATATATAAAATAAATAGTTTAGATCATAATAATTAAAAATATTAGTAATAAATATTCAAAAAATCAAAATTTAAAATTTACAGAAATTTAAGATCATAAAATACAAGTTCAAATTTTTTTTCATGGTTTATTAAATAAATTATTATTTTTATAAATAAAATAAATGTTCAACTGAAGTAATTCGATTATTAAAAATGTTAAACTTTAACAAAAAATTCCAAACAAAATTCCATGGGTTACTATGAAGATTTAGTAATTTAAAAAAAAAATCGAATTTTCAATGCAATAATTATTTTAGATATAATAAACAATTTGAATAATCAATAAAAGATAATTTAAAATTATTTATATATAAATAATTTTTCTTCTGAATTTCATAATTCATATTATGTATAAATAGGTGTAAGGAAAAATTCTAAGCTGTTTCTATATTATAAATATACATATATGTAATTATATGTTTAAAATATACATCAGTCTATATTTAAATTAGTATATAAATATACATAAAATAATTAATAATGACCTAATTTAATTTTTTACAGCAAACTAGATTTGTTTATACATAAATTATAACATATAATAATATAACCATGCACATAACCAAACTAGTTTGTGACAAATACATATACCTACGAAAATCTCACCTAACTAGATATACAACATTAATATATATACAGGTTTGGGATTAATCAATATTTAATCATAAAATACGATATGATTACTGTAATATATAAATAAAATATGAATTGATGATGCCTTTGAGTACACTTGAATCAGTGAATTCCCTTCTCTAGTTATGCTTGATCCGTCAGATTGCAAGTCAGAAATCGCCGACCTTTTCTATCAAGTAGTGCTTTTACTTAAATTGAATTGAGATTCTTAGAACTGATATGGGGATTAATTTCGGCCAAAAAACTTGATAATTATGGCAGCCAAAATTTGTTTTTGATTAAGGGTTTAGAGATCCATATATATAGCCTTGTACAAGAGAGATATTAGGACAATCTCATCACCCATTCTCTCTTAATCTTAGCCATCCATCTCTAGGTCTAATCCTAAGTTTTAGCCGCCTCTAATAACTTGTCAAAACCGAACTTTGTAGCACTAATGATAAGCTATAAACACTATTAAGCCCAAGCCAAAATGCTATGCACTTAAATCTAATTTAATCGCTTATCGATATCGTATATCGATTGGTACATTCATAACTATTATAAATATATAACAATTTTTATTTCTCAAACCATATTCAAATTTTGTAATTAATATTTCATAAATATTAATTAATTTAATTTAATTATAACAATTATAAACTAATTAAATCATTCGATCTTAAGGGAATTCATCATTTTAGTTGTGTAACTCTTGGGTGTAAATTTAGTTAGCAATTAACACCGAACTTTTCGAATGTAACGTTCACACGTTACATAGCAAGTGGTGTGACATTATGGCCAAATTTATCGCTTATTCATTATCCATAAAATCTTATTTAATTTGATAAGCGTTACCCATTAGTGACATTTATATACACTAATTCTCTTCATCAAAACTATATCACTTTGGATTTATGGAATTTGGTAGTGGTCAAAATTCCAATATTGTACATATTCAACTTTAAAGTCCAAACACAAAATCCTTGTTTCAATAATAACAGTTATTATTAACTGTACTACTCTGGCCATAGACTTTAACTTTGGGTTGACTTGAGTTGACTATGATGCTAACCTTATATAACTGAAGTGACGAATCCTCTCTTGAATAGTGTCTTCCTTCTAATACTTCCACTCGACCCAACTATAATCACTTGATGGATGTTGTTCCATGATTTGACTATAGTCAAAGCAGAGTTTTTAATATTGAAGGTTAAAAGTATTCCCAAGTTGAAGGAATTGTGTAAATTAGTCACATCGATATTTTATGTTTGACCTTGGTTATATTAACCAATAGAAAACTATCGAGTGAGTTGTTTTATTGCTATCCAATAACTATCACATAACCTCTAGGTTCCCCCAACGGTCATGAGTAATACACTGCCCAACATTTGGAGAGCATTGCATACTCTAGTCTCAACGGATACATCGATATTCAGTCTCGATGCATCTTGACTGGGAACATTTAAAATGGTACATTTGTTTCATTGTGATATATTACTCACGGTTACAACACTTTGTAACTACTATCAAAAAACATATTGTTTATGGATTTTCTATTAAATATACTTTTAATTAAAAAAATTAATTAATATAACCACATTATATCAAGTATATAATAGAAAGAAAATATCTTTATTTCGAACAAGATTGGTCAACAAGTTAGATATATGTAACAAATTACATAATTTCCCCTAGGGCTTACCCCTGACTCTATCAGTTACTCCTTCCTTGCTATGCTTTATAAATAATGAACTATCTGATTTTGTTAATTGATACTGCAATTGTATGAGTGTTGCTTTCAGTTTACCAAACCATACCCTTGGAGCTTGCTTTAATCCGTAAATAGCCTTGTTTAATTTGCATACATTATCATGTGATTGCTTGTATCCCTATGGTTGTTCCATATAAACTTCTTCTTGAAGTTCTCTATTAAGAAATGCATTGCTTACATCCAATTTCCTAATGTTCCATTTCTTATGTAGAGCAATAATGAGTATAACCCTAATATTTGCTAGCTTTACCACTGGTGAGAAAGTTTCATTGAAATCAAAACCATATTGCTGTATGTAACTCTTGGCAATAAGTCTAGCCTTATATTTTGATATAGTCCCATCAGGATTTCTTTTTAATTTGTAGGTCCATTTGCATCCAATTGTATTTTTATTCTTGGGAAGAGGAACAAGTTCCCATGTCTTGTTTTTGATGTGGGCATTATATTCCTCATCCATTGCAGCTTTTCATTTATCATCAAGTATGGCTTGCTCAAAATTTTCTAGCTCACTGTAGTTTAGAGTAGTTACATATACCTTTGGCTTGAATATTCCACTCTTTGATCTTATTTTCATGTGATGCCCAGTTTGTGTTTACCTGACTTGAGTACAAGAAGCTGTAGTAGTTTATTGTTCACTATGTGTACTTGATACTTGATTGTCACTATATTCATGCTGACTGCTTTGTCTTGTGCTTTGATTGTTTTGAGAAGTGCAAGTGATGTGCTCGGGCATGGTAGTCAGCTCATGATCTGGTCTATCATTAGACAAGGTAATTTGTGACCCTGATATGTCTTGAGTTACATTTGTGTTCCTTGGTTCCATACCATTCGAGTAGAGTGGTATATTTGGAATTGAGACTGTTGGATTATACACTTTCTAGGTTAGTCTTTTCTGGTTACCTGCAAAAGGAAAAAAATTCATTAACTACATGTCAGAAAATAAAAATGTTACCTTTGCTGTCAAGACATTTGTAGCCTTTTTGTTGGATGTACATCCCAGGAATGTGCATGGAGAGGATCTAGAGTTAAGTTTGTGTGCATTGTATGGCCTCAAGAATGGTAAACAAAGGCATCCAAAAACTTTTAGACTTTGATAATCTGGTTTTGTATTAAACATAATTTCAATTGGACTTTCATGATCCAAAACTTTTGTGGGTAATCTATCAATAAGATATACTGTTGTGCTAAAAGCATCAAGCCAGAATTTTAGGGGTAAGGAAGCTTAGGCGAATAGAGTAAGAACAGTTTCTACAATGTGACTATGCTGCCTTTGCACTAATCCATTCTACTCAGAAGTATAAGGGCATGTAGTTCTGGGCATAATCCCCTTTTTCTAAAAATACACATTAAGAGATTTATAATCTGCTCCTCCGTCCATTTGAATGGTTTTGACCAGACAGTTTGTCTGGTTTTCTGCTTGGGTAATGAACTGTATCACTACATTGTGCGTATCTAACTTTGCCTTGAGAAAATATATCTAGGTAAATTTGGAATAAGCATCAACAAAAGAAATATAATATTTGAATCCATAATCAGAATTGATTAGAGCTGGACCCCACAAGTCTGATGCTATCAGCTCAAGAGGTCTGTGAAAAACTGTAGGTGAGTTAGTAAAAGTAAGTTTATGGCTTTTAGCTAATTGACTGCGAGTGATATGTAAGGTAAAGCAACATCACCAAAGGAAATATTATTATCTATTAGAATTTGCTTTACACACTTGGATGACCAAGTTTACAATGCCATACATCGCAAACATTATCTGTTATATTTGTTACATTATTTCCTGTAAGGTTGCATAATTTTATTGAATTTTCTTGCTGGTTGTAGTTTGATAGATTGAATTTGTACAGGCCATTTTGCACTTCATCCAACAAAATAATGTTTTTAGTTAGTAAATCTCTAACCTAACAAGTGTTAAGATAGAAATCAAATTAGACTCTATTATCAGTTGCAAATTAAGATATACTAATGAGATTTTTTTCTTATTTATGGCACTCTAAGTAAAATTTTAAGATATAAACATCTTTTTCCCTATACAATACCATCTCCAGCATGAGTAATCAAAACCGACTCACCATTTTCCATATATACTAGTTTGTTACCATTGTACTCCTTTTGCCTATATGTGACGACCCACCTTGCTAACTCCAGAAAGACGTATCATCAAAAAGAAAAGAAAGGGATAGAAGTAGAAAAGAATAGAAAGAAAGAATAACAACATCAGAATCTCACAACGGAATTGAACAAAATATAATACATCAACATAACTATTACATAGTTATACATACATCAGAGTTGTACAATATCATACAACAGACTGTCATATACATATATGTCCATACATACATCCGAAATACATCATACACTAACTAACACAGCGAAACTATATAGATAGATGCGTACGTCTGGTCTTCTGCTCCAACTCCTCTAGAAACTCTATACTCCGAAACCTTTCACTTGGATACTCATAAAAATTTGAGTACCCAAGAGTTTATGAAAAACAAAATATAAACTCCGAGTCAGACATGAGTCTGGTATGAGTAAACGGGTTAAAGTTGTTTAACTTTGAAAATCATTTGAAATAAAGGTATCACGTAAGACTTCCCACACATAAATACGAGTAAGTTTTTACCTTACGCTAACCAAAACATTTTATAGGAAATCCAGTGATATTATAATAGTGTCTAGGGTTTTCAAGTAAAATACAGAAATAGCTGAAATGCTTACATCTCACATTTCAACATAGTTGGGCACAATCAAAACGTATGGCTCTTATTGGAAATTGGATCCCATACAATGGCAGGGCTACTGGGGTACCGCCCGTCAGAGTATGTGGCCTAGATCACCGTACCGAGGAGCCACCCTCACTCCCCTGCAACACAAGGCCGGAACCATTCCTTACTGAAAAGTCCCGAACAAGATAACCCCGTAGTTGGCTGCAGACCAACCTCCCACACAGCCGAATAAAAGGGACATCTAGACAGAGATATATCTCGTCCTGCTTGGGCATGACCCACCTAACCTTGCTGCATATCACCTGTTTTAGCCATTCCCGATTGATGAGGCTTGACGCTGTGATTACCTTTATAGAACATATCTCTTAGAATGCTCATCATCCGCCTGACGATGTGCTGAAAGCATTCAATCCATACAAGTTCGTTACGGGTTCGAACGAAACCGAAGGCATTATCTCATTACACTCGTTTTGGAATCACCCTCAGAGTTAACGACGATAACCCTTGCATTCTGAAAACACCATCTCGATCTTCACTTGAGATGTCACGACCTATCGTTTAATTTGGATCGATGTGGTTTTCGGAATATCAATTTGATACCCGATCCCGGTCTCATCGAAATCCAAATGCCATTTTAAAGGCCAAGTTGTTTAATTAATTTTAAACATTTTAATTCAACAATTGAATTCACATAACATTTATCACAGATAAATCATACACAGTCATCACTGATATATCCAGAATATCACATAACATGACAAGATATAATTACATATCAGGGTCAATCAAACAGAATCATCGATTCATCTCAAATTTAGTTTGATTTATTTTAAACTTAATTACTTGCTTAAGAATAAACCATTTTTTTTATTCTTGCTTAGTTAATTACTAATTAATTAACTTATTTATTGATTACTTATTAATTATTCACTTAATTAATTAATTAATTCTTAATTATTAATCAATAACCTTAATTATTGAATTATAAAAACTCATTACTCATTTAATTATTACTAGTTACTTAATTTAATCATTAATTATTAGTTAACTTAATCGTTTAATCCCTAATTAATTATTTAATCAGTTAACTTCTATTTGTTAATTAATTAACTTCAAATGGTTAATTAAATTCTTTAATTACAAATTGATTTACACAAGATTATTATTAAAAATCTTTAATTACAAATTTAATTAAACCGTAAATTATTTATTTAATCATCATTATAAATTAATTACTAATCTTAATTAACTTTCAAATCAAATGAATTAATCCCCTTACGTTTTGTAAAACTTCTTCAATAAATTTTAAGTAAAATCTTAGTTTAACCCTGGTCAACAATAACAACTTAATCAATATCTCGTTTACCCCTTTTGGTCTTAAGATTTAATCGGCTAATCCCGGGAAAATGAAACCCGAGAAAACAACGTGAACTGCTCGTGCTAATCTCGTGTCTACTCTGATGCTTTCTCGCGTTATTCTCCTGCGTCCCTCCTTCTTCTTCTACTATTCTTTTCCTTCTTCTCTCTTTTTTTTATAAGTTTAAGTCATAAAACTGCTGTAACCCCATTAACACACGCGCGCACCAAAACTACGATCCATAGAAAACCCGAAGCAACTTCCCAACAATCTCGAGAAAAACCACGCGACAACCTCCAACTTTCAAATCAACAGACACGACGCCACTGTGCACATGCATAGTGGTTCGCCAATGATTCTGGCGACCCACGGCGTTCCAGCAAACCCCAATACAACCTCTCACTCGAATACACAGCTCAAATCAACGCAATAAACTCTAAATCAAAATATGCTCGAAAATACGAACTGCAACTCGAACACAATAGAAGGAAATCACCTCGTCCTTTCGATCTCGACCACTTGCGACGACGTGGCTCCGGCCATACCTCGACGACAACATCATCAACCTTCCCCTAAATTCTCGTGGATCTCGGTTAATCTTTGGCGACGTGGTCATTAAAGAAGCAGACCCAAAACTGTCGAACCCAAAAACCCTACTTTCGATTCGCCCTTAAGAATCTTGCATTTGAAATTTTTTTAACATTTTTCTTGTGTTCCCGAATCAATACTCTAGCTTCACGTTAAATTTCAACATCAATAATTGATTGAATCATCAGATATTCATGAAAAAGCATTTTTGGTTCATCAATAAACTGCTCTCTGTATGGTTATCTAAAAATTATAATTTTTGTTTCAAAAATCATACTTTTGTATGTTGTTTCAAGATATAAATTCAAATTTACAATTTAAGTTATTCTAATTTTAACCGTTATTTCACTTTTACTGTAAATTTGAGTTCACAGTGATTTTATTTCACAGCAATCTTTAAACAAATTTCCAAGATTTGATCTTTATTTTAAACAAAATTATTTAGTTAAATTTCTAAGTAAAAATGTTTTAATATAAAGAGTATGTTTCATTCTTTACTTCTGTTGCCACAACAACTAGAAATTGGAAGTACATCAATATGAAGAGCTTCCAGAAATTAACAAAATATCCAAGAATAATATACATCAACATAATAATTCTTCATGAGTCAATTACTAAAAGTTAAATTTCAAAGATTTAGTTTACTCACCAAATATTACCGTTGAAACAGAGGGATTTGTTGATGAAGGAAGACTGCAGTTTGAATTTCTGAAAGCTTTTCCTTTGGTTTTGGTGTTGAACTTTATTGAGTTACAAAGAAAAGGTGTTGTTTATTTTCTTCTTTCTTATCTCAGTTTTGCTTTTTAAGTATAAACGAACTAAATAATATGAACAAGTATTATGGTGTAGTATTTATAGATAAGAACAGTTTTGTACAGTGGCACAGCTTCTAATATAAGCCTTACCTGGTTATGATAACATTTTGTTTTATGTTTATGTACTAAAAATCTAAGATGATATAGGTATTTCCGCTGAATTAAATGTTTGTGGGACTGAAAATGAAAGCATTAATTGAACTTGCCCTCAAATATGTTTACAACTTATTATATGTTTGCTGACAATATTATTTGGGTTTCTCTGTACAAAGATTTTTGTATATAAAAAAATTTGTTTGCAGGTTTTTTTTTTGTCTTCATTGCTTGAATAACAAATACATATTAGCTTTGCCTGATTTTATATGTTTGCTTCTGTTCTAAACTTAACTATCAAGTCTTTATTGACTTGTTTTATTTTATGCTTATATTGATATTACTATTTTCTTATGTCTACAGACTTATGTTTATAACCATATAGTTATTTTACTTATGTTTAATATTTATAAGCTTTGTTTTATTTTAATTATAAGAGTTGTTATTAGAATCACTTCTTAATCTTATTTTTATTTAAAGTTAAATCTTCCAAATATTTGATTTGTAACTTATATTTGCATTAGTATACTTTATATTTATATTTAATATAAATAGAAATGTGCTATTGTAAATATTATTATTATCAACTACATTTATATATCTGGTATTAAATGTCATTAATACATAGCTTTTAATTTAATTGAATAAAACATATTTTATTTAAATATAGTCAGAAGAGTCTATTTTAAATTTTGACATTAAAATTTCCTTTATAACACATATATAACTAAAAATGCCCAAAATCATATTTATCTATAAATGAATATCTTGTATTTTATTTAAATTAGATTAAAAACTTATTATAATAATATGGTCAAAATTTCGAGATGTTACGTTCCTCCCCCCTTAAAAGAATTTCATCCCTGAAATTTAACCAACAGTTAATTCAAAAGCTTTAATATTAACAATCCAAACATACATATCATCCATACAATAACAAACGATCAAACAGTCTATTCTAACAACACCACTCGCTATCCGGACACAAATCCGGATAAGCTTTCCTAAAACTACCAAGAGTTTCCTAGGTACAATCTCTGGGATCCTCACTCCACTGCCCCTTGACGAGTTTCACCACTTTGCTCCTGAGTTGCTTCTCGTCTTGATCCACAATCCGAACTGGATTTCTGACCATAGTCAAGCTGGGTTCTACTTACAAATCTTCTTCAACTACTGGTTCTACAACCAGTGATGGGCCATGAACAAATTTCCTCAAATGCGATACATGAAATACATTGTGAATTCCAGACATCCGCTCTGGCAATTCAATCACGTATGCTACAGCTCCAATTCTTTCCAACACTCGGAATGGTCCAAATATATCTCGGAGCAAGTTTTCCCATTTTTCCGAATCTTATAGCACCTTTGATTGGGGAAACTTTAATAAAAACTAAATCTCCAATCTCAAATTCCAATGGTCTTCGTCTCTTATCTGCATATTTCTTCTGATGATCCTGAGCAGCTTTCATCCTTTTCTTGATAAGCTCAACTTTCGCAGAAGCTTCTCGAATTAGATCGGGTCCGAGCACAAGATGATCTTTCGATTCAGCCAACAGGATGGGGATCTACACGGTCTTCCATATAGAGCTTCATACGGAGCCATCTTAATACTCACTTGGTAACTGTTATTATAAGAAAATTCCATTAGGTGAAGATGGTCTACCCACGATCCTCCAAAATCCAATACACAAGCTCGCAACATATCTCCCAAAATACGATTAAGCCTCTCCGTTTGTCCGTCCGTTTGAGAATGATAGGTTGTACTTAATCTCAAACTTGTTCCCATAGCTGATTGCAGAGCTTCCCAGAATTTACTAGTGAAAATAGGATCACGGTCACTTACTATGCTGACTGGAACACCATGCAATCTGACTATCTCCCTCAAGAAAATTTCTTCCAGAGAAGCTGCAGTATGAGTTGCCTTAACCAGTATAAAATGGGCACTCTTCGTTAAACGATCTACAATAACCCATATTCCTTCATTTCCTTTCCTGGTTCTAGGCAATCCGTCGATAAAATCCATCGAAATCATCACCCACTTCCAATCTGGAATTTTCAAAGGCTGCAATAGTCCGGCTGACTTCTGCTGATCTCCCTTAACTTGTTGGCAGATGGCACAACTATTCACGAAAGCAGCTACATCTCTCTTCATATTCGGCCACCAGAAGACTCTCCTCATATCTTTATAGATCTTTGAGATTCCCGGGTGAATATTCAATTTGGAGCGATGACACTCAGCTAAGACTTCTTGCCTCAGTCCATCAATATTAGGCACACACAAACGATCATTAATCCTTAAAGCACCTTGATCGTCCACCTTGAAATCCGAATATCGACCGTCCTTAGTTCCAAGAATTATTTCCTTAAAATATTTATCCTTCATTTGCTTACTAATGATTCTTTCTGGGAGAGATGGAAAGACTTCCAAAAGAGATAAGACCGCATTTCTACTAAGAGCATCAGCTACAACATTCGCTTTTCCCGGTGTATACAGAATATCTAAATCATAGGATGCCAGAAATTCGACCCACCGCTGTTGTCTCAAATTAAGATCTTTTTGAGAGAAAATATATTTCAACGGTTTGTGATCCGTGAATAACTCAAACTTTTCTCCTAAAAGATAACGTCTCCATATCTTCAAAGCAAAAACAATGGCTAACAGTTCAAGATCGTGCGTAGCGTAGTTCTTCTCATGTGGCTTCAACTGCCGACTCGCATACGCAATTACCTTTCCATTCTGCATCAGACCTGCTCCCAGTCCAACAAAACATGCATCCGTATAAACTTCAAATTTTCTCTTCCCATCCGGAATAGCAAGCACTGGTGCACTGGTTATCTTCGTCTTTAATTCTTGAAAAGCTTCTTCACATTGAGGTGTCCATTTGAATTTAGCTCCTTTTCTAGTCAGCTTAGTCGGATGTGAAAAAATCTTGGAATAATCCTTGATAAATTTTCTGTAGTAGCCAGCCAAACCCAGAAAACTGCGAACTTCAGTCGGTGTCTCCGGCTGCTTTAATTCCAAAATAGTTTCAACCTTCGCTGGGTCTACAGAAATACCTTCACCAGAAACAATGTGCCCTAAAAATTTGACTTCCGATTTCCAGAAATGGCACTTCGAAAACTTCGCTTTCAACACATGCTTCCTCAGAGTCTCCAATACAATTCTCAAATGATGCCTGTGCTCCTCTTCAGATTTGGAGTAGACCAAGATATCATCAATGAATACCAGCACGAACTTATTCAATACATCCCTAAAGACTAAGTTCATCAGGTCAACAAAATAGGCAGGAGCGTTGGTTAACCCGAAAGGCATAACCAACCACTCATAGAAACAATTCGGTCCCCTAAATGCAGTCAAGGGAATACTGTCTTCAGCTACCCTCAACTGATGGAAACCTGAAGCTAGATCCAATTGAGAAAAGATAGAAGCACCATGCAACTGGTCAAAGAGATCATCGATGCGAGGAAAAGGATATTTATTTCGAATGGTCACTTTGTTCAATTCTCTATAATCAACACAGAACCTTAGCGAACCATCCGATTTGGTGACAAACACTGCCGCAGATCCCCAACAAGAAAAACTAGGCCTAATCAACCCCTTCTCTAAAAGATCCTGAGTTTGCTTAATTAACTCCTCTCTTTCCCTAGGAGCCATTCTCCTACTGGGCTGAATCACCGGCACTGCTCCTGGAATCAAATCAATACGGAATTCTATCTCTCGATGTGGAGGCAGACACTTAACTTGTATATCAGGAAAATCTTGAACCACATCGATTTCTTCAACTTTCTCTTGAGAAGTCTCAACTCCTTGTAAAAGACTACCCAAGTGAAATCCAGAATTATCACACGACACTTTGGCAATCCTACCCAAATCAGTTTCCAACAAAACTGCCTTCTCATCACAATTCAGGACTGCTTTATACTTATCAAGCCAATCCATTCCCAAAATAAGATCAAATCCCTTAAAATATAACATCTAAGGGTCACAAGAAAAACTATGGGACATATAAGAAATCTTCAAGTCCTTACAGATCGTATCCAATTTGGTTGCTCCACCTATAGGATTAGATACAAAAATGGGACGATCCACAGTACTAGGGTTGAGAAAGAACCTTTCTACTGATTCTAGAGAAATAAAACTCAAAGAAGCACCTGAATCAAACAAAACTTTAATATATTTGCCATCTAAGAGTAAGGTACCTTCCAATACCCCTTTGCCTTGAGAAGAAGAAGATGGACCGGCTTCCAGAGCAAAGACTTTATTCTGAGGCGCCCTCTGCAAAAGCGGGAAATTCTTGATCATGTGACCGGGCTGGTGACAATTAAAACACAACGATCTCTGAACCATTGCTGATCCTGGACCACTCTGACGTTGCTGTTGCTGAGATCCTCCCTGAGGACACTGATTTGCCAAATGTCCAACTTGCTGACAATTATAACACTTGCGGGGTCCGTTATTGCTTCCTCCCGGTTTCTTTCCCTTAGCTTGCCTTTTCCAAAGTGGATTAAACTTCCTTTTATTTGGGTTAACGTAATTCCCTCTCGAAACTGCTGCCATTGCCTCTGATTTCTTGCTCATCAAATTCTCAAATCTCAAAGCCATATCAATCAAATCAACAAAAGATCCTTTCAAGAGCACCGTCATCTTATCGTGAAATTCAGGCCTCAATCCTTGCATAAACTTTTCGTTCTTTTTGAGGGGAGTATCAATAAGTCCTGGTCCATAGCATGAAAGTTCATTGAATTTGGTCTCATGCTCAGAAATAGACATATTACCCTGCTTCAAATTCAGAAAATCCTGGTACAATAGAGTTTTCCCTGCTGTTGGTATAAACTTCTCCTCAAATAACTCCTTAAATCTTTCCCATGGAATATCTTCCTCGGGAATATTAGCTACCGTTGCATCCCACCATGCTGATGCGCCTCCCTACAATTGCCACGATGCCATTTCCCTTTTCCGTTCATCAGACAACCTTATACTCTTAAAGATGCGCTCACAAGAGCGTAGCCAGGCTTGAACTTCAATTATCGATTCTGAACCTTTAAATGGTTGGCCTCCAAGATTGATGAAGTCTTTACATAAGGCAGCAAAACTAACTTGAGGCGGCACTGGATTTACAGCCTCACTAGCAATTTGACTTCGACCATTATCAATCGAAGTACTGGCCCTAATTCTGCCTCTCCTTCCAGAACTCATGTTGGCCACCCGGACAGGTAACTCAACAAATTTAGATAGGTATATAATTATATAAAAATACAAATACGCACTCTCAAGATAGATATTATTCAAGAGCTTAGGTACTCGCTCAACCTAGCGCTCTGATACCAACTGTGACGACCCGCCTTTCTAACTCCAGAAAGACGTATCATTAATAAGAAAAGAAAGGGATAGAAATAGAAAAGAATAGAAAGAAAGAATAACAACATCAGAATCTCACAGCGGAATGGAACAAAATATAATACATTAACATAACTATTACATAGTTATACATACATTAGAGTTGTACAATACCATACAGCAGACTGTCATATACATATATGTCCATACATACATCTAAAATACATCATACACTAACTAACGCAGCGGAACTATATAGATAGATACATACGTCTGGTCTTCTACTCCAACTCCTCCAGAAACTCTTACTCCGAAACCTATCACTTGGCTACTCATAAAAATTTGAGTACCCAAGAGTTTATGAAAAACAAAATATAAACTCCGGGTCAGACATGGGTCTGGTATGAGTAAACGGGTTAAAGTTGTTTAACTTTGAAAATCATTTGAAATAAAGGTATCACGTAAGACTTCCCACACATAAATACGGGTAAGTTTTTACCTTACGCTAACCAAAACATTTTATAGGAAATCGAGTGATATTATAATAGTGTCTAGGGTTTTCAAGTAAAATACAAAAATAGCTGAAATGCTTACATCTCACATTTCCACATAGTTGGGCACAACCAAAACGTACGGCTCTTATTGGAAATTGGATCCTATACAATGGCAGGGCTACTGGGGTACTGCCCGTCACAGTACGTGGCCTAGATCACCGTATCGAGGAGCTACCCTAACTTCCCTGCAACATAAGGCCGGAACCATTCCTTACTGAATACTCTCGAACAAGATAACCCCGCAGTTGGCTGCAGACCAACCGCCCACACAGCCGAATAAAAGGGACATCTAGACAGTGATATATCTCGTCCTGCTTGGGCATAACCCACCTAACCTTGCTGCACATCCCCTGCTTTAGCCATTCGTGGTTGATGAGGCTTGAGGCTGCGATTATCTTTATAGAACATATCTCTTAGAATGCTCATCGTCCGCCTAACGATGTGCTGAAAGCATTCAATCCATACAAGTTCGTTACGGGTTCGAACGAAACCGAAGGCATTATCTCGTTACACTCGTTTTGGAATCACCCTCAGAGTTAAAGACGATAACCCTTGCATTCTGAAAACACCATCTCGATCTTCACTTGAGATGTCACGACCTATCGTTTAATTTGGATCGATGTGGTTTTCGGAATATCAATTTGATACCCGATCTCGGTCTCATCGAAATCCAAACGCCATTTTAAAGGCCAAGTTGTTTAATTAATTTTGAACAGTTTAATTCAATAATTGAATTCACATAACATTTATCACAGATAAATGATACATAGTCATCACAGATATATCCAGAATATCACAGAACATCATAGGATATAAATATATATCAACGTCAATCAAACAGAATCATCGATTCATCTCAAATTTAGTTTGATTTATTTTTAACTTAATTACTTGCTTAAGAATAAACCATTTTTTTATTCTAGCTTAGTTAATTACTAATTAATTAACTTATTTATTGACTACTTATTAATTATTCACTTAATTAATTAATTAATTCTTAATTATTAATCAATAACCTTAATTATTGATTTATAAAAACTCAATTACTCATTTAATTATTACTAGTTACTTAATTTAATCATTAATTATTTATTAATTTAATCGTTTAATCCCTAATTAGTTATTTAATCAGTTAACTTCTATTTGTTAATTAATTAACTTCAAATGGTTAATTAAATTCTTTAATTACAAATTGATTTACACAAGATTATTATTAAAAATCTTTAATTACAAATTTAATTAAACCGTAAATTATTTATTTAATCATCATTATAAATTAATTACAAATCTTAATTAACTTTCAAATCAAATGAATTAATCCCCTTACATTTTGTAAAACTACCTTAATAAATTTTAAGTAAAATCTTAGTTTAACCCTGGTCAACAATAATAACTTAATCAATATCTTGTTTACCCCTTTTTGTCTTAAGATTTAGTCGGCTAATCCCTGGAAAATGAAACCCGAGAAAACAACGTGAACTGCTCGTGCTAATCTCGTGTCTACTCTGATGCTTTCTCGCGTTATTCTCCTGCGTCCCTCCTTCTTCTTCTACTATTCTTTTCCTTCTTCTCTCTTTTTTTTATAAGTTTAAGTCATAAAACTGTTGTAACCCCATTAACACACGCGCGCACCAAAACTACGATCCATAGAAAACCCGAAGCAACTTCCCAACAATCTTGAGAAAAACCACGCGACAACCTCCAACTTTCAAATCAACAGACACGACGCCACCGTGCACATGCATAGTGGTTCGCCAATGATTCTGGCGACCCACGGCGTTCCAGCAAACCCCAATACAACCTCTCACTCGAATACACAGCTCATATCAACGCAATAAACTCGAAATCAAAATATGCTCGAAAATACGAACTGCAACTCGAACACCATAGAAGGAAATTGCCTCGTCCTTTCGATCTCGACCACTTGCGACGACGTGGCTCCGGCCATACCTCGACGACAACATCATCAACCTTCCCTTAAATTCTCGTGGAGCTTGGTTAATCTTTGGCGACGTGGTCATTAAAGAAGCAGACCCAAAACTGTCGAACCCAAAAACCCTACTTTCGATTCGCCCCCAAGAATCTTGCATTTGAATTTTTTTTTAACATTTTTCTTGTGTTCCCGAATCAATACTCTAGCTTCACGTTAAATTTCAACATCAATAATTGATTGATCATCAGATATTCATGAAAAAGCATTTTTGGTTCATCAATAAACTGCTCTCTGTATGGTTATCTAAAAATTATAATTTTTGTTTCAAAAATCATACTTTTGTATGTTGTTTCAAGATATAAATTCAAATTTACAATTTAAGTTATTCGAATTTTAACCGTTGTTTCACTTTTGCTGTAAATTTGAGTTCACAGTGATTTTATTTCACAGCAATCTTTAAACAAATTTCCAAGCTTTGATCTTTATTTTAAACAAAATTATTTAGTTAAATTTCTAAGTAAAAATGTTTTAATATAAAGAGTATGATTCATTCTTTACTTCTGTTGCCACAACAACTAGAAATTCGAAGTATGTCATATGTAGAGCTTCCAGAAATTAACAAAACATCCCAGAATAATATACATCAACATAATAATTCTTCATGAGTCAATTACTAAAAATTAAATTTGAAAAATTAGTTTACTAACCAAATATTACGGTTGAAACAGAGGGTTTTGTTGATGAAGGAAGACCGCAGTTTGAATTTCTGAAAGCTTTTCCTTTGGTTTTGCTGTTGAACTTTATTGAGTTACAAAGACAAGGTGTTGTTTATTTTCTTCTTTCTTATCTCAGTTTTGCTTTTTAAGTTATAAACGAACTAAATAATATGAACAAGTATTATGGTGTAGTATTTATAGATAAGAACAGTTTTGTACAGTGGCACAGCTTCTAATATAAGCCTTACCTGGTTATGATAACATTTTTTTTTATGTTTATGTACTAAAAATCTAAGATGATATAGGTATTTCGGCTGAATTAAATGTTTGTGGGACTGAAAATGAAAGCATTAATTGAACTTGCCTTCAAATATGTTTACAACTTATTATATGTTTGCTGACAATATTATTTGGGTTTCTCTGTACAAAGATTTTTGTATATAAAAAAATTTGTTTGCAGGTTTTTGTTTTGTCTTCATTGCTTGAATAACAACTACATATTAGCTTTGCCTGATTTTATATGTTTGGTTCTTCTCTAAACTTAACTATCAAGTCTTTATTGACTTGTTTTATTTTATGCTTATATTGATATTACTATTTTCTTATGTGTACAGACTTATGTTTATAACCATATAGTTATTTTACTTATGTTTAATATTTATAAGCTTTATTTTATTTTAATTATAAGAGTTGTTATTAGAATCACTTCTTAATCTTATTTTTATTTAAAGTTAAATCTTCCAACTATTTGATTTGTGACTTATATTTTCATTAGTATACTTTATATTTATATTTAATATGAATAGAATTGTGCTATTGTAAATATTATTATTATCAGTTACATTTATGTATCTGATATTAAATGTCATTAATATATAGCTTTTAATTTAATTGAATAAAACAGATTTTATTTAAATATAGTTAAAAGAGTCTATTTTAAATTTTGACATTAAAATTTCCTTTATAACACATATATAACTAAAAATGCCCAAAATCTTATTTATTTATATATGAAAAACTTGTATTTTATTTAAATTAGATTAAAAACTTATTATAATAATATGGTCAAAATTCTGGGATGTTACATTCAGGTTGTGTATATTGCTGGTGATATGATTTGTTGCACCCGAGTTAGGATACCAGCTTTCACTCATTATATCTTCAGTTCTTGTTACTTTATTAGTCTCCAAGTGATGCATTTTGTTATTTCCTGATGCATTTCTTGTTTCTGACTGCATTTGTGCAATGTTAGCACTTTGGTTAATATTTCTTTGGTTTCCTAAATTCTGACTTTGCTGTGTGTATTGAGTATCAAATCTAAAGTAACATCTCATTGCTGCATGACCATTCCTACCACATATCTGACATTTCATCTTGTTATTGTTATTCCATCTTCCTCCTCTACCTCTTCCTCTGTATGATTATCCTCCTCCCTGAAATGATTGATTTCCTCTACTCTTTGACTCACTTATGTTACAGTATCTCTGTTCTTGATGTTTGCTGTTAAAATTAGCAGCATAATTGATTGTATAGTTTATCTCCATTGGCCTTCATGTGCAAGAAGGGTAGATTGGTGATACTGAATGGATGGTAGGGTTTTCTTTGATGAAATTACTGCAACCACTGATTCATACTCCTTATTAAGTCCATTAAAAATTGATAGACTTATTCAGTATCAGTAATTTAATGCCCAGCAGTACCTAACAAATCACAGAGAGTTTTTATCTTGGAAAGGTACTCTCTCAGTGACATATCATCTTTCTTTAAATTTATAAACTGTCTTTTGTAGTGCATAATTCTTGCTGCCGATTGAGTACTAAAAATTGGCTCTATGGTTGACCATATTTCATATGTTGAGTTGCATCCCACAATCCGTGGTAGTAAGTTTGTACTTATTGATGATAGTAGCCTGGAACTTAAGAGACTGTCATGTCTTTCATATGCAGTATACTTTGTTGACTATTGACTTTCCATCATTGTCTTCAAGGAGTTGTGGAGGAATTGTTGAAGTGGAAGAAGTGAAATTATCAGAACCCTCTTATTGCAGTTAGCACTTGATACTTCAAAAGGAGATAATTGCTTTCGTCTAAGTGTGCAGTTATCAATTGACTTTGTGGGCTAACTATGGTCTTGAGTAATTCCTTTATGGTCATTTGTTGAGATGTAGCTGAGTCGTTTGAAATTGCTAAGTCAGTTCCAGCCATGATAAGAATAGAGTCCAAATGATAATATTAATGGATTCTTTGGGTGATAAAGATTCACGAAAAAATTCCATAAAGATCAAGAAACATATCTGATAATTTCAAGAGAAAGGTAAATGCAGTCACTAACCCACATGATGATTTAGTGATGGGTTTTTATTGAAAGGCACTTCCCTTTTTATTCTTTTGATGATTTCTTGAATCTGATTTCAATTTTTCTTTTCTAATCACTATAACAAAGCTACCCTTTTACAATGTATATTTTACAACAGGCCATAAAAAACCATCGTAATAAACAACTTTTACAATGGTTTATTTATGCACTTTGTAATAGGTCCAATTTTTCATCTTCGAGTATACATATTACAACCTTGTCAGCTAGCCCGTTGTAATATAGTCCTATTACAACGGTTCAGGCCCATTTTAATAGATTGCAATCCTCAGCTATATCACAACGGTTATAGACTGTTGTAATATTGATCTATTACAATAATTTTTGGCCCGTTGTAATATAGATCTATTAGAGTTTCTATTACAACATTTTTCGGCCCATTGTACTAGATGTTAGTTTTCAGCTCTGTCTTTTCATTGTAACAGATGTCAATTACAACTATTTTCTTCTACACGTTGTGGTAAATGCCGATTTTCAACAACTCTTAAAGGTTGATCGTCGTTGCCTTCAATTATTTTACCCGTCATAGTAGGATTTAATCACTATTCCAATAGACTTTATTTTACTTTCCAATTATTAGTAAGTAACTTTATACGAAATATTTCGAAATAAAATACAAATTGCCTATAATTTGTCAGAATATTACAAATTGTAATATAATTTCCAGTTATTTTTTTCGTCTACACGTTGTAGTAGATGCCAATTTCAATATATTTTTTATTTTCTTATAAATTGTTAGAATATTATAAATTTCCTACAAACAAAACTTTATAAGAAATTTTTATTCGCTTATAAGGTTTTATAACAAATTGTAGTCAAGTTTTATAAGAAAATAAATATCAGATAAAAAAACTGCCGGTAAATGAAATTTTTATAACAAATTGTCGGTACAAATTTTTATAAGAAAATAATTTGCTAATATCGTGTTATCAATGTTTCTTGACAATTTTTTATTTTCTCATAACATATGTGCATACCAAAGTATTACCTTGTCGTTACCATTTTTTGCTAAAGCCCCACTTAAAATTTTCAACAACCCACCCTTATTTAACTTTACTTTCTTCATCTTAATCATAAATCACGTTCTCTTCCAAATCCAAACTAGGGCACACGAAATCCAAACTCAAGGCGGCGAATTCCAAGACGAACTCCAAGGCGAACTCATAAATGAAATCCAAACTCAAGGCGGCGAACTCGTAGACGACCTCCAAGGCGAACTCATAGATGAATTCGTTTGCTCCTGACCATCTTATATTGCGCCAGCTTTCACATCCAATTCACCTTCGCTCTACGTTCAATTTCAGACATCATTTAAGGTTCAGGTATTTCTCAAATACAGTATAGTGGCAGCTATCGATACGGAGACGTATTGAGAATTTTTCACAGGGATATGTCGTATATTGCAATTGTTTATATGAATCATAATTCTGGATTATAGGTCTTTTATCTAAAAAAAAAAACCTGTAAATTTCTTGTTGTATGTACAGGTTATATTTTTTTAAAGATGTTCTGTGAAAAATTATGGCCTAATATTACAGAGCAATGACATGCTTGTTTAACAGAACTAACCATGGAACCAACTTCAACTCAATATAGATTGAATGCTTCAAAGTATAACTTCATATGTATATAGTATATTATATGTAGTACATCTTGTTACTTCTCTGAATATCTAATTTATGTTCTCTAATTGACTAAAATGCTTTTGCCTTGCATGCAGGGTGAGATTTTGGAGTCCTTGTCAGATATTGATGACCTTACAAGCACTTTTGCAAATGTTTGTTTTTTCCTCAAATATGTTCTTGACCTATTTTTGACATCTCAATATAAGCTTAAATCCCATGTTTCTCAAGATCAATGCGACTAAAACTTATATTGTTTTGTCTTCTCAGTGCAAGAATTTGTTCAAAATTAGTTTATTAATACATAAGTTATGGATATATTATTCCACTTCAAACATAAGTGTATTGATAACTTGTATTTTAGTACATAAGTTCATGATGTAAGTTAGGATTACATACTTTCTGTCTATGCAGGTACTATGTTCACTTGATGTTAAAACCACTTATTTGAGATAAGCTTGTTGCTCTTTAGTAAAGGCTAAGACCAAGTAAGTAAAATAGCATATATAAACCGGTAGCAATGCACAAATTTTCTTCCACTATTTAGATTTGCAAAAGTTACATTCTTCCTCAATGTTATTAGTATTCGACAAGCATGTTCTTACTTCTTATGGACATCTTATGCTTATTGTTTGACATCTTATGGTCATTTATTTACCTACTATATCCCAAATGCTTATTAAATCTTCCTGAACAGTTACATATATCTTAAATCCCATGTAAAAATTGTACTGCTGTACTTTGATTTCTTTGGCATGTATTTCATTTAACTTCTAAAGTTGCATGATATACTAAATTTCATCAATGTCACCGCATACTTAATTTTAATATCGCATGGTTGTTATAGTTCCTTGAGATATCTTAACATAAGAAATATCTCACATCAATCTACAGAACACATTTTATATGATGAAAAAAACTAAACAATTTATAAATTAAGTGTTTAGGTTGATTATAGTATGTGTTTTGAGAATTCAAATTTTTGCTATTTTATTTGCTAATTAATGATAGAAAACTAGTTACTTTTATTACAATTATGTAAATATATTTTTTAGAAAATGCAGTATTTTCTTATTTTAAGCCATAATTTTTTGTTTACTAGAGTACTATTGTATATTCTAGCATTTTGATATTGGTGTTGTCCTTCTAGTTAACATTATAGATCTTCTTATCTTTATAATTTTTCTCAAAATATAACAAAAATTAAGTTAAAGCAAGTTAATTTCGTAACCGTGCCTTTATTTCCATATCGCAAATCAAGGCTGCCTTTGACACCTGATTTAAATATAAGTTAATTAAAGTGTTAGCGCCAAAATTGGTCACTAACACCTAAATCCAGATGAAAGCACCAAATCACAGTCACAACTCATAGATAAAATGTATGTAGAGAGAATTAATATGAAGAATAATAGAAATTAAAATGAAAGTAGTAATGACACAGAATTTATAGTGGTTCGGTTGACTCCAGCCTACGTCCACTCTAAAAATTTCCTTTTTATTGTTGTAACAATCGATTATAGTTACAAAATGGTAGACTAGCCTTAGCCTTCAGAAAGTAGAAAGTCAGAGAGCTGAAGAGAAGAAGATCCCTTTTCTGAACCCCCTACATGCTGTATTTATAGACAAATCCTGAATTGTTGGGCTTTCAGAGTGGTATAGGCCCATCAAGGCCTTCCACCGAGCCACACACCTCCACAATGCCGAGCCATATACCTCCACAATGCCGAGCCACAAACCTCCACAATGCTGAGCCGCATACCTCCACAATGCCGAGCTACACCGGCCTTAATACAATGCCGAGCCATATCACCAATGCCGAGCGACCCTGGCCTGACCAATGTCAAGCTACCTTCGTCCAATGCCGAGCCATCGCACCAATGCCGAACGACCCTGTCCTTACCAATGCCGAGCCGTCCACCAATGCCGAGCCGTCTCACCAATGTCGAACGACCCTGTCCTTACCAATGCCGAGTCGCTCACCAATGTCGGGCGAGGTTCGATGCTGAACGACATCCAATCCCGAGCGAGGTACCATGCCAAACGACATCCAATGCCGAGTGACTCACGATGCCGAACGATGTTCAATGTCGAACGTTGTCTAGTGCCGAACGATGCTTAATGCCGAGCAGCAACCCATGCCGAGCCATACATTTTTCCGAGCGACGACCAATGCCGAACCATGCCTTGTGCCGAGCGGCAACCAATGCCGAATCACCTTGCTCTCTCCTTAGTGCCGAGCCACGCACATCGAACCTATTTCTGACCGGTCGTCTATCCATCCAGCTGGTTCCAGTCAATCGTATTCCAGTTTCAACAAATGAACAGTCGATTTGGTTAAATCCGCCTGTCCGTGGCCTTGTAAAAAGGCGGGTTAACACTTGCCCCCAAAACATGCCTTGCTGTTGGAAGGTGTGTCTTGAATAGCCTCAAATTCAACATCCAAATCCCATGTTTCATCCATATCCAATAACCAATAACCGAATCCAAAACTTCTTCAGGTCAATATCCAAATCCTTTCCCGTTCATAGCCGATATTCATATCCATAACCTCTCCGGGTTCTTGTCAGGCACAATCCACACTTGACAACCATGGTCCAGTGTCCCTGAGCGTTGAGTAATGCCACGGCTTAAGTCCTAAGCCGAATCCCGGTCGCTCCGGACCCTTATCGAGCATAGTCCATACTCAACGACCTGAAGCAGTAACGGATAAAATGGGGCCTAAGTCCTAGGCCGAATCCCGGTCTCTCCGGACCCTTGCCGAGCATTGTCCATACTCGACGACCTGAAATAGTAACCGCTAATATGGGGCTTAAGTCCTAGGCCGAATCCTGGTTTCTCCGTATCCTTGCCGAGCATAGTCCATACTCGACGACCTTTTAGCCAAAATCCAAAGGAAAATCTAATCAAAATCCAATCCGAAATCGAAATCCAACCAGAAAACAAGAAATCCATATTAAATATACAAACCAAAAAACGAGTAAAACAGGGAGTTCAAACCAAACTCCAAAACCAGACCAGAAAAAGCAAATGTCCAAGTCAAAGGGAAATAACATATTTCACAAACCGAGGCGTCTCGACAAATCATCATCTCAGAGCATGCCTGAGGGTTATCTCCAACCTCGTACATGAGTAAGTGATTTAGCCGATTTCCAAGAGTTGTTACTTATTCCAAACCATCAAGATTAGTTGATGACCAACCGGCCACCATTCCTAGGCCTTGTTCCCTCATCGTTCAAGGCAGGCGGTGGCTGCTCTTGTTCCACCGCCACATTCCGAGCTCCGACAAATTATCGCAACTGACCATTCCTTATAAGCTCTTCGATTATGTCCTTCAAATGCCGGCAGCTGTTAGTATCATGCCCTTCCAGGTCATGAAAAAGACAGTGCCTTCCCGAAGCTTTTTCACGTTGTGAGGGCTCCCTCCTCGTCGGCCTTCGATACGGAAGGCGATCTCGAGTATCCAAGAATATCCGCTCCAACGTTGCGTTCAATCCCGTGTAAGTGGAGAACTTTGGTTCTCCACAGCGCTTTCTTTTCCCTTTATCCTTGTCCTCACCCGAGCTTTCGTTGGGTAGTCCTCCATCCTTAACCATGTTTAATTTCTTTGACCTCATGTCCAAACATGCATCCTCTTGTCGGAGAAATCTCTCAGCTTCATAGAAGAATTCCCCAAGATCCAACGGTGGGTCCCGTATCAATGATACTTTGAAATCTGAATTATCTCTGACTCCTGATACCGCAGCCATCAAAACCATTGATGGATCCGTCCGATCCACCGAAGCAACTGCTGCATTAAACCGAGTTAAGAATGTCCTGCGCGATTCATCCGCCCCCTGTTTAACCGACGTCAACGTCATCACATTCTTTGGCTTTTTATATGAACTCGAAACTGACTTAAGAACCTATTCACCAGTTCCATCCAGGTTCCAATGGATCCATCTTCTAGCTGTCTGAACCATATGGCAGCTACATCGGCCAAGTACAGGGGGAAACATCGGGCCATAACCTCCTCTATTTCCCCCAGCACTTCATATGCCTAGTGTACCTCATCAAGTGGTTAGCTGGATCCGTCTTCCCATTGTACACTTCCAGAGTGGGCAGTTTGAAATCGGGCGGATTTCTAGCCGTCCTGATGTTTCGGGTAAATGGACTTTAGTTGACTTCCTCTGAATCCCTGTTTGTCAGACCTCCACGAATAGTTCGCCTGATAATGTCAGCCAGTCTGGCGTTTCCAACCAAGGGGTTGCCCCCTATCCATGTTTCCAAACTGCCCTCCAAGTCCCTGAGGAAATTCTGGCACATATTCCTCATCTCGTACTCCTGTATTCCTATTGGCATCGGGCCACACAACATCATCCGGCATCCCTCCATGAACTTGTCCAACATTACCTGGTGGTGTGCCCCCGAGTCTTGGTCCATCCAGTTTGTTAGTTGTTTGTTGATTGGGAACTGCCCCCGCTGAATCACTCCATCCTCCTGCTGGTTGAGTTCCTCTGGTGCAGTTCCAAGAACTTGAGCACCTATAGTTCCTGGTTGTCCAAATCGCCTAAGAAGAGCCTGCATTATCTCCTCTTGCCGTTTCAACATTTGTTCCTGCATAGAATTCATCATAACCTGCATCTCGTCCCGAGTTGTGTAGACGGATGCATGATCCTCTCAAGCTTCAAAAGAGGCCGCTTGACTTCCTTCCTGATTGCTCCTTTCCGCTACTTACTTCCTTGTTGGTGGTCTAGCCATTGCTTTCCTAAATCCGAGTTCCTAAGCTTTTCAATCCAAAATCTAAGCTCCAAAATTCCTCGGTGCTAGCTTTTTCAGTGAAAGCACCAAAATGTTCGCGCCAAAATTGGTCACTAACATACAAATCTAGATGAAAGCACCAAATCACAGTCACAACTCACAGATAAGAGTCAAAAATGCTACTGAAAAATGCTACAAAAAATAAAGGGTCGAAGGAGAGCATATATAGTAGCTTTTAATAAATGCGGCTACAAGCTTTATCAATAAACTGTGTCCTCTATTACAGCGTTTAACAAACGCTATCAAAATATTTTTAAGCAGACCAAGTACATTTTGGTAGCATTTTATACATGCTGCAAAAAAAGAATTAAGCGGTGTTTCATAAACGCTGCAGTAAAACGATTTATGGTAGTGTTGAATAAGTGCAACTAAAAATCAGGTATTTTTAGTTGCGGCTTTATAACAGCGATTATCAAAACGCTGCTAAAACTTTTAGTAGCGTTTTTTGAGCGCTACTAAAAATCAAAATTCTTGAAATGTATACGTCTGCAGATTGAACGTCGTCCTAAATTCTTAGTTGGCTAAGATCTGGGAATTCGGTTCGATTGTCCTCGTAGTGTTGTTCTTGATACTCGATAAGCCAATCCTCATCAGTTCTTGGGATTTTCGAAGGCATGTAGCCTCCGATACCAAACTCAATGGAAAAAAGCCAAGATGGCATCGTTGTGAGATGTAAATGAATGTGGGGAAGACGTCGATAGCAGTAAAGAAGGAGTAGATGTTTATGAAGAAGCTTATATGTCTTGGTAAGTGTATATATAAAAGGGAAGAGGGAAATGACAAACTGGTAATTATGATAAGAAGAGAGCAAAGAAAATAGCCTAAAATTAGCACCGAATAATATGGTAAAAATTACACATAAAAAATAGCTGCCTAGATAATTACATTTTGTTCAGTAGATACTTATTATATAACCGTGGAACACTAACTGTTTTCATGAAGTTAAATATTGACTGCCTATATAAATCAATCTATTCTGTATAAATACATTTTGTCCATTAGCTATTTATTATATGAATACATTTACAGTGTTAGTCAAATAACATTATTTTAAATGTTGTTAGTTCATTTGAATCATTTGAATACAGTTTTACTAATTCACATTTTCCAACAACACATAATCATAAAAAACAATGATATTAATGCATAAACTGAATACAACGGATATATCATATAGCACAGCACATGAACAATAACAAAAACAACATAGAAACATGAACAACAATAACATCGATACACAGACCAAATACCATAAGTATATAATACATCAGACCAAAAGAATAAGTGCATAAAGTGCATAGAAACAGAAATGAACTACAATACATAAGATCATCCATCTGTAGGTGGACGTCTATGACGTCGTCGGCGCCTCTCCTCCCCATCATCTCCAACACCACTCGGACCAGCTAAATGCTGATAGTACATTTGCATGTCTGCAAATCTATTGTGCTCTTCCTCCAACTATGCTTGCATTCGTGCTGCTCCCTCTGCCTGTCAACGTAGCTCACTGTCGTACTAGTCAAAGCTACACCTATGCTCCATGTATCCTGTATGTCTGATCTCCATCTGCATGTCATATAGATCATGGTAGGATATCTGGGTAGGATCGGGGTAATGATCGTGCGCTGGAGGATGATATATGTCAACATAGCAGTTTGGTCCAATTGTAGGAACTGCCATGGTCCATCCAATGTGAGAAGCAGCGTAGCATGATCAGGTGCGCGGTAACCCTGGTTGGGCTGAGTGAGATCCTCGGCAACTGGGGGATGTATGCCGTGCCGTATAGCGGACGGACCAACCAAATATATCGGCACTGCATGTGTAATGATATCAGTGGAACATGTGTAAAATTTACGCCATAAGTCAACGTATGACTAATTAGTAATAACAAAGCCCTCGGCCAGCCACCAACCACCTACCCTCGTCAGGTTTAGCTACTCTGATGGGTAAATCATATAGCGATAGGTATGAGGGTGTGGATTATCGAAAATAGCATCAAAGTCATACAACTGTCTCCAACACCTCTCACCTAAAAACCAATATGCACCAAACGCCGAGGGATAAGATAGGAGTGGAAATATCCTCCCAGCTAGCATCCTAGCGATCTCTATAAATAATGCCAAAGGATACACTATTGTGAAATGGTGAAGCGACCCGCCTTTCTCTCCACAGAAAGATGCATCATTTTTAAGAAAGAAAGGGATAGAAAAGAGAAAGATAGAAAAGAAAGAAAGAAAGAAACAACATCAGAATCTCAACAGCGGAACGAATAAATTATATTAATCACATAATATTTTACATAGTATCATATACATCAGAGATACATAGCTTATACAACACATACTAGACAGTTATAAACACCTGTCTAGTTATACAACTTAATATACAATACAGACAAACGACTCAGAGAACACATAGCGGAACTACTATATATCTATACGCTGAAGCCTCCTGCTCCATTGCTCCTTCAGAAATCGTTAAAGCTATCTTGAATTCCTTGGCTACTCGTAAAAATTTGAGTACCCAAGAGTTTAAGAAAAGCATAATAAACTCCGGGTCAGACATGGGTCTGGTGTGAGTAAACGGTTAAAGTTGCTTAGCTTTAAAAACCTTTTGAAAACAAAGGTATCACGTAAGACTCCCCACACATAAACATGGGTAAGTTTTTACCTTACGCTAACCAAAACATATGATAGGAAATCCAGTGATATTATAATAGGGTCTAGTGTTTTCAAATAAAATACAGAAATAGCTGGAATGCTTACATCTCATGTTCCAACATAGTTGGGCACATCTAAAACGTACGACGCTTATTGGAGTTTGGATTCCATACAATGGCAAGGCTATTGGGGTATTGCCCGCCACAGTACGTGGCCTAGATCATCGTACCGAGGATCCACCCTAAATCCCCTACAACACAAGGCCGGAACCATCCCTTACTGGACAGTCCCAAACAAGACAACCCCGGCAGTTGTAGCTATTCAACCGCCCACGCAGCCGAATAAAAAGGGACTCTAGACAGGGGTTCATCTCATCCTACTTGGGCATGACCCACTTAGCCTTGCTGCACCTCCCCTGTTTTAGCCATTCCCGGTTGATGAGGCTTGAGGCTACGATTACCTTTATAGAACACATCTATCTTAGAGTGCTCATCGTTCACCTGACGATGTTCTGAAAGCATTCATTCCATACAAGTTCGTTACGGGTTTGAACGAAATGGAAGGCATTATCACGTTACACTCATTTTGGAATCACCCTCGGAGTTAACGACAATAACCCTTGCACTCTAAATCTTCATCTTCACTTGAGATTCACGACCTATCGTAAATTTGGATCGATGTGGTTTTCGGATATCCAAATCTGAAAACCCGATCTCGGCCTCATCGAAATCCAAAACGTATCTTTTAGGTCCAAGTTGTTTAAGGTTAAACAATTCAATTCAAATCATTATCTATACACAGACAGATAATACATATACACAGATAGATAATCCATATCATCACCATTCAACCAAACCATCTCTTATCACATATCACACATATCTCATCAGAGATATCAAATAATCAAGGCATGCAACATCAACCAGCCATCCATAAGCAATGATCTATTAATCACACCATCTAAAATTAATTTAAAATGAATTAAATTAATTACTTCAACTCTAATTAATTTAAATTAAATTAAATTAATTACTTTCACCATAAAATTTTGCTTACTTAATCATTAATTAAACCAATTAATTTATCATTATCTTAATTAATCACCGTTGATTAATTATCTTTAATTACATTAAGTAATTAACCCTTAATTAATTACACAAATTTATTATCTATAATCCATTAAGTAATTAACCTTAATTACTTTATTAACAGTAATTAATTACATTAATCCTTAATTAATTGCAATTAATTACGTTATAATCTCTTATTATGAATTAATCTTAATTAGTCAATCCTTAACTGCTCTAATTAATTACATTAATTAGTAATCCTTAATTAATTACTTCTATTAATTAATTAACTATAATTAATTACATTATTCCTTAATTAATTACATTAATTAATTAAACTTTAATTAATTACTTCCATTAATCAATCTTAATTATAAACAGTAATTACCATCCTGTAATTACTTACCTTAATTAATTAATTTCTTAATTAATCATATTAATCCATTGATTAATTACACTAAGTAATTAATCTTTAATTACTTCTACTAAGTAATTATACTCTAATTACTTCCCATTAAGTAATTTCCTTTAATTAATTACATCCCAGTAATTATACATTAATTACTTACCTTAAGTAATTACACTATTCAATCTCATTAAGCAATTATACTTAAGCAATCACCAAATGATTATCTTAATTAATCAACCCATTTGATTAACTCAAATTAATCACACTTATTTGATTAATTATAATTGGGTAATTCATCCCTTAATTACCTCTTTAAATAAATTAATTAATCTTAAATTAATCAGTTAATCAATTCTTAATTACAATTAATTAACCCTAAATAACAGTTAATTAATCCTTAATTAAATTTAATTATAGATTAATAATTTCTTAATTATTAATTAATAAAACTTAATTATTAATTAATAAAACTTAATTATTATTTAAGTACTTTTTAATTACAAGTTAATTAATCTCTAATTACTAATTAATCAACCTTAATTACTTAATCAATTAATGTCAAATTAATTAACTTATAATCCTTAATTATTTTAAATTAATTAATTAAATTAATTAATTTCTCTTAATTAATTCCTTAATTAATTCTTAATCATTATTAATTAAATTAATTAATCATATCTAATTTCCTTCAATTAACTTAATTAATTTCAAGATAATAAACTTTAATTATCTTATTAATGCCTTTATTAACATTTTCATTTTTAAACTATTATAACTTTATAATTAACTATACTTAATTAAATCAAAAATTAAGTTTAAAACATAATAATCATTTTAACTTGATAAATTAAAGTTATCAAAACTTTAAAATAATTAAAACATTTATTAAATAATAGTTTTAAAAAAGCTAGATTCAAATTTGAATTTAAAACTTGCTTTTATATAAACCTTTTTAAAAATTCCATTCCTAACTTAAATTTAAAATCACTTTAAACTTACTTAACAAAATTTATATTTGTCAAACTTCAAAACTTCTTAATCAAAATATTTAAGAAAACATTTGTTATATAAAGAAATTTACATAAGAAAGTTTTTAAACTAAATTTAAAATATTTTATTCCAAAACCTTGTTTTTGAAGACTTTTAAACTTTTTTTAAAACTGTTATAACTTCTGCTTTGGATCGAACTCGAAGCTTACTCGGGTTAAACCCGAGATTCCCTTTCTTTCCATTTCTTCTAAACTTAGATAAAGTTTTAAGTTTAAAATCTTTCAGGCTATACACACAAAACCCTACTCGAGTCTCAACTCGAGTCACTCAACCTCAAACCCGACCTCTACTTCGAGCAATCCCACAAGCCAACACAGCTGACACCAGAGCACAACCGTGCACATGCACCACCACCTGAAGCATCTCCGATTATCGCCACATCCTCCGGCACATCACCCAACGCTGCAGCAACCAATATTGATCACCAAATCATACTCACGATCCCTCTAGCATGATCGAGCTACCCAATTGAAATCTAAAACCAAACAGCCTCCACTAAAACCCCTTCGACCACACAACTCCGACCACCAACGGTCATACAATTCTGGCCACATCTTGCCGCCCAAACATACAACCTTTTTCCCGAGTTTCGTGGCACTCGATCCTACAGAGGAGAAGTAGTGGCTCGAAACTCAAGCTCTATCAAAACTAGGGTTTAAAACCCTTATGACCTACCGCCGATGCCACAGTTCACTATCGCCTCAACCACCATTTTTGCCGAACACCCAGATCACTTAGCTAGCTCCAGCAGGAACCTCGACCTCACCAGTCACATAAATCATCAGAATTCGACCAAAAACAAGATTCCAGTCAACCCCCGAATACACATTCATCTCATTACTAAAATTTATGATTTTTATTTTAAAAATCCTAACTATCAGAGAAGATTCAAGAATATACTTGAATCATCTAATTGTTGACATCCAATTTTGACAATATATGAGTTTATACTGTAAAATACAAATCCTGATTAATACTATTATTAATTCTCGCTTTTTATATTTTTACAATTTAAATCTTGTTGTTTTAAACAAATTTTGTTTAAACATCTCCATGTAATACTAATCCAGAGAAGGAGCTAATTGATTTTGAATTATATTAACCCTGTAATTCAAAACAGAGTGAAAACTGACATGCACGCATTAACACATACACATATATATGCAGAAATACCACAAACAAGCATCATTCAACTTAGAAATTTCATAAGCAACCATCATTTACTTACTTAAACTTTTAATTAAAAAGTTTACTCACCATTTGAATATGCAGAGGGTTAAGGAAACTGGATTGAACTGAAGCCTTTGAAAATTTGAAAACTGGGTTGAAACTGAAGCTTGTAAAGCTTTAGATTTGCAGAGATGATCTTTAAGACTTTTGATTACTTGTTGCTTGCTTTTTGATTTGAAATTGTTATAAGCTTTTTGAAAAATGCTTTTCTGGTTACAGCTTTGAAAATGTTCCAAACATTGAATGACAGGCTTTGATTTCAGGTTGTGATTTGTTTACAGGCTTCAAGATAATGGTTTCAGGCATTTGATCTTGAGAATTTTACTGGTTTGAGCTTTTCTTGATTTGGAAATGAATTACAAAGTTTTGAAAATACTTTGAGGAAGGTTACAAGGTTTTGATCTTGCATTTCTGGTTTTGACATTTGTTTAGGTTTGAGGAGTTTAGATTTGAAAGTTGTTTGAATTGAGAAATGTATTACAGGGTATTTGAAAATCAAAGGCTTTGATAATTTCTGGTTTTGGAAAGTTTTCAGATTTGAATTCTCTTAGAAATGAAGATAGGAAAGAGATTAAAATGGGAGGATTTAAGTTTATATAGATTAAATTAGAATTAAAATGAAAGAAAAATAAAACAACCTAGTGACACTTGTCTCTACCATTGTTTAATATGTTAACACATGTACTTAAGAGGTTTATAACTTTAACACTTGACGTTATTTATATTTCTTTTATTTTTAAATGATTTAAAAAAACTTTTCTTATTAAATTCCTAATTAACAAATACATTTATAAATGCTTTCTAAATTTATATAAATACAATCTTCAAAGAAAATAGAATATAAACCAACCATGATTTAAATAAAAATCATACATAATATTTTTAACTCATTTTTAAACGCTAATCTAAAAGGCTTTGTATTTATTCCTATTAAATAAATACTTTTCCAAATTTCTATAAATAAATTTCCTTTAAAGAGAATAATATGAGACAGATCTTATTTTTAAATAAAAACTTTATCCATATATTTTAAATCCAAATTGTATTATTATTTTTATTTTAAGATATATATACTCCTTTTAAATCCAATTTTTAAATCCAATTTTTAAATTCAAATTCAAAGTCAGTTTAAAATCCAAATTTAAAATCAATTCAAATAAATGTAGATATCAATTTTAAACAAACACATTATTAATTGCAAATAATTATCTTATTTAAAATCAATCATAATCAAAATTTAAAACATCACATTATTAATTAATTGGTTATTTATATTTGAAAATAACAATTTTATCAATTTTAAACAATTTAATTAAGAGATTATCACATTTTAAATTCCTTGAAATCCCGGAATATCACAAATGGATGCTAGATAATCTGGTGTTTGTACATCCTCAAATCAATCTGGTTGTGGGCAACCGAATACACATGGCGGGATTCATGGCCCCCTGTTGTCCACGCACCAAAATGACAAATGGGGGAAAAAAGTAGACGCATCAGAAGTAAGTGTGATGAAATGAAAATTCCTGGAGTGCTCAAAATATCAGTACTGTAACAACTCCTAAAAACCAAATAATGAAACCTGTGCGTCTGAAATGATGCATTATATGTTGAGTCATCTGTATAGGTACGTAAGAATAGACGTACCTCGGTCATATAAAATAGCACCGCTGTAATCCAACTCAGATGCGACTTCAATAAACAGGTTACCCATGAGGTATAGGACAAATAATCGAGCAAGATCAAGATCATCATCAGGTGAGTAATGAGCGAGAATGTTGTCCATGGCAGCACGAATAGCGCTGACTCTAATAACTCCTCCTATATGATATGACGCATCGGAGGCGTCAAAATGAGGTAGAAGATCATGAACGCGCTCGGGATCACGCCATCGATCATCATCGGAAAAAAGCGGTGGAAAAGCAGCTACTCCAATGCTAATGCTGGTGAGCATGGAGAAATCAAACGGTGTAATACCTAACTCCCCGTAATGAAAGTGGAACGTATGGGTGGTTTTATACCACCGTAACGCAATAGCCGCGCACAACTAAACATCACCTTTTATAATATTATTGAGTTCTTGTTTTTACAGTATATATCAACTTAAATTACGGATTGACAAATTAACTAGTTTTAAAAAAGTGATTCGTTTGATTACCTAAGAAATGGTGGAATCAAAGCCCTTGTGGTAGTGCTACGACTCTATCTTTATTTTTCTAATGTTCATGAAAATATTTAAGTGAGTTCGCTAACGAACCCCGGAAACGGATATTTTACGACTGTTAAATTTAATATACTATATATTTAAACTAATAACGTATTGTAGTTATTTAAATCATATAAAGGAATACTTACGGCCAAACTCATCTGCATGCTGACGTATACTTTGCCATCTGGAAGTGCACGAAAGTTGAAAAGCACAGGTAATTTTGCCGTGCTAAGGTTCGGATCCTGAAATCCATCAAGGTCGGTTAGTCTGCCGGAATTCTGCCCTACGCCCCTGCACGTCCTACCTGCTCGACCACCCCTTCGGCCAACATGACCCCGACGACCACCTTCCTCTATGCCTCCATCCTAATTCTTGAGATTTTCAGCGGCTAATAGCAAATCTTATATTCCTGGCTGATCATGATCCTGCCCATACAAGATGACATTCTGCTCCTCGCCGCTCTTGCCTGCACCGCCGGTACCGTTGCTACTTCCTTCTCCATGCATGAACTTTTTGGGGAATTTTTTTTAGCAATTTGGACATCTTTTCAAGCGTGTATCTCAAAAATGGCCTTTGATTTGGCTAAAAACGATCAGATTTGGGCATTTGGTGGTGGAAAATGGAATGTATTTGGGTTTCTCTTGGCTTTAAAACGAAATAGGAGATGGAATAGCAAATGAAAGTGGCGGCGCTGACTGAATTAGGTTATAAGATTATAACGAAAAAGCTTCTACCATTATAAGTTTATAACGGCAAAGACATCGCCATTATAAATTGTTTTCCAAACCACCCGTTGCTGGTTTCTCCCACCTGGTTGCGACGCCCGTTCGCTCGGTTGCCGCCGATGAGAGTGAATAGAATGAACAGAACAGCTTGTTGGTTATGCTCTTATGTCTTCTTTGACATAAGATTTCATTATCTATGTCTTCACTTTTGGCCAAGGAAATCTAGATTAAGTACAAGTAACTCATTGTTTATAATATACTAATCTACAAAAAATGTATAATATAGTAGTACAACTGCGCAATGGAGAGGAAAACGGTCATCCATTTATATGATCCGAAGGAAAAAAGTTTGCTGCACCTTTTAAATTAATTTCAACATCAACCATAATTTGTTTGATCAACTTATAGGAAAGTTATTATTTGTTTTTCTAATCCTTCACCACGAACACTACAAGAACAATAGTATGTTCCGACCACATGTACTGACGGCCGTCGATGGAGTACTTCTGATGGCTTCCGATGGCAAGTACATTCTAAACTTTGTTACAAATAAAATAATTTGCCGTTGGAAGTCGTTAGACCAATGCCGTTTGTGGCCGTTGGTAGCCGTTAGAAATTCGCAATTATCTTCTTCCTCCGGTCGAAACAAAATCATTTGAGCTCTCCTCCATCACCAAAATCCTTCTTCCACCATTCCCATCTCCACCTTTAACGCCCGAAATTCTACTGAAATCACCTCCCTCTTCGTTAATTCAGAATCTCATCTCCTCCAAACCCCTAATCTCCTCTATTTTAGGTATTATTCATAAATCCTAATTTCATGAATTTTATAATTTAGGGTTAATTTGTTAGTTTAATTATTTGTATTGTTTTATTGATTGTGTATTATAGTTTATTGAATGTTAATTACTGTTATTATCCTATAAGTGTTGAATACTAACTTGTTTAGTTTGTGCGATAAGAAATTAGTGTGCATGAGTTGAATAATTTAGTGCTTTTATGCCTTACTAGGGTTATTTAGTGTGGATGAGCATAATTTAGTTTATGCGTTTTCTAAAACGTCGAAAACGATAATTAATTTTATATAACGTACGGTTAGTTAATTAAAGTTTTAAACATGTGCGTATGTGATAAGCTATCGTATACGGTAATTTAACTTAAGTTAAATGTTAATCAATTTAAACATCGAAAGCCAATTTTTTTATAAGATATAAAATATGTAATATACTTTAATCATAAAACCCTGAGAGTGTTTTTAGGCCCTTTCTGATAAGTATTGTATATGGTCGTTATATGGGTATTCGTTTTTGTCACAAAACGGACATTTTTATTCATCATATATAATATTTGTTGTATTAGTCTATGTATTGGACAAGTTACAAACATAGTAACGTAATTACATCTCGTGAATCATTTCATTTTAAACGGTTCACAAAATTTCGACAGCGCTTCCTTTATGTTCCCTGTGTACGCGCAATTGTGTATGACTCAGGGAACAAAGGGGAAGTGCTGTCGAAATTTTATTAAATCGTTTAAAATGAAATGATTTACAAGATTTAATTACATTACTATATTTGTAATGAAAAGTAGGATGACCCAGCAACAAAGTGTCAATGATTAATTAATAAAACATTAAATTGTAAAATTGTAATGAAAAATAAATTGTCAATGTGGTTTTAATCTATATCGTATTTTTAATTAGTGGGAGAGATGATCAATTATTTTATTGATCGAAGCTGGATGTATCAATAATGAAGGAAAATTGGAGGCTCAATAAGTGAACATTTTAATAATGTTGTACACATATTTATCGATTTTGCATTAAGTAATAATGCAAATGACAAAGATATCCATTGTCCATGTAGTAGGTGCAAATTGTTGAAGCATTTGATACCAGAAATGGTTAGAGTTCATTTGTGTCAGGACGGTTTCGTGCCGAACTATTTGGTATGGGATCGTCATGGAGAACTAGTAGCACCTAATCCTGTACAGTCAGAGGAGGTAATGAGTAATGAAATTGTTAGACAAATCTCGTGGAACATATAGTTGAAGATGCAGCACGTTCAATGTTCCCTACTACTCAATTTGTTGATGACAGTGTTAATGTTGAAGAAGAACAAAATATTGGAGCAAAATGTTTTTGTGATTTATTGGATTCTGCGAAGAAACCCCTTTGGGAAGACTGTATAAGAGACACCTAATCATCAGTAACTGCAGAATACATTGCAATGAAATCTAAATACAACCTCACAGAAGTTGGATTTACAGCTATTATACAAGCTGTGAAGTGGCATATGCTCCCGATAATATAATGTGTGAAAATCATTATGAAGTGAAAAAACTTATGTCGGCTTTTGGTTTACCCTACCAAAAAATAGATACATGTTTAAATGGTCGCATGTTGTTTTGAAAAGAAGATATCAATCTTAGGAATTGTAAAATATGTAATCAGGAAAGGTAGAAACCAAGAAAGAAGAAGGGAAAGGAAGTCCCGTATAAACTTATGCATTATTTACCTATTACCCTAGGCTTCAAAGGTTATATGCATCTTCTTTAACCGTGCATCATATGATATGACATAGTGTTAGAACATAGAAAGAAGGTACGTTAACACACCCAACAGATGGGGAAGCATGAAAGCATTTTGATCAGAAATATCTCTATTTGTAGCAGAGAGTCGTAATGTTAGACATGGTTTATGTATGGATAGATTTTCACCATTTTCTCGATTTGGTTCTAAATATTCATCTTGGCCTATAATCATTACACCTTATAACTTACCTCCATGGATGTGTATGCAAACTCCATATATGTTTCTCACAATTGCCGTCCCCGACCATGATGATCCGACACAAGGAATCAATGTTTATTTATAGCCGTTGATTGAAGAGTTGAAAACACTATGGTACAAAGGAGTTGAAACATACGACATCTCAAAAAAAAAAGAATTTTCATACATTTGATTCTTTGTGGTGGACTATTAGTGATTTTCCTGCGTATGAATTGCTTTCAGGTTGGAGTACTGCCGGTCGCCTAGCTTGTCCTTATTGCAAGGAGGAAACACGAGCATTTTCTTTACCGTATGGAAGGAAAATTTCATGGTTCGATTTTCATTGGTGTTTTCTTCATATTAATCATCCTTTTAGAAGGTACAAAAAAACTTTACAACTAATAGATACGAGCCCTTGCAACCACCAATGGTTTGGTCAAGCGAAGATATATATGAAATAGTAACGGATTTCCAAAGATACATAAAATCGGAGAAAAATTTGGAATTCAAGGTAAATAAACGATTCATAATTGGTGCAAAATTCTTTTTGGAGTTTCCTTATTGGAAAAATATGCTACTTTGTCAAAATATTGACGTGATGCACTATGAGAAAAAGTGTTTGACAACATTTTAAATACAATTTTGAATGTTAAAGGGAAGACGAAGGATGATTTGAAATCAAGATGTGATATCGCAGCAATATGTAATCGGCCTGAGTTTCATATCAAGCCAGATGACACAAAAAATCGAAAGCATGCTATGAGCTAGACAATAACCAAGTTAAAATACTTTTATAATGGGTAGAAGGATTAAGATTTCCTGACGGTATTTCCTCCAATATTCGTAAATGTGTCGACCATAAGAAAAACAGACTTAGTAGGATGAAAAGCCATGATTGTTATATTATGATGGAAATTTTTTTACCCGTTGCTTTTAAAGAACTATTGCTCGTAAAAGTTTGGACGATTGTAACATATTTTAGTTTGTTTTATAAGGAGCTTTGTTCTACTACATTAAAATTTGATCCTCCATGTAAACTTGAGGAAGAAATCCCTATACTGCTCTGCAAAATAGAGAAAATATTTCCTACAGGTTTATTTAACGTAATAGAGCATTTACCTGTTCGTCTTCCATCGGAAGCAGGTATTCGAGGGCCTGTGCAATATGGATGGATGTATTCATTTGAGAGGTATTAATGTTTAGTATGTTAAATATTAGTTTAATTACATGTATAAATAAATTTTAATTTGTAATAATCATTAATAGTTACTTAAATCATCGTAAGAAAAAAGTGAGACAGAAAGCACGAGTAGAAGGTTCGATTTGCAAATCATATATTGAAAAAGAAGCTTCATTTTTCTCTCTCATTATTTTAGTGATCATGTGAACTTAACGTTTGAAAGTGCTACGCGTAATGATGAAGGCAGTGATTAAGATGATTGTCAAGCGACTTTATCTATTTTTTAAAACATGGCCAACCTGTTGGTAAATGTGTGGAATATAGTTGGATGATGGAGATTACCATGTAGCACACACATTTATTCTTCTCAATTGTGCTGAAGTTGCACCATTTGTTAGGTGATATACATATATTCTTCTTAATGCATTATATCATCTACATATGCATATATAGACATATGCATACGTATATGTTAATTATAATGCAATATTTCTTCTATAATTGCAATTTTACAAATCTCAACATCCAAATGGCGATATCAGCAATGATTTCGCTACTTGGTTTTCAAATTACGTTTACAACATGACAAATTATGTGGTCGACGATGGATTGAAACATTTAGCTATAGGACCAAAAAGGAAAGTCAAGATCTATCCAATATTCTTAATTAATGGATATAAATTTAACATTAAAGAATACGGTGCTAAAAAATTAACTAACAATACCGGTGTATTTGTTAAAGGTAGTGACGATCCAAATGATCATGTAAATGATTTTTATTGTGTGTTAACCCAGGTTTTGCAATTGACATATTTCACAAGACCTGCAGAAGAAGTTTTTTGTTTAAATGCAACTGGTTCAGCAACGTTCCATGTTTTGGAATCAACGTGTGCCTAAATTATAATTTTGTAGAAATAAAATATACCTCGCGTTATTATAAGTACGATCCTTTTATATTTTCCAAACAAGCTTTTCAAGTTTATTAAGCTCTGTATCCATCTCTACGAAGAGATAAAGCAGATTGGTCTGCTGTTTTTAAAACAAAGGCAAGATATACATTTGATGGACATAATATTCCAAACGAACAAGCTTATCAACAAGATATCGAGGAAAATACTGGAATAATAATAACCGATGATCAAACTAATTTTGGACCTCTAAACGATGAATCAAATGCATTAATAGAAGCATTTGAGACTACAAAGGGACAAAACATTGAGTACGAAACAGAGTCTGAATCAGAAAACGAGGAGGACTGATTAATAATCAACATTTCGGGAGAAGGTAAATTCTGTGTTTATTTATGTTACAAGTTCTCATTAAAAATGACATGTTCTGCTAATGATACGTTTAGTCGTAATCTGTTTCATATTTATGTTCTGCCATAATGTATGTTTCACATAATTAAATGATATATTTATCATATATGATATGTCTGTAACAGGTACTATATATGTCTTTTTTCCGTAGACGTAGCACTTCCCATACAAGATCTCCCTCTTCTTCTTAGAGAGGGACTAGTGCGCCTTCGGCTAGTGATGGCAGTGGCCCATCATAAGAGGCAGCTCTTCCTACGGTCTGGTTATAGACCAAAGGTGATGGATCGTAAGTATTAAATTTATTTCAACATTAACAATATTTTCTATATGATCTATTATATATTAGTCTTGTTTTATTAAATGTTTGTTTCTTTTTAACACGGTGGCTTCGAACTCAAGCCATCAGCTATATTGTTCTCTGTATCTAGACAGGCATATATGAGCAAGATGATTACCCATTGGCCCAAGTGGAGCAAGATACCGGATAATATTGGAGAGAGCATTTGGCAGGACTTCGTGGTAAGTGTAAATTTATATTTTGCATTTTCTATTTGATTCTAGACCACTTTATATATTATAGACTATTTATAAGAATGTTTAACTTTCATTTTCTCAACGTGTAGCATTCGGTGGACCTACAAGAGAATGATCTTTCCCTAGTGCAGCGCCATTGAAACAGCAAAATTGCCAAGAGTTATAGGGATACAGTGTCTGCTATGAGAAAAATGGGAAAAAAAATCGAACTGGATGAGTGCTAGTGTGTGGGAGGCCTAAGTCGCATGCTGGAGCAATGAGGAGTTCCAGGTAAGTTTACCACATATTAATTACTTTAAATTGTTGCATGTATTTAATGCAAAATTTAGAACTGTAAAATGTTATATTCACTTTAAATTTGCAGAGGGAGTTAGATGGGAACTCCGCAAACAGAAACAAGAATCCCGTCACACATCGTGGTGGTTCCAAGTCATTCTAGTATCATCGCGAGGATTTGGTAAAATTTTATATTTTAAGTTATAAGTTGTTAATAGATAGTTAATGAACAATAATATATATATATATATATATATATATATATATATACATATTCATGTTTCAGGAAAGAGCACGTGTGGGTCCTGTGTCGTATTGGGATGTTTTTGCTCATACTCATGCCCTGAAGCAGACCGACGATTCGGGCTCAGTCGTATACTCATGGGAGCATGATGATAAAGCGATTACTGCCTATGTTAGTATATTATAAATAATTTAATAGTTATCAATTAATTAAGTACACATTTATAGATATTTTAATTAGTGTTATATATACCAATGGCCATTCCAACTTTTTGTTATTAGTATAGCGATTAGTCTACTTAGAAATGATTAATGTTATTTCAATTAATGTTATTTATACTCAATTGTATTTTGCATTCAGCAAAAATTCTAAGAAGATTGGCACAACTGCTGGCTGAGACAGGACGAGATGAGTTGATGAGGAGAACACTATTTTTGAGTCTGTCATGGATCCACCATCCCACAGCAGGCGCTATGGATTTGGGAATCAAGCGGTAATTTTCAAAAAATAACCTAAATTCAAATATTGCATATTTTTCAATTAAAGTTATGTAAATTACGTTTATGATATTGGAGACATTATAACAATTCATTTTTATTCGCATGTCAGGACATCTCAAAAGGCGTATAAGATGGCTCAAGACGAAGAAGAAATTACAGAGCTATGAGTCCAGATCGCTGAGCTGCAGGAGTATGAACGGTGTCATGCTGTGTAGGTAGAGCAGCTGAACTAACGCTTGGCGGAGTATATGGAGCAGCACGGGTGGTTTCCTTCGTCGAGTGGTTTTGCAGGGGATGATGAGTGATACTAGGTATGTTCTATTATGTTTTTTATCTGTATATATACGCTTCGAGTGGGTGAGGATGTGTTTGATACATTTTGATGGATTGTATATTATCTTATGTGGATTTTAATATGCATGTGTTAGTGGAGTTATTGGATGTTGGTTTAGAGATGAACGTTGTTGGAATTTTTGAATTATGTTGCTTTATAACTTGGATATGGACTTGTTGGATGTTGATTTTTTGGATTATGTTGGATTTAGGTATGGATTTTTTGGATTAATATTATGTTTGGTTATTTATATGATTAGTGGTTTATATATGCTTGAAATGGAGTTGTTATGTGTATTGATGGATGTGTAGTGCCTTAAAGGCAGTAGACTTAAAAATAGAAGAAGAAAACACCTAGATTTCCGATGGCTACCGATGGCTTATAGGTCATCACATTCCAACTGCTTTCGACAGTTGGCTATGGCAAATTTTGACGATTTTCGACGGCTTTGGATGGCAATTTGGTGATTCTGATTGGCCACGTGTCCAAAATGGCCATTAGAAACCGTCCCAAATTATCGTTGGTCACCGTCGAAAATATGTAGTTGATGCTGTCAGAAGACGTTACGAAACGAGATACACATTCCGACGAACTTTCCTACGGTTTCCAACGGACTTCCGATGGCATATATCCGTCGAAAACACTGTTGTTCTTGTAGTGGAATGTCTATAACTATAATACATTGCAGCCACGCTAAAATGTTATTGATTTGAGTATGTGATAAAGTTCAATCTAGTATGAGTTTCACATCCAAGAATATTCGTTAATGAATCGAGCTTTTTTCTGTTTCATCTCTTGGCCTATATCTTATTGTAGTACAGGTTATAAATTAATCTTCAGTTGCATCTCTTTGCCCATATGAAACTATTATAAAAGATCGGTAGGCTATTTAGGCTTTGTAATTACATTTTTACCGTACATTGCTGATAATCGAATATAACTTTACCTCAAATATAACTCAACCAATGTTAGTATAACATTTAGCAGTTTATTGAAGACCATAATGTTCTATTTGTGCAATATTCATCAGAACAATTGATACAAACCAAACATTCAAGGCATCATAATATAATATTTCTATAAGATTACATGTTACTTGCAAATATAAAAGGACAATTTTTCGAAGAAGACTCCTCAAAATACAAATTACAGTTTTAGGCTTCATTAAAAGCTTATTGCAAAACTAGGCCTGGTTTTGATTAATGATATAATTGATTGTGCAAACATTAAATTATTTTTTATACGTAAAGCTTGCGCATTCCAAAAGTGCGCAAGCTCTTTGTACATAACATGTGCAATCCAAATATGCGTAAGCTTTACATATAATGCTTGCGCATATATGGATTGCGCAAGCTCGGGCTTCAAGTAGACAGAGAGCACAGATCTGCATTCATTTACCTACTTCCTCCTTTTCCTCACAAAATCCTTCTTAATTCTCATTCCAAACCAATCCAAGTCCTCATTTACATTATTCTCCACTATTCCTTGAAGAAACTACTTGATTAAGCTAAAAATGGAAGGATGCTCTTCATCCATGGTGATTAGAGGTAAAAATAATTTAAGTGTAAATTGATTTTTAGTTAACAAGTGATTGTTGTTGTTAACGGACAAAGTAGTGGTGTTGATGTCGACCACAATTTACTCTTACGGTCGGTGTCATTGTTGAAAATAGAAATAGAAATAAAGTAATCCTAAAACCTAAACCCTAGATGGGTAATAGATGTTTGAATGATTAATTTGTTGATCTATATAATGTTGAATTGGCTCCCGAACCCGAAGGTAGAAGTGTTCTCTATCTTCAAGAACAGCATAGAAGCCAAAATGATGAGCTTATGGAGGTATTTATTTTATGCACAATGCATTAATGGTAAACCAAATGCAACTATGAATTACTAATTTCAATTCTTTGATAATTATCAGGATGTGGAAACAATTAATCTTTGCAACCATTCGAGCAAGCTAAAGAAAATAGACTTTAAAGATCCTAGGTTGGAACAGAATCCAAGAATTGTCAGATTTTGGAAAGCTATGCCAATTGACTACATTTGACTAGATCATCACTTTATTACGGCTTTGTGCGATAGATGGAGGCCGGAGACAAATACTTTTCATTTAAGAGTTGGTGAAATAACGTTAACTCTAGTCGATGTTTATTTTTATTTTGGTCTAGGCACAAACGACTACCTGTATGTTCACAAAATTTGGATATCGATTATTTGGAATTGTATCGTGATTTGCTTGGTATTTTTCCACCTAAAGTGGTTGTTAAGTCTAAAAGTGAGCAAACAATGACATGGTTTAAAAGTGGATTTTTTGAACCACTACCAGAAGGTGCGACCGATTTTGATATACTTCGCTGCAGTCGTGCTGTCATATTGTACTTTCTAAGTTGCCATCTTTTTCCAAATCATTCGAAAGGTAGATTGAATTTGAAAATTTTATCATTTCTAGATCATTTAGCAAACTGTGGTTACCATTCTTGTGGCAGTGTTGTACTTTGCTTTTTGTATAGTAAGTTGACAAATGTTGCCTTGCAACGAAGAAAAGTTTTAGGGGGTTTTGCAACGTTGTTGCAAATATGGTCTTGGTCTCATATTGCTATTGGACGACTGTCTGTAAGAATATCTATTGATTTAGATTTATATCTTCCATTCAAGTGTAGGTGGAATTGTGCTAGGAGTTGGCATGAAACGCCAAAACATGTACAGTTTTACCTAAATGAATTGGATTTGTTAGCGGATGACGCCATTACAAGGGAACCATATTCTTTGGTGAACAAATTTGGGCATTCGGACATCGAGTATATGCTTGTTGGTTGGATCGATAAGAGCAGACTGATTCTTTTTTTGGACTTTGAATTATATGCTCCTTACCCGAGTAATGAGACAGTTTGGCTTTGACTATCAGTACATTCCCGATCCCGTTGTGCCCTTAGACCCATAAACCCCTAGTTGGATAGCATTTTTGCAGGAAAGTATTACGTTATGAAATTCCAGAATTGATCGTGCCGAATAAGCGTGTGATCCCCTGACACCGTTGAGTGAGTACGAATATTGGTATTGGCAAATTACTTGCCGTTATATTCTAAAAAAGTCGGCAAGGAAATTGGTTGCATACATTCCCCGTAGGCAATCTTCAACCAAAAGTGATCAAATCAATCTTTAAGAAAAAGAAAGCAGGTGAATCAATATAATATCATAACCAATATATTTCACCAAAAAAATCAAGACTGCAGTTCTATAGTACATTTAGACCCAAAATCACTTCGATCTTTATCCAATGGCTAACTAGCACACAAACATGTTAAAACAAAAACAAACATTTCATAATTCATATTCAAAATACTACAGTTCAACAAAAAATCCAAATTTGACAACGTAAACCTAGGCCCAAATGACTACCAAAATCTTGTTCTCCCGTTGGTTTCCCTTAATTCTTCATTCCCCTTTTTGAGACGTCTAATTTCGGCTTGCAATTCGTAGGCATAATCGAGTCCCCTTTCACACAATAGTTGATCAATCGATTTAAAATAATTACAACAATCAACTTCTCTAGGATTCGGTCTGTGTTCATTGTACGAACTACAACCGAAAAATCTTCGCCTGGCGTTCTTTTGCTTTCCACAAATGACCACAACACACATTTCTCCTCAATAACAATTTGGATATGGTAGTGTTCCCCATGGCATGGATGGACCAATAGGATGTACAGGTGCTGTCATATTTCCGTCAACGCTAATTTGATGACCGGGTCTTTCGGTAGAAACAACTTTACATAAACAAGCGTGTAAGGTTGATGGACCAGAATGGAATTTATGTGGTATTGTTTCAAATTGTGTTTTCGGAACATGATCAACATCAACGTCAATATGACTTAAGCTTGCAACACCGATTTGTGCTTCTAGTAATTCACAATGTTTCATTAAGTTTCATCGTCAATCTCCCAAACATTCATGTCTACCTCAAAATAAACAGCAAAACATTAACATATCAATTAGGGTTTCTAATTTACAACTAGGTTTTCCTGTGTCATTAATCTTTACCAAAGTTTACAACAATAAGAACACCATTACCTAGTACTTACCATCACTAACAACAATAGCTTTTAATTTCAACAACAACAAAAATAGAAAATTTGACCACCATTTTTATCAACATAAATTATTACCTTTGTTTTGTAAAGATGAAGAAGATTCTTCCATATATAATTTAGCAACTATTAGGTTGATAAGGTAATTTCGAATTTGGATAATTTAAAAATTGGGTTTGGGATGAGAGCTCTGAGGGATTTTGAGAGGAAGATGATGAAGGGTTGGAATGAGTGCAGATCTTTGCTCTCTGTCTACTTGAAGCCCGAAATTCATCTTGCGCAATCCATATATGCGCAAGCATTATATGTAAAGCTTGCGCATATATTCATTGTGTAAGTTATATTCATAGAGCTTGCGCACTTATGTAATGCGCAAGCTCTACGTATAAAAAAAATTAATGCTTGCGCAATCCATAATTGCGCAAGCATTAATCAAAATCAGTTCTAGTTTTGCAATAATTTTTTAATGAAGTCTAAAACTGTAATTTGTTATTTTTAGGTGTCTTCTTTGAAATATTGTCCTACATTAAAATTCAAATTCGTACTCTATCTAATGTGACAACAATAAAATGAAGATTCTGTAGACTATAACAGTTTATGATATTTGTTTAATGATATAAACACACACACACACACACACACACACATATATATATATGTTTATACATACATGTGTGTGTATGTACGTATTTCTAAATGTGTATGATACAATACTATTATAAAATCATGGATAGAAGTAAACAAATGAAATTTTATTTCAAAAATTATTTTTTTCAATACAATTTCAAATAGAATACATTTACAACATAACTTCCGCTACATTTTATATTTTCATATACAATACTATTTTATACTCTCATATACAAAATTATTTTTCTCTCTCATATACAATACACTCACTCATTCCTCGAATTCAATTTGTTATCTTCTTGCTTCTACTGTCTTCCCTCCAATCAACTACTCCGCTAGTCAAATAACAACGCGGTAAAAAGAAAATTGAAACTAATTCATACTGCAGAAATATAAATAGTTGGTAACTCAACAATTTCTTCGGTCTATTAGTTTTGTTCATTTCATATTTTTGAAATATGCACCAAAAATGTACACGAGCAACCTACGATATGCATATTGATACATGGTGAATATCACAAGGTCGAGCATATACACAAAACATACTTGCGTCAATTCAATTGCAGGGACCAATGCAAGGTCAAGCTGAATAGCTCAACATAAGCAGTGCGAGGTCAAGCCTCATTGTCTTAACACAAGTGTTAAGATAATGAACTCAAACATGCAGCAAATAAAACAAGTGCAACAGGCGCAAAGATGCAACCGGGCGAACAAAACGATCAAGTTTAAAAATACAAAGGGTTTTAACATGTCAATATCTCTGCAAAAATCGGATCATATCAAAATTTACATCAGGCTACATCACAAAACGCAAAGTACCAGAGCATTAAAGCAGTGCATAAGCACAAGGCAAGCATAAGGGAGTTTACATTGCAAGTATGCATGAGTTCAGAAAACAAACCAGACCGGTAGCTTGCAACAAGATGGAACCACATCACAAATCATTAGAAGAAACGCAACATGGTGCACAGGCGTAAGGAAGTACAAGTACACAGGCATGCACACATTCAGGCACACACCGAGACAAAAGTCAACACACGATACAAAGCAAACTCAAGTACAACATCTACAGGTCAGCTTCACTACACTGACAGCAACATCAAGTGCAGCAAATGAACATTATACAATCTCACTACTGCATTCTAATCCTAAGAAATTCAACATGAAGCATCATCTTCTATGTTGTATTCAGGCTCGGCCCCAAGGCAAGGCAACCAAGGCGGCCGCCTATGGAAACAGATCAGAGGGGGGCAACAGATCGGAGGGGGGCAACAAACTTCTAAATTTCTTTTAACTGATTTGTTTAATTTATATAAAATGGCAGTCATTATTAAGAGATGCTTCAGTGTACTGGTATGATTTTCCACATCCTCGTCTGTAACAGCCCGCAAATCCGTACCCCTTGAACGAACGACCCTCGGCATGCCTCGATTGAGGATTGAACTCCTCGAACAAGTTGATTCGTACGGCGCGAAAATCGAATGAGGTGGATTTCGATTTCGCGAGCATCACCATCCTTCTTTCGTTTCCGCTATTATGAGTTGAGACAGAATTATACAGGAGGGAGACGAGATTTCGCGCGGCCATATGATGAAAAGGGGGAATCGTTTTTAACTGAATCGAATAGGAGAAGATGGGACTCGATTCTTCTCTGATGTTGGAAAACTCGGCCATTTTTATTTTTATTGTTTTTCAAACGAGCTGTGAGGATTTTTCTTGGATGGGAAAGGAAAAATAGGGTTTTTCTTCTAAACGAACCAATATCTCATTTTATTTTATTTTCGTAAACGTAGAAGCTTACTAAAGAAGATAACGCCATTTTTTTCCAATCGTCAGAAGGAAGATAAGAATGGACGAAATAAAAAGTAGGGGTGAGGCGTATAAGAGAAGATTCGATTATTAATTTAAATTCAATTTGATTGTTCTAGGCATTAACCACTCGTACGACTCAACAGTAACTCCAAACAATGTGAAAACTGAAATCCGATAAAAAAAACATTACGGATCTCATGGCGCTGGTTTCATCGTATTCCGAGACCGTGCCTCGGAAGGCTATTTATTTTATTATATTTTTTTCAATTTAAACAATATAAAATTTCAAAACCGAACAAACCACTGCTAATTTCAATTTTACAACTTCTATTATTTCCTGTATTATCAATATAAATTTTACAAGCCTTCAAATTATTTTTAAGAGGCTTAAAATTCTAAATTCAACAATTTACCCAACTTCACTTATTTAATTCAATAATTCAATTATCAATTAAATAGTGATATTTGAAATTCAAGTTAATAATTAACTTTTAAATATATAAAATCAATTAAATATTCCAATTTTAAATGCTCAAAAATTCCAGGTCGTCACATTCCTCCCCCCTTCAAAGAATTTCGTCCCCGAAATTACTAGCTATGAAGAATGGTACTATACCTGTTTCTCCACTTACCTAAACTAGTGGGTTTTACAACTCACAAACTAAACAGTATTTAACAATACCTAAACCATCTTTTAACTAGAACACCCCCAATCTTCCTAACCTTTCCAACTTCTTCCATAAGGTGCCTACCGAATCATTTGCCCAATCCATTTAAATTTAAATTTTAAATCTAATTTAAAAATCAAAAATTTCTCAAAAATTTTCTAACTCCTTAAATTTCTGAAAAATTTCGCCAGCGTCTCCTTTGCGCGGCTAGCTCGGTACTACTACAAAATGGCTCTACGGCCTCCCAAATCCAAAAAGAAAACAAAAAGCCAAGTGGCTCAATCCAAAATCCCAATCAAATTTCATACCAAATTTAAATACATACCTTTTTGACGAGCATTTCAAATTTATCTACTTGAAATCAAAAACAAATTCTCTTTTCCCTTTTATAACACCTGCATAACCTGCTCAGCACTAATATCCAATCACAACATCCCAAAAACATTTTATCGATTTCCCTACCAAATGTCAATATTCGTCCAAATATCAACTTAGAATATATTTGCAATAGTCACTTTCCAATTAAGAATTCACTATTCCTTCCTTAAGTTTGGTATAAGTATTTAATATACTTTTTTATATTCATCATCACCTTACCACTTCAGTTTATATCATTTCTATTCAAATTAATTCTTTCATTTTCATATGAATTCAATTTATCTTTAACTCTGAGTATTTAAATTTTATTTTCATTTATAACCAATTTATGTCATTACGTTAAATTGGTTTAATTTACTAACTTATTTTAGTTTCCAATTTGAATTTGTTTGTCGTTAACAAAAATTCCAAAATTTTCCAAAATTTTCTAACTCCCAAAATTTCTGAAAATTTTTGGCAGAGTCTCCTTTGTACGGAGGAGCTTTTGCAATTTGACAAAAGAGATAAATATATATACATCGACCCACCCGGTCGGAAAAACCAAAAACAGTTCATATTTCCTATTTTTAATTGCGTAGGCGTACCTTATTTAGCATTTTAAGCAAGCGGGTAATTATTTTTAGCAAATAGCACTACCAAATCCAGCCTCACGGCTTCCAGGTACCTGTACTTACTCAGTTTAAACTTGTAAGTGCCAAATATAAGAAGTTTAACATATTTAACTTACTTGCAATAGTTAAAACATATGACTTCTGAAAAGAAATTTACACCAAACATCTTTCCGCAAGCAATCTATATAGCTTCCATGCTACTTCAACTATTTCAATCAATTTACAATCCATTTTCATTCAATCTGAATTGTTTTCGATCCATTCGTATACAACTTCATCAATTTGAATAGTTTAAAACTCAATCACTTACATTAATTTATTTTTAAGCAAATCGAACTCATATTTAGTTCAATTGCTCTCAAAATCAATTTATTTTACTTTTATCAACTCATAGAATTTTAACTACTTCCATTTATATCCAATGATAATTTATTCTTTGTAATTTGACAAGATCTTTGTGAATAAATAAGTACTTGAGTTTTATAATCAATTTTAAATGGATTTCAACTCAATTTATACTCAATTCTATTCCATCTTAAATTTATTCTCAATCCATATATCCTCATTTTCATTGCATTTCAAATTTTAATCCATTCACTTGCATTTCATTTTATTAATCAAATTAGTTTATTCAAAACCATTTACAATCTAGGTTCATCTTAATTGCCAATTAAATTCTCCCTTTTATTTTAATCTATCCTCACTCATTTATTTAGCTCAACGCATTCCATTTAAATTTCATTTACCATCCATTTATTTACATTTCATTCCATGTTAGTTTATCCCAAACTATTTTATTTAGTTCAAAGACAATCCAAGCTATTTCATTCAATTAACCATTTCTCAACTTATTTAAACTACATTTCATTTGATACTTACTTATTCCATCATTTATTTATTCAATATAATTAGTTTATCCACATTCACTTAAACCATTCTAATAAACTTGAAACATTCTATTTTCCCTATTGTCTCAAGTTATTTCAATTCCTTAATAATTTTAAATGATTTACAATTATTTATTCTCGAATCCCATTCCATTAATATTACTTATAACTCATCGAATTTTATTTCGATTAAAAATTTATCTTCACTTGATTTAAAACCAATCCAATATTATTAAACTTAATTTTAAGTTGAATTCAATTCAACTCCTTTCCATCTTTTGGCTTAAGTTTATTCACTCTAATTTATACTTGAGCTCATTCTCATTTTGCAAACCAAGTTCTCTTTTCAATTTAACTTGATTTTATTTCAATCCAATCTCATTTTAAATCTGCAAATTTCATTTGATTGGTCATTATAAAATTTAACTTTCCAGATTCAACTCATTCAATTTATTATCTGGCTATTTTTTTTTCCAGTTATCTTTACTTATTTGAATTTTATTTACACATTCAATCCATCACTATTTTAATTCATTTCCATTTTTATTCTTTACATTTTCAATTACATTTAATTTATTACCGCTTCAAGTTAAATTTAAATTAATAACCCAAGTTCTGAATCCACTATCCATTCTCAATTTACCACCCAAATTTATGAACTCATAGTTCAATTTCATTTCACCAGCAATTTAAGTCGAATTTAATTTATCCCTTGAGTTTATTTCCAAACTTCATCATAAACTCATAATTCAACTTTACTTAACTACATTGGGTTCTTAATACATATTTCATTATATAATTCATTATCTAAATAGTCTTTTCTTTTCCCAACTTATATTTCAGAACTTGATTTTAAGTCTCAAAGTTTCTTCATTTAAATTTGCTTAAGTTCAATTTACTTTAAAATCTTCAAGTTTGATCTTCAATTTATTTTTCAATTCACCAAACAATTTTTATTTTGGATTTTGTATTCCATTTTCAAATTTTATAAGCCACAATTTATTATTTTATACAATTCCATTCATCATAAACTTATTATTTACACTTATTTATAACTCAAGCATATTCTTTTATATGCTATTCTGATTTATTTAACTCAATCAAACTCTCACCCAATTTATTTCTTATCCACCTTATTTTCCAGTTATCCAGGTAAGAATTTAAATTTCATTCACTAATTCGATTGAATTCTCATTCCAATCCAATTTTGCTAACTTAAATTTACTTAACTCAATTTCAACTTGATTTCGAATACAACTAGATATTAATTTCAGCCCAACCAATTAATTTCAATCCAGTTATATTTTTATTTCATCAATCCAAGTTAATTTCATTTTAACTCTTCACTTTAGATTTATATTCTATTATCCAACACTTAATTTTCTTCCTGATTTAAGAATCATTTTCCAAAACTTCGGTTTCAAATTATTTTGAAATCCCTAACATTTCAAAATCACACTTCTCAAAATTTAAACCAACCCTGGTTTTATTCCCAACAAATTTCCTTTGAAATTTTCAAAAACAAACAGGTTTTCCTAAACAAATCACTTTGGTAGCAATCTGTCACTCAGAAATTCGAAAATGAATACTGATGATGCGGCCGTCATCATCAGAATTATTTTCCAATAATCCAAGTGATTTCAATGCTATTCCACTTCCAAAATCTTTTTTTAAAACAATTTCCACTCAGAAATACTCCCAAAACAATAATGTTATTGTTTATCTTCAAAACACTTCGATAACATTCCCAAAATCTCTGAAATTTTGAATTTCCAAATTCTGCTTAAATAAATTTTTAACTATAATTCATTTGCACAGCTTATGTTCATACAAATTCTCATTTGATTATATTTCAATTCATAAATTGCATCTATAATTCATATTTATAAATTTCATTCTATAATGAATTTATCCCTTAAATTTTAATTATATTTCAATTTCTAGGTAAATTTTCACTTAACAATGATAATAATTCAATATTATTCTTCCTAACATCCAAACAATCATATATTAGATAATTAGTTTACAAAAAATTTCTTTATATCGAAAATATATTTTTGGGTAAAATTATTTCATTCACCCACATTTAAAACAATACCGTGTCGATTGTTCTATTCAAGTGTTTAGAAACCCCTTCAATACAGTTGCGCAGACTGTGTCGACGAAGGTTCATATGCCACTCAATAACCCAATCAACACGATATTAAAACAATTTATATTCACTAACAAATACGCACTCATATCTATTAATACGCTCAAACTCATTTTAGAGTACTTCGTACTCTAATTTAAATGAGTAATTCCCACCAGAGCCAAGGTTATCACCAACCTAAGCTCTGATACCAACTGTAACAGCCCGCAAATCCGTACCCCTTGAACGAACGACCCTCGGCATGCCTCGATTGAGGATTGAACTCCTCGAACAAGTTGATTCGTACGGCGCGAAAATCGAATGAGGTGGATTTCGATTTCGCGAGCATCCCCATCCTTCTTTCGTTTCCGCTATTATGAGTTGAGACAGAATTATACAGGAGGGAGACGAGATTTCGCGCGGCCATATGATGAAAAGGGGGAATCGTTTTTAACTGAATCGAATAGGAGAAGATGGGACTCGATTCTTCTCTGATGTTGGAAAACTCGGCCATTTTTATTTTTATTGTTTTTCAAACGAGTTGTGAGGATTTTTCTTGGATGGGAAAGGAAAAATAGGGTTTTTCTTCTGAACGAACCAATATCTCATTTTATTTTATTTTCGTAAACGTAGAAGCTTACTAAAGAAGATAACGCCATTTTTTTCCAATCGTCAGAAGGAAGATAAGAATGGACGAAATAAAAAGTAGGGGTGAGGCGTATAAGAGAAGATTCGATTATTAATTTAAATTCAATTTGATTGTTCTAGGCATTAACCACTCGTACGACTCAACAGTAACTCCAAACAATGTGAAAAATGAAATCCGATAAAAAAAAAACATTACGGATCTCATGGCGCTGGTTTCATCGTATTCCGAGACCGTGCCTCGGAAGGCTATTTATTTTATTATATTTTTTTCAATTTAAACAATATAAAATTTCAAAACCGAACAAACCACTGCTAATTTCAATTTTACAACTTCTATTATTTCCTGTATTATCAATATAAATTTTACAAGCCTTCAAATTATTTTTAAGAGGCTTAAAATTCTAAATTCAACAATTTACCCAACTTCACTTATTTAATTCAATAATTCAATTATCAATTAAATAGTGATATTTGAAATTCAAGTTAATAATTAACTTTTAAATATATAAAATCAATTAAATATTCCAATTTTAAATGCTCAAAAATTCCAGGTCGTCACATCGTCAATGTGCAGAGTTCATGTCTGCCTGGTGGGATTATTTTTTCTGTATGTGTTTACATTTTTCTTCCATCTCATATTCGTCTTGGGCAACCAAAGTTAACGGGCCGGGCCAGGTTGTATTGAGATACAAATGCAACAAGTAGTTCACATTCAATTACCAAGCAAGAGATGAAGTATACATCAACCTATTCTATCACTCTGGCATGTACGTATATACATATATGTATACATATACATGTGTAACATTTTTTAGACACAATCAGAGGTGCACGCGCAAAACTACTAGCAGCGGAAAACTAAAATGCAAAATTCAAAGTTAACTTTTGAGAGCAAAGAACAAAGCATTGGATAAAATGCACAAAGTCGGATATTGTCAGAAATCAGCAAAAGTGTATATACGCAGGTTGAAATATTCATGCAGCATTTTCAAAATATACTGAAATACTGAACAAGTCAAAGATCATCAAACCATCTACCCAAGAAAATTAACTGAAATATTCAAACCAAAAAAATAGGGAAACGATCCCTAAAATATTAATTATCATCATCGGCAATTTTTGAAGTTGAGAAGGAACAAATACTGAAACAAAATCAAAAAATCAAAATCGTACCCAATTATTAATCGCAAATTTTCTCGACCAAGGAAGCAACCGCGCTCTTCAATAATCAGACAATTAAACAAAACAACCACAGAGGAGTGAAGCGACGAATTTTTGAAGGGGCGACTTCAATTTGAAACCCTAAAATCAGATCATAAGAGCAAAAGATATTTGGCAACAAAATGAATGTGGGATGAAGAGTGAAAGGGGAGAACGTGTTTTTTAATCTTATATGGGCCATTTTTTGTGAACAATTTTGTTTTAGGCCAATTTGTATTAGGTTTATTTTTCCTTTTTAATGGTATTTTGTTTTTTAAATTTTACAAAACTCTAGTTTTAACTAGGTTCGAACTAGGGGAAATTCTCAACTTCAGGTGTAACATCATAGAATTTTATCATTCTGATTTTGAATACTTAATTAATTTTGAATATTTAAATAATTGGTTCTTAAAATATAAATAACTTACATTCAAATATAGGGATTGTTTAAATATTTGAATTATGAATTAAAATATTAATTAAATGAATTTAATAGTCTTATTTAACTCCTTTTAACTAATAAATAATAATGGTGAACTCATTTTTTAGCAAAGCTAGCTGGCTTTATAGTGGGCCGCACCACTGAATAAATAATGTGAAAACAGGTGTTCTGCATATGTACACAACAACTAAATTGGAGAAAAGAGCCTATACAACAAAGAAAAATAAAGCACAGGAGCTAGTTAAAAAAACCTAAACTACTAATCAAAAAAGACTACGCGCCTTCTAAAGAGGCACCACCACTGCCAACATCAGACAACGGGCTAATAATGTGAGCATGCCCAGAGAAAAGAGCAGCCAGATTCAGATCAAAACCTTCAGACAAAGGAAAGTAAATAAATTTCCTATCCCAACTGATGTCATAGAACTTACTTTTATTCTCCTCACCAATCTCACCAACCCTAGCAAGGGACAGACCCTCACCCTTAGTGTGATATATAAGAAAACAACTCTCACCCTCAATAACACTGATGAAAGCATAAAAAGTGTCAGTCTCAGGCAAGTACCGCATATCAAATGGGATATGAACTTAGGCCCGCTCCTCAGAATTCCAAATAATAGAATCAGACAAAATAGTAGTAGCAATATAAGACTGGGCCGTACCAACAAGAGCAACAACAGTAGGAACATCACTAGTAGAAGCATCAATGGTAGGGGTAACAGTGGGGTTAGGAGCAATCTTCGGTACCCACTTCCTAATAAGAGGATGAGGAAGTGGAACCCGAGCAGATAGAGGAACATGGATAGCAGAGGTAGATCTAGTACACGTAGACGAAAGGTGCCCAAAGGACTGACAAAACGTACAGATCTCCAGTTTCTAACTATAGCGAACTCTAACCTCAGCAAAATGGCTCTCATCAAGTCTGACTTTCAACACCAAAGGAAAAGATTTGTCAAGTGTTATTTCAATTAGATCTTTGGCATAAACTAATCTCTTTCTAGCTACTGTGTTAGTGTCATAACATATCACCTTGCCAATAAGGCCTGCTAGCCAATCAATCCCGATCAGAGGTTGAAGAAAAGATGGAATGTGAGAAAAGTGGGCCCAAATAGTAATAGATAACACCTGATCCTTTACCCTAAAATTGGGCCCAGATAGGAATAGATAACACCTGATCTTTTACCCTATCGACAGACGGACTCCAGGTTGTAATAATGAAAGGTTTCCCATCAATGAGAATTGGATCGGCCTCTAGAATACATTGTCTTTCATCACTACGCGAGAGAACATTACATTATCGAAATGAACACTTAATCCCCCTTTAGACTTCCATACCTGGTTGGAACGCGCTTTAACAAGATGGTAGGCAGGATTGGAGTCGAGGAAAAAACCCACCATAAAATCCTTCCAATAATGAAATCAGCCTTAATTACTTCCACTTGTGGAATTATAATTCAGCCGATCTCTACTTTATCAAAGCAATAGGGAGAATGCACAACGGTATTTTTTGGCAATTTGGTGAAAAAAGACGACCACTGTAGAACAACCCGTGGAGGAGATGCAACCTCAGGAACTAGAGTTGCACCACAATGAGATAAACAAGGGAGGGGATAACCTTCTCGGCATTTACGCGAGCACATGAGAGCAACTTCGAGACTGAACAATGTCAGGAGATACGAACCCAACTGGCACAACTACACTTGCTAAATCAACTCCGACATCAATAGCCAAAGCCACCTCCTTATCAGCCAAACCCCCACATCTGTTATTGATAAGCTCAGATTATACAAAACCCAAATCAGACTCAACAGGAAACCCAACATCCATAATCGAATAAGAGTTAATACAAGCAGATGCTAAGTACAGAGACAGGAGGGTCTCACCAGATTTCGAAGTACATCCAAGTAAAGGAAGAGCGGATAAAACTTGGGAGTTAATGACTTTCAATAACCTAGATAGAGGGTTTTCACTTACCGTCTCAGGCACGGCAAGGTCACCCACAGATAAAGAGGCAGCAGAAATATCGGATTCAATACTCGGAGACTCAGACGCGTTGACGTTTGAAGAAACGACACTAATTTCCATGCCAAAATGTGGAAGGGAGCGCTCCAGATCTAGCTTCGAGCACTTCTTCTTTGGCATTGGGAAAAGTCGAGGTAAAGGGGAGGAAGGGAGAGCCGAGCCAAATGACGAAGCAAGGAAAAAGTCAGACAATGGAAGAAGCGGACCAGAGAACTCCTGAACTCATTTTTTAAATTTATTTGCAATAATAAATAGTTCGTAGAAAAATAATAAGAAAATCAATTATTAATAAAACGAATTGATTTTTAATGACGTATTTTAAATAAATTTATAGGATTTTTCCATAATTTTTAATTTGAAAAATATTCAAATTTTCGTTTAACGTGTATTTCGGCAAACGATGGTATTTTTGAAATTTCACATAATAAGACAATCAGCGTATTTAATTGCTGTCTTATGATCGTATTATCGTACGTGATCGTACTTATGTTTTGTCATTCGTGGTTTGTACACAAACGAAATTCTTTGTAGAGTCGTACCAAAAATTGTTGAATAAACAAACCTCTACACATAAAACTATTCTTCATTTCCACTGTCCCTCTTTTCATTTTAACTTTCCCTCTCTTTCATTCTATTTTTCTATTTATAGTAAAAAGGAAAAATCAAACTTCCTTCTTGAAAAATAAAAATCAAAAGATTCACTCAATGAAAAATCATGAAATTTAGATTCGTTGAGTTCATATGGGTGCAAGGATTGAAGCTATGTGAAGTTTTGGTGGAGCGGTCATGTTTGGAGACATTCCACAGTTGAAGGTAAAGCTAGGGTTTTGAATAGGCAAAGTTCTAGGCGATGATTTTCAGAATGAAGAATGGATTCGCATTTATTATGAGAAGGCAATTATGTGGTGATCGACTAGAGTGGTTCGGTCGAGTAGAGAGGAGTTGTACATATATATGACAGTGGGAAGGATTCTAGGTCGCATTTCGATAGGTAAAATCGAGTTCAACATGAGGTGGTCTGTTGGGAAGCACGCGGGAAAGGAGATTGATGGAGGTGCCGTTTTCGTATGGGGTTTCTTGTCAATATTGATTTACATATATTATTATGCTGCTTATATTGATGTTTTGTTGAAATATTTATGATACACTGTTTGATTTGTGTAAGTATTGTTATAGTGATAATCGATATACCGTCACTTATGAAATATCATCTCCTTAAATCATTGTGAGTGTTGAACTTGTGCTTGTACTTTTACAAAATAAATGTTTGGCTGCATTTTTAACCTTTGAAAGCTGTTTAAACTATATTTTCAGGTATTTTTGGGAATTTTGGAATAAACGATAAGAGATATTTAAGATTTATAAAAGAAGTTATAAAATTTATTAATTACCTTTTAGATAATTAATGATGTTTTAAATTTTTAAAAAGACTATAAATTTGATTAATTGTCTTCTGATGACGTTTAAAGTTAATTAATCACTTTAATAAAGCTATTTAAAGTTAATATTTGTGACGTGAAAGCCAAGCAAAAATTCGATTTTGAAAAGTTTAAAAGTTTGATTCAGTTATGAAAAGGATAATAATTTAATTTTCGTAACATATCGCTTATAAGGAAAGGATTTAGTCTTACTCTTAGCACTAAACGTCGAGGTATGCAGACTCGTTTCTATTTCGAAGTTCAAAATGTTGTCAAGGTATGACTTAGAGGTAACACTACTTTAAGTGGCCCGACCTCTCTTTTAACCAAATCATAGTACAAGTTTGAAATCAGTGAGTGATGATAAGGATAATTTGCATATACGATCATTTTGATTTTTCTTGATAGTTGATTTATTGACTATCGATTCTATTATATTTTGTATTTCGTCAATCTAAGATGATTTATTGCTCCTTTTGAGCGTTGATTTCCTTTGTCAGAAATGACTAAAACCAAAAAGAGAGTGGAAGCCAAGCTATGTAGGGTTTCTCCCTTTAGGGTATCTAGATTAGATTCGGTGGTACGCGTGTGGATATGTGAAATACTAGATTCTCAGTATGGTTGGCAGGGTCCGGCTTGGACGAGTTCAAGAGAGTCATAGAGTAAATGACCCTCTCAAGTATATTGCCTAAAGATATACTTTTGGTAAAGGGGGCACATCATTATTGGAAAATATCTCTTTCTTTGTTTATGATTCAAACACTTGAATTGTTTTCTTAATTGCATTGAGAAGCGCTTTGAGCTCTTCTTGATGTTTAATTATTTGTGTCCATTCTTTAAGTTTGGATTTTGATCCTATTTATGCTCATTCTTTTAAATTTGGGTTTTGTTCTAATTTGTTTCCATTCTTTCATGCGTGGATGTTATTTTGGTGAGGTAAAAACACATTCTATGTTTGGCAATGTGGTCTTACAGAATTATTATATGTTCACCATATTTCTTGAGCTTTCTCAAACTGATTTTACGGACTGATCCGAGTGTTATTTTATTATAATGCTAGGGTTAGATCGAGTTTTTCCAGGTTTTCTTAGTAGGACATGGATCTCATGGAGTAGAGCTAGTTGTTCACCTGCCGTAGTATTTCTATTTTCTACTATACTATTATATTTATTCGTCGGCTATTGTAAGGTCAAGAAGTTATAATTGTCTAGGATGGTGTGGTTTGTTTTTAACTTTTATATACCATGTTTTTAGTGTGATAGTTTTACTGTCTTTGTTATATTATATTTTTTCATTCCGCTATGAGATTCTGTTTACCCTTGTTCCTTTTCTTTTTACTTTAACAATCTTCCTTTCCAGCACTTGGATGCTCAGCATTTAAATACCATGGATGTATTAAGTGCCGGCATTCGGGGGTTGAAAAGGCAGTTTGTTATATTTGGTATTAGAGTTGAAGATTAAGCGAGAACGTTGGATTTGGTGGGATAAAGTCATTAGAGATAGGGTAAGTGACATCTTATAATGAGTTCAGATTATTGTATATATGAGAGCATATTTGTTACTGCTATAAAAATGTATCATGTTAATTGGTCTATTAAATTTGAATTTTGAATCTTGATCGAGACATGGGATGCCGCAGTGTTGATAGGAATTTCAAAACACTTGAACAAGGCAACAGAAAAGATATTTATTTTTGAAAATTTTGCTAAATGAAATATTTTACCAAGGATTATGTATTATATATAAGGAATAATTTTTAAGTTTATATAGTTCTTTATGGTGTGTTTGTTTGTTAGAAAACAATAATATTTCTTTATTTTCATTGCTAATTTATTTCTCATGCTTAGGTAGTCTAGTAGCATTGACTATTGTTTGTTAATTGTTAATCTATGCTCGACCAGTTTATGGGCATTTATTGTTTTGATAATTGCAAGTGCATTAAAATGAACTCGGTGTGAATAAAGTTTCATAGTTTGACTATAAGATATTCAGTGAAAGTGTTAAGTTAAAAGTCATTGTTTAATAAAATTGTTTAATCTAACCTAAATGGGAAGATAAAACATTTAGAGAATGTATATTTGTGAAAAGTTTACTGTAATAAAGGAAAATTATTATAATATAGGGTGATTTTTAAAAGTACATATCATATGAGTATGGCATATAAAATTATTTATATAATTTATAAAAAGGTGTTTTATAAGAAAAAAGATTTTTGAGAAATTAATTCCTGGTATTGCTTGAAATGATTTTAAAAAGATTTGAGAAAAGTAATTGTAACAACCAGCCTTTTCGACCACTAGAAGTCGACATTAATATACATCCACGATATTCACGTGTCAAACATCCAAGTGCCGGAATGACAGATTATTGAGGTGAAAGAAAAGAAAAGATAAAACAGAATCTCACAATGTGACAAGCAATCTATAATCTAACAATGGTCTTTCCCAAAGAAAACTGAACTTTAATACACATACATAAAATTAGAGCAAAATTAATCTATCATCAGTCCTGAACAGTTACAACAACCTGTCCTTAAAATTTTTAATAAATACAACAAGAACAAAACAATGGAAGATATAATACATGAATACGATTTTTTTGGAGGATCCAGCTCATCTCCAAAAGCTCCAAAGTGTCCAGCTAAATCCAGAAAATGTGCTTGGGCTGAACCGTGCATTATAAGAAAAATAATACCTAGGTCAGTCTGGTAAACCAGTGTAAAAACACAACCAAATGGATTTTTAATATTAAAAAAAACCTTTCAAAATAAAGGAATCTCGTACGACCACGCTGCACGTAAACACAGATGGGTTTTTATCTTACGATAACCAAACCATTTTATAAGAAATCTTGCGATATTGTGATAATGTCAAGGGTTGAATATATATATATATAATAGCTGAAATGCTTGCATCTCACATTTAAACATAGTTGGGCACAACTAAGTTCGTAAAGGCACGTATTGGATATTCGATTTTCATCATTGACAAGGCTATCGGGGTACCGCCTGCCATAATACACCTCTATAAAAATGTACCGATGGCCTCAGATGGACCCTTTGTCAACACAGAGTCGGCTGCCCCTTTAACATGGTATACCATATTACATCATTCCTTGGGTACCCAAGTTCCAAAAAAATGTGCATCAGCCTAGCCCCATTCTTCGTGCGCATACCGAATCCATAAATATCGATTCCAGATCAAGGAATGAGTACAACTAATGGTAGCGAACCACATAGCTCTGCTGCATATCCTCTATTTTAGTCATTACCTGGTTGTAAAGCATCTGAGGTCACGATTACCTTTTTCCTCTTTTAGCAAATTCCATTTGGAATGCTAACACTGCCTTCCAGGCAATAATGCATTGCTAGCATTCATCCATAAAAGTTGTCCAGGATATGAACAAACCGAAGGTACTACTTCGACTACATCCATTTCGAAATCACCCTCGGGATTAGTAGTCCTTGCCCTTCAAAGAGCTCCGTCTTCACTTTTCATCATCACAAGATGTCTTCACTTTGAATCCCTAAGTTGGTTCAAAGTGGTTTTTGGATAATTCATACTTATCTGATCCCTGTCTCTTCGAAACCAACATTCAATAGTTTTTGGTAAACTCAACTCCGGTTCTTTTGGAAATAAAAAGACAGTACATAAGAGCGGGGACCACCTCCTAACCATTTAAGTGGACAAATTTCCTTATCATTTGTCCTAGGAGAAGAGATTCATACACACAGTACATCGTCACCAAAGGAGAACATAACGAGATTCATATGCACAGTACAAGATCAAGGAAGATGACTCTTCCATATAACTCTTGTTTTACTCCTAGATATTTTCAGAGATATATTTTGTTCAAGATTTAACAGCCGGTTATTTAACTATCAAATAAACAAACAATCAACGTAGATTTGATTCCATGTGGAGTATATTAAGCCTCTATTAATTTATCTCTCATTAATTAAAAAACTATAATTATTTACAAAAATATTCATATACTTGTTTCACCGGTATAAGTATATTCTCAAACCACTTAAGAAAGATTCTCCTCTTAAAAACATATTAACTGGATTAAAACAATGTCATTCCAACATTTTTTTACATATACCCAAACCAGTTATCCTTCGATGTTAAGTATGGAAAGATGTTTCCATATCACCGTAATTAAGAAAGATTAATTATAAATTTCATAAACTTGATTTTTCATAAGTGATACAGTTATATAAAATCAAAGTTTTATAAGCTCAAAACTTCCTTTCCAGAATCCAAGATCTCTTTCAAATTTATAACTTTATCAAACTCTTCATTAAATATTATACTCTTTATAAAAAAATTATATCTTTTAAATAACTTTTATAAACAAATTATTTTTAAAATACATTATTTAATTTAATTTAATTAACTAGAATAAACTAACTAAATTAAAAACATTTTTAGCAAAATGATTAATTAACATTAAACATCATCATTAAATAACTACTTAAATAACTTAAATATAATTCATAAAATATTTATTAACTTTAAACATCTTATATATAATTAATTAATTAACTTTTAAACTTTTAATAAATAAATAATTAGCCTTTAAACCTTTTAATAAATAATTAATTAACCTTTAAACCTTTTAATAAATAAATAAATAAATAGTGCTAAAACATCATTATTTCAAAATATTAACTTTAAAATATTAATGTTCAAATAATATTAAATTAACCATTTTAAAAATAGAAAACACTTCACTTAGAAATATTATGAAGTTAAAGTAAATCTCAAATCCATTTCCTTTCAAAATTTGGAAGAGGCTTAGCGACCACAATGATACTTAAACAAGTTACCATTTATTTCCAGTATAATATTCGAAGTCATATCACTGATATTTACATACACAGCATATGTGTAAATAAAAGCCATAATTATCAATCAACAGATAATACATCACTTTATCCAAGTTACGGGCATTTAAATAAATGTCCAAATTAATAAGTTAGCAGAACAAGAATTTACTCTTTTAAATAGAGGACCAATAAAATCTATTCGACTTAAATACAGCAGAGCTGTGTTTTATTCTCCTAACAGAATGTAAGTGGCAAAATATAATTAACCAACTACGTAATTATTTTCTACCCATATTAAGTTATCTCTAAATTATACTTCACAAAAATTATCAACCATTTTTATTAAACTGTTGAACTCATTAATACGAGTCTAGTGCAAGAAACCATGGATTAAACAGATATAGAACGAAGGAGATATCAAATTTTAAAGCTAACCTTTTTAAATTAAATAATTTAACTAACTAAAAATAAAATAACACAACCCACTTCAACCCGATTTGGCCCATTAACCCAAACCACTATAACTCCTTCCCATAATTATATCCTCAAATTCAAATCAGTTTTCCCCAAAACAATTTTTTTGGAACCATACGACGTACACGCATGCATACGTGCACCACCCATTACATCCACGATCGCCTCATCAACCTCACAACCAAACTCTGTTCACCAACCTCGACCCATCGGCCCCCACGACACCCCCTCCTAGGCCTAATATCCAAATTCGACCTTCAAAGCCGCGTGCTTCCAGGAACCCAAACACAAACGATGCCGCCTTGTTCCACCACCCATCGCCACGCCTCTACCGACTTTCTACCACAGCCACCACCGCCATTCGAACCACAAGTCGCTACTGCACCTCCATCCAAGACTCTAAGACACTCGACACCCCATAGCGCCGCCTATTTCATCATGTTCGAACCTCAATCACATCCAGACCTAGAACCCCAAACTGAGCTCGTCCAAGCTCCTCCGACCACCCGAACTCCTACCACCACCGCCCATGACTCCTTGTGGGTCCAAGGCTACTCCTAGACACCTCTGCTCCTACCCTCATCGTCTAGTACGTCGAAAAGCCAAGATGAATGGAAAATAAACGATAATCAACCATGCCCTAACCCAACCCCCTTAAATCATGAGAAACACTCTAAAAAGCATGAATTGGCGAGACTATCATGATCGTGTAATCCATTCACCATTTTACGATCATCAAAAGTTCACGTCGAAAAATCATGTTTGGCAACTATTTTTGAAAATTACTATTGACTATAATGAACAAGCTTGGGTTAATTTCATTTATTTTGAGAAACATAAATTTTTTATTGTTGAGAGGGTGTGTGCTCATTCTTTTTCAAACAAAGAACGGAGAAGCCTGTAAGTGTTAGTTTGCATATGATCAGTGTATTTTCTTTATTTATAGTAAGTATACCCTTTTCTTTTTGTTCAAAAAGTTACATAAGCATAAGTATCCTATTTAAAACAAGTTACAGACCCAAAAAATTCAACATCCATTTCAATCAAGGTTTTTAACTCACAACATTCCTATTTTGAAAAAGTATGAACAAAGGTTAGTGATCTCACCTTTCTATATTTGAAATGAAAAATTCAAATCTTTGCCACTATCAACGCAAGCTCAACTCCAATATCACTAAATTTCCAAACTTTTTAAACTTAAGGAGAAGATTTTTTTTCCAGTAGGCTTAAAGGAAAGAGAAGGTAGAAAATAAGATGAAAATAAAAATGAAATATCAAATGAAAGATGCACATATATAGGATAAAGTATAAATTAAAAGTAAAGAAGATTTTAAAGACCCAAAGCACCCTTGCTTCATTATTGTATCCGTCCATCATTTCCAAATTCAATCAAGTACCAAACCATAAGAAAATATAATGGATCATAGGATGATCTATGTACTTTTCTCAATATAAACACTTAAGTTATCCAATCATCTTTTCAATTTCAAATTTGACTACATTTATAATTTTCTATAATTTCCATTCCTCTTTATATTTCAAAATATATTTCTTAACTTAACTTAAATATTTAAATGTTGATTTAAGATATAAGCTAAGGTAAATGGCTTCCTACAACTCGTCGTTCGATAAAAGCTAAAAAACGAAAAGCAAGTTTCGGTCATATTTTCAATTTTTCATCGAACTACCTAATTATGTGAGCGGAATTCAAAAATGAATTTCCATCATTGGTTATAAATTAAAACAGGGTTATTTGATTGATAAAACCATTAATTGAATATTTAAAATATCCACACATTAAAGCGATAATATTCATACAAACTTAACTTAAGTTTTAACTCGTATATTACCCTGCTATATCTTGAGAGTATATATATAATATCAGTTCTGTTTTACTTAACCAGGATGTTCAACTAAATTAAAATTGGTTTCCGCATACTATCTTCTTAAAATTTTCAAGTCATAAAAACTTGTGTTTTTTTCAAAGACACTTAGCTTTTCTATAAATATTCAGAAGTTTCCGACTGTCCAAAATTGTCAAAAATTTCATTTCAGTTCAACAAATGAAAACTACTAAACACGTATCTTAATGATATGCACAAAGCAAACTATCTTAGTGCATAGGATACATGAGTCCATATAATAACTTAATAGAAAATTTAAAAACTAAACATAGGTTTTTATTTCAAATCCTTTCAAAATAATAATAATATGCATATCTTTTTTTGTATATTAATCATATTTTGAAATTGAAAACAAAATCTGTTTTACCAAAACAATTATGAAGCAAGACTACTACGGTAGCATTCCCAGTTAAAAACTTGAAAATGAACACCGATAATGCTGCAGTCGTCACAAGAATTATTTTCCAGCGACAGAAGTGAGTTTGGTGCTTTCTATATCCTTTTTAAAATCTTACTATTCACACATACTTCCAAAATATTATTATTATTTTTTTCCTCCAAACTTTAAAAAATGATTTTCAAAACAATGGGATTTAAATTCTCAAATTCTATGTTCATATCCTTTTTGTTTATAAACCATACTTATATAATTTCACTTTCTTATATAAAATCATTTCTTGTCTAAAATCATTTCACAAATTTACATTCTTTTTTAGATTAATTAAACAAATTTTGTTAAAATTAAATTTTACCTCAACATTATCACTGAACACCTTATAGTCAAACTATAAAACTTAACTCATAAGGTGTTATTTCAATGTTCCCATCATTTCTATCTACCCAATCCATGCAATGAAAACATAAAACTGCTCAAGTACTGGCCGACCCCAACCAATCAAACAATAAATGATAACAATCGAATATCATCATCTCCTAACAACCAAAATCTATAAAAAAATTAGAAATTATTCTTTTATATATAAAATACAACTCTAGTAAAGTTATTTCATTTACCAATTTTTAAAACAATATTATGTCAATTTGTCTTGTTTAGGTGTTAGAAACCCCAATCAATAAGTTGATTAAGCGCATCAACCAAAATTCACAAACCACTCAACATAACCATCAACAAAATATAAACCAATTTTTATGGCGCTAACAAATACGTGTTCTTATATATATATATGCTCAAACTCTAGGGTATATTAGAAATTACCCCACTAAGGCCAAGTCGCTTAACCTGTAGCTCTGATACCGCATGTAACAACCTGCCTTAGAAGTGGACATTAATAGATCTACGTTATTCACATATCGAACATTCAAATGAATGAAGGACGTATTATTGGGGTGAAAGAAAAGAAAAGATAGAATAGAATCTCACAAAATGACGACCAATATATAATATAACAATGGTCTTTACCAAAGAAAAATGAACTTTAATATACATACATAAAATCAAAGCAAAACTAATCTATCATCAACGCTGGACAGTTATAACAACATGTCCTTATAAATTCTTATAGATACAACAAGAACAAAATAGTGGAAGATAAAATACATGAATATGCCTTGGAGGATCCAGCTCGTATCCTGAAGCTCTAAAGTGTCTAGCTAAATTTGGAAAATATGCTTAGGCTGATCTGAGCATTGTAAGTAAAATAACACTCGAATTAGTCTAGTAAACTAGTTTGAGAAACACAATCAAATGGATTTTTAATATTAAAACAAAGCTTTCAAAGTAAAGGTATCTCGTAAAAACATGTCGCACATAAACATGGACAGATTTTACCTTACGGTAGCCAAACCATTTTATAGAAAACCTTGTGATGTAATAATAATGTCTATAGGTTGAAAATAGATATATAAAATAACTGAAATGCTTGAATCTCGTATTCCAACATAGTTGGACACAACTAAGTCCATAAATGCACTTATTGTGAATTGGAATTCCATCAATAATAAGGCTACCGGGGTACCACCTACCACGGTACACCTTTAGAAAAATATACCGAGGGCCTTACATGGACCCTCATCCAACACAGAGCCTTACTCTTGATTCAAGTTCGAGGAATGACAGCTTCTAATGGTAGCAAGCCACATAGCTCCACTGCATATCCGATGGTTTAGTCATTACCGGGTTGTGAAGTCACAATTACCTTTTTGTCTCTTAGCAAATCCCTCTTCGAATGCTAACGTTGCATTTCAACCAATAATACAACATTAGTATTCATCCATATAAGTTGTTCAAGATATAAACAAACCGAATGCACTAATTCTACTACATCCATTTGAAAATCACCCTTAGGATTAGTAGCAAGTAGCCCTTTCCCTTCAAAGAGCTCAATCTTCACATTTCATCATCACATAAGGGATAAATTTGTACGAGTGTCCATTGTCCAGCCTGGTTTAAAGTAGAAAAACATCAATATGTGTTCGTCCGTTTCTCATTTAGGACATGAATTAGGACATGAAAATTTGTAAGACATTATCTATATGAATAGTTCAATGAATTCTCTGCTGTCCGTACATCGTCAATCCATTATTCGACTCATACGAAGAGTGTACGAGCCAAATTCTCATATGACCAATTTCTTTCGAAAATCTTATAGGACATGACACAAATATACCTATGTCCGATGTTAGCACCAAAATTGTTCACTAACACCCTTGAGTAGAGTTATGTAGAGAGATCAATGAAGAGAGTAAATTAGAACAGAAGAATAGTGTAATTCAATGCAAAAAAGAACAACAAAAATGAGAACACTAGATTTATAGTGGTTCGGCGTAATTTCCTACGTCCACTTTGAGTTTAATCTTTATTGCTTTCTCAATTACTTGAATACATATACAATCCGTAAATCAATCACTTGAATACAAGTTTGAATTAAAAAGAGGAGAGTATAAAAATGGTAGGGTCTCCCCAGTGTTCTCGGAAAAGGTCCATTTCACTGTGCCCCTACCCTTCTATTCATAGACGAAGATGGGTTGGACTTTCCTCACGGGCCTAGGAACAAGGTGTCTCGGCCCGTGGTAAGTAGCTTCTGCGCATCGATCCAGGTATGCCGAAACATGTCGATTACATAGAACCCTTATACCTTCAGGCTCTTCTTGGTCAGAATCTTGTCTAGTTCTAATAATAATATCTTCAACTGTCATTTTGTAGCCGGCCCAAGGTGCCGAGTAACACTTGCCTCCCAAAGTGTGTCGTGTGAAGCAACATGACACGCTTTGAATCAGCGAGTATTCCTTGTTTACAGAAAGAAATCCATCATGTTTCCTGAATAGTCATTATTCTTCAGTTTTATCCTCCTAAGGTGTCGTATCCTTCTTTTGTCGTCATGATGCTTGGTTGATTCCTAATATTATAAATCCAGGGTTGTAGTTCATCATTGGCTACTCATATCTGGTTCTACAGGGCCAGTAAGCTTTAGCTATTTGATCTAGTCTCTTCTTAATAACCTTAAGTGAGAATTCAATTCCTTGTTGATTTCAAGAATTCAAACTTTTTTTCGGATGTACACATGCATGTTCGGGTACATGTTCTTGCCATTGGCTGTCAGATGCGTTTTATATGCTCGTAAGTCACTGCCAATTCCATCTAGTTTCATTGCAATTCAATTGTGATTCCTGATTTTTATTTTTTTTATGAAATAAGGGTTGTAATCAGCCACTCGATGAGAGGGGACTTCAACTTTTACATGGATGACGACCTCAGAGCAGTAAGCAAGGGCGAATGGAGTACGACCAGTAATGGACTCATGGGTAGTTCTATAAGCCCATAATGCTGTTGGAAGTTCATCCACCCACTTGCCTCTAGCCTTTTCCAAACGCTTTTTCAATATGAATTTGATTATTTTGTTCACGGCTTCCACTTGTCCATTGGCTTTCAGATGAGCAACTGCTGCAAACTTTTTCTCAATGCCATATTTTTGGCAAAATTCTTTGAACTCCTTGCTTTCGAATTGAGTTCCATTATCTGTAATGATAGTTCGTGGAAGGACAAAACGGCATATAATATTTCGTACAACGAAATTAATGACCTTTTTGGTGGTGATAGTGGCCAAAGGCTCTGCTTCCGCCCACTTAGTAAACTAATCGACCGCAATTATCGCGTATTTCGCACCACCTTTGGATATGGGTAAGGAACCGGCTATGTCGATCCCCCACGTTGCAAACAGCCAGGGACTAACCATTTGTGTGAGTTCTGTCGGTAGAGCTCTCGGGACTTTTGCATATTTCTGGCATTTGTCACATCTCCTCACATAGTCGGTGGCATCCCAATTTCCAATCGGCCAATAGTATCCACAGTGGAGGATTTTCTTCGCTAACGTCTGCCCCCCAGTTTGGTCACCGCACTCTCCTTCATGGACTTCCTTGAGGACTCATTTTATCTCACCATGGGCTATGCACTGGAGTAAGGGGATCGAGAATCCCCTTCGATACATTATTCCTCTCTCCATTACATATCGCGAAGACTTATGAACGACTTTTCGTCTTTCGCTCCTTCTTTCGGGTAAGACTCCATGTAATAAGTATTGCTTAAATGGGGTCATCCGTGATTCCTTATCGATTTCGGTTTCTAACAAGAAATCTACCTCCATCATATTTATACTCGGAGTATGTAAGGTTTCAATGGGAACCAATCCCATTTGTTGGGCATCGCTAGTGCTCGCAAATTTGGCCAATGAATCAGCTTCTTTGTTTTGTTCACGCGGGACATGCGAGATATCATAATATTCCAGATTTACTAACAGCTCTTGAACCCGTTCAAGGTACGGGGCAAGTCTCTGTCCCTTTGCTTGATAGTCTCAATGCACTTGGTACACCACCAGTTGCGAGTCACAAAGATTTCAACCGATTTTACTCCCAGTTTTTTGATAAGTCTCAAGCCAGTAATCAATGCTTCATACTCGGCTTCGTTATTTATTGATGGGAATTCAAGCTTCAAAGCATAACAAACTGATCGGTTTTCAGGAGTCACAAGAACTATGCCAGCCCTCGAACAACGGTCGTTAGATGCCCCATCGGTGTACATCTTCCATCGAACGGGAGGTATGACATTGTGGCCGTTTGAGTCGTCTGACACAGTGAATTCAGCAATGAAGTCTGCTAGTGTTTGCCCCTGTATGGCCCTTCATGGCAAGTAGGTAATATCAAACTGACTCAACTCGATATTCCATTTTAACATCCTTCCAGAAGTTTCTGGATGTTGGAGTACCTGTCGCAATGGTTGATTAGTGTAAACACTTATTGAGTGTGCTTGAAAATATGGGTGAAGCTTGGGTGATGCAATCACCAAGCAATAGGCTAATTTCTCGATCTTGGGCTAATTTCTTTCTGCCACCGTCATATGTTTACTAACATAGTAAACTGGCTTTTGAACTTGGTCCTCTTCGCGAACCAAAGCCGTACTGATAGCATGCTGGGATACTGCCAAGTACACATACAACATCTCGTGGTCTATTGGTTTCGATAGCACAGGGGGACTTTCCAAATGCCTTACCAGAGCTTGGAATGCTTCCTCACAATCGGATGTCCACTCGAAATTCCTCCTTCCTTTCTTTATCCCATCGAAGAAAGGAATACACTTGTCCATAGCTCTGGATATGAATCGACTCAGCGCAGCCACCTTTCCATTCAAGCTTTGTACCTACTTTATAGTTCTGGGCACTTGTATGTCTCGGCTAGCTTGAATCTTCTCCGGGTTAGCTTCGATTTTCCGCGCATTCACAATGAAACCCAAAAACTTTCCCACCGCTACGCCAAATGAACACTTCAAAAGATTGATTTTCATTCCATAATGCCTGAGTATATCAAACTTCTCCGCTAGGTCTCGGATATGGTCGTTTGACTGCCATGACTTCACGAGCATGTCATCCACATAGACTTCCATCGTTCTACCAATCTGGTCTTTAAACATTCTATTCAACAGATGCCGATAAGTAGCTCCCGCTTTTTTTAATCCAAAAGGCATTACTACATAGTAATATAACCCCACATCTGTGACAAAACTTGCGTGTTCTTGGTCTGGAATGTGCATCGGGATCGGATTGTATCCCGAATATGCATCCATAAAAGACAATAATTCATGTCCGGCCGTAGAGTCGACGAGCTGGTCGATTCTAGGTAAAGGGAAACTATCCTTCAGGCATGCTTTATTCAGATCAGAGTAATCAACACATGTTCTCCACTTCCCGTTTGCTTTCCTCACAAGTACAGGGTTAGAAATCCATTCAGGGTAGAGGGCATCGCGGACGAACCCATTAGCTTTGAGTTTGTCCACCTCCTCTCTGAGAGCAGCGGACCTCTCCGGGTCCATGCCTCTTCTTTTTTATTTTAGAGGGACGTATTTCGGGTCTATGTTCAACATGACTCGAAATAGCGGGAGAAATCCCGCACATATCAGAATGTGTCCAAGCGAAAACGTCTAGGTTCGCTCGAAGGAAATCGATAAGATCTTCGGCCAATGATGGGTCGATTTGCGATCCAATCTTAAGGATTCGTGACGGGTCATCCCAGCTGACTGGCATGTCAATTGCCAGCTCAACCGGCGCTGCATTCATTTCCCTAAGTCCCCCATCATCATCTCTTGTATCTATGTCTCTATAGATCCGAGAATGTTGCCCGAGCCAGGGCTCAGGCTCTACTTGCCAATTGTCAGTGTTTTTGATGTGGACGGAGCTGTCCACCTTGTCTGCATTTCGACTTCTAAACACTATATCGTCTGCCATCATGCGTTGTTGTTCTACAGGGGTTCCATCTTCCACATTCGAGCAACATTCATGATCCGCATACCTCGGGTTGGAGTGACAGTTAGTTGCCCACTAGCTTAGGTATCGATTTAGTGATTCTATCCCTGGGCATTCTTTCGGTCGTAGCCTTGAGTAGTTATAAACCTTATATATAAGTTTCAATATTGAGCTATCGCAGCCAGTCTTTGGGTGACCATGCATCTACTCCCGATCTCGGGTTGATAAATGTACTGCATGGACGGTTGAGTCTCATCCTAGCTATGTTTATATTCCCACCTAAAATTTGAAAACATAGAGTTGATCGATGAATAGTCGGTTCCAATTCATGTTGTTTCTAGCTCATTCCCCCAGGTCTGGGGCATATATACCAATAAGTAGGAAGGTCAGCCATGCCCACTTTAGCATTACTCTCTTTCCCGTTGAATCGGGGATCAGGTCAGTCGATGGGAGACGGGGTCTCGCTTGTCTTGGACTTTATCATGGTTTTTCATTCCAAGAGGAATACTTTGATGCCTCATCAGTTTTAGGGCGTAATTTGGACACTGGATGGTCATCCACGTCCACTTTGGTTCATGTTCTGTAATCAGATCTCGAGGTAAAGTTAGCAATAAATGCAGTCGGGTCATGCCCATCCAGTTTCATACTCCTCCTAATGGATCGAAGGAGGGTGCTGGAGAATTTTTGACCAAGGCTTCATGGTTTACTCTCCTTTCCACACTCTGGAGGTCATAGTTTTTCAAGGAACATCCCAGTCACATTCGTATGTGCTTAGTGCGGATCGGTATTGACCCTCGATCTGAGGTATGATATAGTCAGTTGCTCATAGCTTTGGATGTCGTTTTGATTAGTTCTGTATTGAGGCCTCCATGTAGTCGTTGCCTTAAGTTATAAAGAATGCCAAGCTAGAGCTATAGCAAACTGTCGTATTCAGCTTTTAGTGATTTGTACCCCTGCTCCCAGCATTGATTTATCCAGGCCACTAGTTGGATTGTCGAGCTCCATCCTTAGCAAGTTAATAATCCTCCTGTCGATTTTAGGCCGAAGTTTGTGGAATAGAGAATGGTCGAAATCCACTTGTCTATTTGTCGATGTTTATACTCCACTCTGCATTCTGGTGACTTAGTGTTGTTCTCCCCTCGTTCGACTCACGCCCAATTTGCGTTCATTCTTCGGTCCACGCTTTAGGGACTTAGAGATTTGTCGAACGGTTTATGCTTTAGTCCACAGTTCGGGACACAGAGATTTTCGTCAATTCGTTTAAACCCTAGTCCCCATTCCGGGGACTGAGAGTACTCTAGTCCACTTCAGGCACTTAGAGGTATTTAAGTCATTTATACTCTAGTCCACGCTCAGGGGACTGAGAGTACTCTAGTCCGCTTTAGAGACTTAGAGGTTTTTAAGTCCTTTATAATTTAGTCTGCACTAAAGGGACAGAGAGTACTCTAGTCTGATTCAGGGACTTAGAGGTTTCTAAGTCATTTATACTCTAGTCCGCACTCAAGGGACATAGAGAACTCTAGTCTACACTCTGGGAATATAGAGAAGTCGTTTATACTCTAGTCCGCACTCAGGGGACTTAGAGTACTCTAGTCCGCACTCTAAGGACGTAGAGGTTTTTAGTCGTTTATACTCTGGGGACTCAGAGTACTACAGTCCGTACTCTAGGGACTTGGAGATTTTGAATCGTTTATACTCTGGTATGCACTCTGGGGACTCAGAGTACTCCAGTCCGCACACTAGGAACTTGGAGCTTTTGAGTCGTTTATACTCTGATCCGCACTCTGGGGACTCAGAATACTCCAGTCTACAATCTGGATACTTGGAGCTTTTGAGTCGTTTATACTCTGGTCTGCACTCTGGGGACTTGGAGCTTTTGAGTCGTTTATACTCTGTCCGCACTCTGGGGACTTAGAGTACTCCAGTCCGCACTCTGGGGACTTGGAGCTTTTGAGTCGTTTATACTCTGGTACGCACTCTGGGGACCTAGAGTATTCCAATCTGCACTCTGGGGACCCAGAGTACTCCAGTCCGCACTCTGAGGACTTGGAGATTTTGAGTCGTTTATACTCTGAGGACTCCGAGTACTCCAGTCTGTACTCTGGGGACTTGGAGATTTTGACTCGTTTATACTCTGGTCCGCACTCTAGGGACTCAGAGTACTCCAGTCCGCACTCTGGGGATTTGGATATTTTGAGTCCTTTACACTCTGGTCCGCACTCTGGGGACCCAGAGTACTACAGTCTGCACTCTGGGGACTTAGAGATTTTGAGTCATTTATACTCTGTTCCGCACTTTGGGGACCCAGAGTACTACAGTCCGCACTCTGGGGGCTTGGAAATTTTGATTCGTTTATACTCTGGTCCGCACTCCGGGGACTCAGAGTACTCCAGTCTGCACTCTGGGGCTTGGAGATTTTGAATCGTTTATACTCCGGTCCGCATTGTGGGGCCCAGAGTACTTCAGTCCGCACTCTGGGGACTTGGAGAGTTTGAGTCGTTTATACTCTGGTCCGCACTCTGGGGACCTAGAGTACTCCACTCCGCACTCTGGGGACTTGGAGATTTTGGGTCGTTTATACTCTGGTCCGCACTCTGGGGAACCAGAGTACTCCAGTACGCACTCTGGGGACTTGGAGATTTTGAGTCATTTATACTCTAGTTCGCACTCTAGCGACTCAGAGTACTCCAGTCCGCACTCTGGGGACTTGGAGATTTTTTTGTTGTTTATACTCTGGTACACAATCTGGGGACTCAGATTAATCCAGTCCGCACTCTGGGGACTTGGAGATTTTTAGTCGTTTATACTCTGGTCCGCAATTTGGGGACTTAGAGTACTCCAGTTCACACTCTGGGGACTTGGAGATTTTTAGTCGTTTATACTCTGGTCCGCAATTTGGGGACTTAGAGTACTCCAGTTCACACTCTGGGGACTTGGAGATTTTTAGTGAGAGTAGACGTATTTTCACTTTTTAATTTGTATTTCATCTACCGTGTCGAGGCAATTGTTGTCGAATAAACGACCGAACCACGTTTGCTCATGGAATAGGATTCTGCCTCCAGCATGAAGGACGAAACTTGAAGAATGGACGGCTGATTCTCGTCCGCTTGGTGATTATAGCTCTTCCAATCAAGTCAAGGAAGGAGGTATATGACAGATGGTTGGATCACATCCATGTTGGGTTAGATAGTCAAATCTCATACAATTTTTTCGTATCTCTTTCTAGAAACTAAGAATAATGGATTATTGAATAGACACAGTAAGTTGCATATATTTCAAGGTGCAGTTGTGTCCATGCATTGAGAGCGATGGTTGACGAGTAGGTAGTCCATCACAGCTACTCCAAGTCAGGCTTTCGAACAAAATTTTGTGTTCAAGGTAGGATTTGATGTGTAGATGATCAAATCACGTCTATTCTAGATAGATCCCGACGTCACTGAGATTCAGGAAAGACATCTGTATTTTGTTGAACTTTGTTCTATGACCCGATTTGAGTGGATGATCAGGCCATACTCATTCCAAGCCTTGCTTAGGTCTCCAAGCCAAACGTGGAGGTCGATGAATGGATGGTCGGTCATGTTGACTTTGTATTGGGCTCTGATCCTAATGAGCTTTTCAATCTATAGTTCTTGGCCCCAAATTAAAGGCACATGATTGATGATGAACGATTGAATTATGCTCGTCTAGATGTAACTCCACACATCCGATCATGGTCTGCGTGGTTTGATTGGCGACCAAATCTGAGTACGTGGTCACCTGCATCGTTTTGAAAGTAGTTTAGTTCAAGTTAGTCGTAGTTTATAGAACAATTGAAATGGAAATAGAAATGGAAATAATCCAAAGAAGATTAGGATAAATCTCATTGATAAGTGAAGCAGCATCGTGTGCTCGCTATTCGACTTTGCCCCTGGCTCCTTTCAAAGGTATGTCGGCCGTCAGCAGTCCAATTGATAACCATGGCCCTTTATTAATAGGCATCGGATGTTTGCTGCTCGCCATTTTGCAGGACTTGTACATACTATTGAAGCTTTCCTTTCCAGATTGGCTTTTCGATCACACCTCGGAGGCGTTTGTAATCGCCCGTGTTAGGATCAGTGAGCATCTAGAAATATACAACATTCCCCTGATTTTCTTTAGACTTTGGTGTACTCTCTCGAGGTTGGTTTCCAGTACCACTCCGAGTCACGAGTCTTCAAGTAGAGGTTGTCAATTAAATCTTTCAAAGAGCATATGAGCCGAATTTTGAGGTCTTGTTTTGGCTACTGGGATCTGCATCCTTAGCCAATGGGCCTTCATTGTTATTTTTCTTAGTCCGTTCCGCTCCTCCACACTTTGGTTTAGATTCATTTTTGTAGTAGAAACAATCCATGGCCGTAGGAGGCTCTCCAGCTAACTAGCTGCCAAAATATATATGAAGGTCGATTCTCCTCAAGGGTGATCAGTATGATTTCCCTTTGAGAGCATCGTTTGAGTAGCGGTTGTTTTTCCGTTCCTTTATTGCCGTTCAGAAGCTTCCGCTAGATCCTCTATGCCCTAGTCGATCATGGGATGTAAGGGAAGTGGATATAATGTTCCTTTTTTTAGCTTCATTTTCGAAAATTAGGGTTGTACCCGATTTTTTTTTTTTGAAAATAGGGGTCGTAAAAGAGACCGGTGTATCTTAAGTTTGGATCGGCCTACATGCCGCTCGACATAGGAATGTCATTCCGTCTGGATGCCGCTCGACATAGGAATGTCGTTCCATTTGGATGCCGCTCGACATAGGAATGTCGTTCGTCCTAAATAACATTCGGCCTAAATATCGACCGACCTTTATTTTATTCGGCCTTCTTTCTTTTCGGCCTTCTTTCTGATCGGCCTTCATCCTGTTCGGCCTTCATTCTATTCGGCCTTCTTTCTGTTCGGCCTTCGTTCTGTTCGGCCTTCATTCTGTTCGGCCTTCTTTATGTTTGGCCTTCATCTTGATCGGCCTTCTTTCTGTTCGGCCTTCATCCTATTCGGCCTTCGTTCTATTCGGCCTTCTTTTTGTTCGTCCTTCTTTCTGTTCGGGCTTCTTTCTGTTCGGGCTTCTTCCTGTTCGGCCTTCTTTCTGTTTAGCCTTCTTTCTGTTCGGCCTCATTCTGTTCGGCCCCGTTTCTGTTCGGCCTTCGTTCTGTTCGGCCTTCGTTCTCTTTGGCCTTCGTTCCGTTCGGCCTTCGTTCCGTTCGGCCTTCTTTCCGTTCGGCCTTTGTTCCGTTCGGCCTTCGTTCTCTTCGGCCTTCTTTCTCTTCGGCCTTCTTTCCGTTCGGCCTTCTTTCCGTTCGGCCTTCTTTCTGGGGCGATCGGAATATGCCTTTTCTGGAACGATCGACCAAATTTACTTCAGAGGAGGATCGGCCTTTATTCAACTCGAATGCAAACTTCAACGTCCAATCTACGGCTATCAGCTTCCTTTAGATTTCTTTCAAATCTGAGTAGAATAGGAAGTTTTCTAGTAGACAACTGGATCTATCTCGCGAATATGGAAATCCACTAGTAGACGATGAGATCCAATCAAGCTGAGAATTCAATTCTCGGTGAAAGCACCAAAATTGTCACTAACACCCTTGAGAGTTATGTAGAGAGATTAATGAAGAGAGTAAATTAGAACAGAAGAACAGTATAATTCAACGCATCCACTTTGAGTTTAATATTTATTGCTTTCTCAATTACTTGAATACATATACAATCCGTAAATCAATCACTTGAGTACAAGTTTGAATTAAAAAGAGGAGAGTATAAAAATGGCAGGGTCTCCCCAGTGTTCCCGAAAAAGGTCCATTTCACTGTGCCCCTACCCTTCTATTTATAGACGATGATGGGTTGGACTTCCCTCACGGGCCTAGGAATAAGGTATCTCGGCCCGTGGTAAGTAGCTTCTGCGCATCGAGCAAGGTATGCCGAAACATGTCGATTGCATCGAACCCTTATACCTTCAGGCTCTTCTTGGTCAAAATCTTGTCTAGTGCTAATAATAATATCTTCAACCGTCGTTTTGTAGCCGGTCCAAGGTGTCGGGTAACATCCGGTCTGATTCACTCAGCTCAATTAAAACCCCATCACAAGATGCCTTCACTTCGAATGCTTAAGTTAGTTCGAAGTGGTTTTTGGATAATTCACATTTAGCTAATCTCGGTCCCTTCGATACCAATATTCAATAGTTTTAGATAATCTCAACTCCGGTTCTTTTGGAAATAAAGAAACAATACAAAAGAGCGGGGATCACCCCTTAATAGTTTAAGTGGACAGATTTCCTTATCATTGTCCTGGGAGAACAGAACAAGATTCATACGCATAGTACACCATCATTGAAGATGATTGTGCCATATAACTTTCGTGTTTCTCCTAGATATTTGTATAGTTATATTTTGGTCAACATTTGATAGTCGATTATTGAACTATCAAACAAACAAACAGTCAACACAGATTTGATTCCATATGGATTCCAATAAACATCTATTAATTTATCTCTCGTTAATTAAAACACTTTAATTATTTATAGAAATATTCATATACTTATCTCACCAGTATAATTATATTCTCAAGCCACTTCAGAAAGATTACCCTCTTAAAAACATATTAACTAGATCAAAACAATGTCATTCCAACATTTTTTTAATATATACCCGAACCACTTATCCTTTGGTGTCATGTATGGAAAAATATTTCCATACAACCATAATTAAGAAGGAATAAATATAAATTTCATAAAATTGATTTGTCATAAGTGATCCAGTTTATGTAAAATCAAAGTTTTATAAACCCAAAACTTCTTTTCAAAAATCCAGGGTCTCTTACCAATTTATAACTTTAACAAACACTTCATTAAAAATAATACTCTTTATAAAACAATTTATATCTTTTAAACACCTTTGATAAACAAATTATTATTAAATTATATTATTTAATTAAATTAAATTAAGTTGAGTAAATTAATTAACTTAAAAACATTTTTAGCAAAATGGTTAATTAATATTAAACATCATCAATAATTACTTAATTAACTTAAATATCATTCATAAAATATTCGTTAACTTTAAACATTTATAAATAAATATTTGATAAACTTTTAAACTTTTAATAAATAAATAAATTAATTAACCTTTAAACCTTTTAATAATAATTAAACAAATAAATAATTAACCTTTAAACCATTTAATAAGTAGTTAATTAACTAACTTTAAAAACATCATTATTTAAAATATTAACTTAAAAATATTAAAATTCAAATAATATTAGCTTAACCATTTTTAAAATAGAAAACACTTTACCTCGAAATATTATAAAGTTAAAGTAAATTTTAAATCCATTTCCTTTCAAAATTTGGAAGAGGCATAGCGACCACAATGACACTTAAAATAGTTACCATTCATTTCCAGTTTAATATTCCAAGTCATATCGCTGGTATTTACATACGCAATATATGTCTAAAAAAACTGTAATTATCAACCAATGGATAATACATCACTTTATCCAAGGCACGGGCATATAAATAAATAAATGTCCAAATTAATAAATTAGCCGAGCGGGAATTTATTCCGCTAAATAGATGACCAGTAAAACCTATTCGATTTAAATACAACAGAATAGTGTTTTATTCTACCAACGGAATATCAGCGATAAAATATAGTAAATGAACTACGTTGTAACGACCCGTAAATTTTAACTGTTTTAGTAACGTAATTAAACTAATTTTTTACAAAATTTTAAATATTTGAATTTGGATATAAAATTTAATGCTTGGAATACGTCTTCGTAAATATAGCAACTGGTAAATTTTCATCTGATAATATGAAAGTTCATTTTCTTGTGTGATTTTATTACAATTTAAATTAGTTAATATTTGATTATAATAAAATGTTTTCTAAACCTGAATATTTTTACATAATAAATTTATAAATCATCTTCTAAGTGAGACGTTATTTTTCGTTTCTTTAAATTTGGACTTCTATTGTTCCGTTTATCTTATTTTCAGCAAATTATCAGTATTTTAGGAATCGATTATCGACTTTTGATAGGATGATCGTACCACTGATATCTGTATACCATTTTGATCGTCTCGCCATGCTAATCTCTACGTATGTTCAATTTCGTGTTTTGAAGTCAGATACATAGCAGAATCTGCAAAACATATATTCGTATCGAATGCGAAATTTCAACTCTTTGGTTCCCCTGCCTTTTCTGCTATCCATCTGTTGGAACATATAACCAATAGACTTTTATAATTCCTAGATGTAACAACTGGATGTAACTATTCCTCGGTTACAATTCATATAGCTAGTTCAGTTTCTCTTTCCTTTGTTTGATCTGACAGTTCATTTCAAAGCAAATATATTTCAAAGTTAAGCTGTTTTCTTTTATTTTGGTCAGCAGCTTCATGTTTTCTTCTCTACCACTGCAAACCCTCTTCTCCATCGGTCTTCTCCCTTAACCTCACGTTTTCATGATAACTAATGTTTACAGTAGTTTACATATATATAAGCTTATATATTGAATGTAGTTTATATTACAGTGTATATATCTATAAAGGATTTCTTTTGTTTATAAAAGGAAACGATTATATATGTTTCAGTATAACAGATATATTGTATAATTATAAGTATGTTAAGTGTTTGTTATACATATATAGTATAAGCTTATATATGTTGTTTATATGAGTCTGTATATATAATGTTATATATATATATATATATATATAGTTAGACAGGTTTAAAAATAATCTATTATTACGTATATTAGCTATATAAGTAATATGTAACATGTTTTGTTTGTATACAAGTTATAAATAGCCTGTAAAATATTTTATTCTACCGTGTTGTTGGGCATTTTGATTTGTGTATATTTTGTATAGCAATAAATGTTGTATATTGTGAAAAATTATGTATATCTAATATAAAATTTTGTTCGCATATATTTATATGAGTATTATACAAAACTGGTCGTTGTATATATAAGCTTTACTGGTTATGTTTAAGGTATATATAAGTTACAGCATTTTATAATATAAGTCTACAGTTTTTCAGAGTGTGTGTGTGTGTGTGTGTGTATATATATATATATATATATATATATATATTTGTTAAATAATATGTATACCATATATTTTGTATGAAGCAAAGTTTATAAAATTGAAACGTATAGAACTTTAATTTAATATAAGTTTTAAATTAAACATTGAATCTATATAGTTTTATATATATATATGGGTAAGTTTTAAATTTGCAATTGCTGTTTATTTATATCTGAATATATATAGATTTTGAAAGTTATGTGTTTATTTTAAATTATAAGTTGTATATGATTTTGTATATAGTACGTATAGTTATATATATATATATATATATATATATGTTTATTTATACCATCTATTATCACCGATCCAGTTTTGATTTGTTTTCATCGATTTCTTATCTATCATCTTTGATCGTTGAATTCGCGTTCAATCTAGCTTTGCTTTGGATTCGTAACTCTGCTCATTTTCAAATCTCTCTAACCTCGAAAGGTGAGCATCACTCACGATTAATGTTCTTATATTTATTAAATTTGATTTCAATTGAAACGACATTTGAAATGTGCTGCTGTAAGTTATTACATTGCTCTACATATGTTATCTGTTCACCTGTGACATCTGACGCCATTATCTGTTATTTATATTGTCGATATATGCCTGTTATATTATTATCATATCTGTTATCACTATGCAAATTACCTGTTAGTATAGAATTCCCTATGGGTTGAAATGATACATACTCGAATGATCTGTAGAATAGGAGAAAATCATTATGGGTTAAAATGATAAAACCAAGCGATTTCATTGAATTGAATTTGGGATTGCGGGTTGAAATGATATATACCCGTATATAATTTAAATTACGGATTGAAATGATAAATATCCATATCACTTGACCATAGGCTAGGAAATTATATACAGACACCGTTGGTTAATATATAAATATTTTGAAAATGATTTCTATGGTTTTGAAAAGAAATATATCGTTCAACAAATATGGATTTTAAGACATTATGTGTATATATATTTGGAAATGATTTCCAAGTTTTTGAAATTGAATTTATTTAAGAATTATACTCAAATAAGTTTGATTTGAAATTTATTGAATTTGGATTTTAAAGATATGATTTTACTACTTGATTTTTGATTAAAAGTGATTTAAGTGAATATTTCAAATTTACATAAATTGAAAATGGTATATTTAGTTTTGTTTAAATCTGAAATTTGAAGTTTTATTTAAATGCTATTTGAATGATTAAGTAAATATTTCAAAATAAATAATATTAAAGTGAATTTGATATATGTATGGAATTATCAAATCTAGTTTTGAAATGTTTGAATATTTAAAATTTTAAAAATATTGAAATTGAAATGGTTTATTCTGTGGATAAAAATCTGTATTTGAAATTGATGTATTTTGAAATGGTTCATTGAGAAACCGAATTGAATTGAAATTGACGATTTGAGATTTGATTAAATTTGAATTTTTGGAATTTGAGTTGAATCGAGTTGAGTTGGAATCGATTTGTGAAATTTGAGGAAACTATTTTATTATATAAAGTATTTTAAATTATATTTAAAACTATTTTATATTTAACTTTATAAATTATTTTAATATAAACTATTTTAATATAAATCATTTTAATATAAACTATTTTAATGTACTAACTATTTTAATATAAACTATTTTAACTTATGACTCTTTTATATAAACTATTTTATTTTATATACTATTTTATTATCTAAACTGTTTAAGTGTTGGAAGTTATGTTTTCAAAGTTATGAATTTCAAAGTATTATGTTTTGAAAGTGTTATAATTTCAAGTATTTGGTTTCGTTAGTGTTATAACTTTGAAAGTGCTATGATTTTGGAAAAGGATATATTTGAAATGGAAATGATATCGTATTTGGTTTTGAAATGGAAATGATATCATATTGATTTGGTTTTGAAATGGCAATGATATTTTGGTTTTGAAGTATAAACTATTTTGAAATGACCATGGTATTATAATAACGTTTGGTTGTTAAAGAGACCGGGATCGGAAGTTATCATACTCTCTGCCAACTCCGAAAACCACTTTAACAACTGTGTACGCGGTAGAGATTCCCGAATGAAGTAGGATGGTGGCGACGTCCTATTGAGGTGTATACATGGACCCGACTCCCGTGAGTTGGCATAAGGTGGCTAAAACAGGAGCGATTCTCGAGCCAATGAGGTAGCTCCTCTGGTCGGACATATTATTCGATACTATATTCTAACTTTGTGATTGATTTGGTGGCCGTTTGATTTTTTTTGATTTGGGAGTGTGTTCTGAGGTGGGCGATTGTGGCTGTTATGCGTTAGCACCAGCCCGGATATGTAGTTGGTATATCTATCCTGGCATTGCCTAGTTGTACCGTGTCACCTCCCATATCGTGCTTTCTACGAGTTTGATTTGTGTCATACCTATGGAGTATTATATGGCAGAGTTTCGATCTGGAGGTACGATGGTACTGTATAGACTATTGGCACTATAAATGTGTTAAGGTGGAAAATGTAAAGGCTTAACGCTATTTTTAAATAGCATACTTTACTTTAGACATTATTATAATAGCGTATATTATTACATAGTAGATAGTTTAACGGATCCTTAGAGGATGGTTATCCTAAATTTCCTTTGAGTTACTTGTATTTCAGTTGTTATTTCACTTAAGTGAGATTTATTGATATAAGAATGTTAATCCTGGCTCGAGTGTTTTGTATTTTGCTTTACGCTCGGGTCAGACTGAGTGGTACAGCTATTGAGACTCACCTTTGGAGTTGGAGCTTTTTTTGGAGATCCATCTACATATTTCAGCTTGTAGTTATTCAGTTGATTCCAGTGATGTATTCTGATCTTGTATTTGACTATTGTGTTTGAAACTTCTATTGTATCTTATTTAACTCTGTTATATATATAGTAGCTTCATGAACTACTATTCTTTTGTTTCCGCTGCATATTGTATATTACTCTGTGTTTGTGATTTTGCGATTTATTCCTTTACTGTATATGCTGAGTTTTGCCAAATATAAATTAACAATCTGGTATTTTGAGCAATTCAAATCCGGCATGTCTGGATGCGAATGGTTGAAAATAACAGCCTCAGGCTGTCACATGTGGTATCAGAGCTTTGGTTTTAGGCAAAACTCAATATATGGAGTAGATTTAATTACAGAATCATTTCCGTTCGAGCTTGAGTTCTTTCTCTTTAATTCAAATTTCTTTGAATTTGGAATGTTCCCTTCGGTTCCAAAATCCATCCTTATCTCTCCCTATTTGTGTTTCTTGATTTTGGAGCATCAATAACTCCACCTCGAATGATCTCTATAATAACTCGGCGGTCTCGCCAACCTTCGAATAGCGGTGAAACTCCTTTATAACAGGCATTGATTTACCGGAGATTTCTGTCTCCTCGGTTTACGATGCTATCTATCTCCTACTATGCCTGAATTCTATCTCTTGCGACCTAATGTCGATTTGTCTCAGCATTCTGCATCGATCTCATCATTGAAATCACGGTTAACCCGGTTAAGTTCGCCCGCCATTAATATCAATATATCCATCTTTCTCTTTTGTTATTTAGCCTTCTCATCTTTGTTTCGAGTTCATCTCCTAGTAGAATTCTCTGGATTAGGGTTTCTCTAATTCGGATCTCTATTCCTATTTTGAAATCCATTCTAGAATCATCGAGTGAGGGAGTGTATTTGTATATTTATAGAAATATTGTATATATTGTGTTGTTTGAGTTGTTGATGTTGATTTGGGTTTTCGATCGATTCGTCTTATCAACGCTATCGATAGGATTCCCAAAACACTTAAATAGAACAAACTTACACAATATTGTTTTCAATTTTGGTAAAATTAATAATTTCATATAATCATATATAAGTAAAGTTTCTGAAGGTTAAATAGTTAATTGAATTGGTCATTAAGAAATAATAATATTTGATTTTATTTATGGTATAGTGAACCATTGACGTTTATCACATAAATAAATAATTGAACTATAAAACATGGTTTATAAATATATTTAGAATTTAAATGAACATAAATTAAGAATTTGAGAATTTGATTTTCGGTAATTTCGAACTTTGGTTCTAAAAATTTTCAAATATATATTATTGAAAGTATTTTCGAACAGAAATTGTTTCCAAAGAATTTTAAATGTTTAAATCAGTTTTCTTCTCTTTTGTCGCTGAAAAATAATTTCAGTGATGACTAGAGCATCATCAACATTCATTTTCGAGTTTCGAAGTGAAGAGACTGTCTATAGCTTTGCTACACTTTTGTTTTGGAAATTTAATTTATTTGAAATTCTCATGTATGACTTGATTTATAATATATATTGATATATGATAATAGATTTGGTTGATGTATATAGAATATGTATATGTATATATATATATATATATTTATCTCTAAATTGTTCGAAGTTAATCAGAAATTTAATTCTTAAAATTTTATGTTAAAGGATAAATTCAATTATAAAATGAAATCAAAATTTTGAAAAAATATTTAAAATTGAATAATTGAATTAGAAAATTTTACTTGTAAAATACTAAATTGCATTCTAATATAACTTACCTTAATCATTCAGAAGTTAAATATGTAATGGAATAATTACAATGTAAAATGATGTCCAAGGAATTTATAAATTGAAATAAAATCAACTTATTGAAATACCTTGAATTTAAAACTCAATTGTTGGATATAAATTAATTTAAATTGAAATTTTAGTTTTAAAATAATTGTTTTCTTTTGAATTTCAAATCTATTTTTCTTTCTGGTTGTTTCAATTCTCCAACCTCGTTCCTTTTCGAGGACGAAAAGTTTTGAGTGGGGGAGATTGTAACGACCTATAAATTTTAACTTTTTAATAAAGTAATTAAACTAAATTTTTTTGAAATTTTAAATGTTGGAATTTGGAGATAAAATTTAGTACTTGGAATACGTCTTCTTAAATATAGCAACTGGTAAATTTTCATCTGATAATATGAAAATGTATTTTCTTATGTAATTTTGTTTCAATTTAAATCGGTTAATATTTGATGATAATAAAAAATTTCCCAAACCTGAATATTTTTACCTAATAAATTTGTAAATCATCTTCTGAGTAAGACGTCATTTTTCATTTCTCTAAATTTGGACTTCTATTACTCCGTTTATCTTATTTTCGTCAAATTATCAGCATTTCCAGAACCGATTATTGACTTTTGATAGGAAGATCGTACCACTAATATCTATATACCGTTTTGATCGTCTAGTCGTGCTAATACGATATGTTCAATTCCGTGTTTTGAAGTCTGATGCACAGCAGAATCCACAAAAAAGATATTCGTATCAAATGCGAAATTTCAACTCTTTGATTCCCTTGCCTTCTCAGCTATCCATCAGTTGAAACATATAGCCAATAAACTTTTATAATTCCTATATGTAACAGCTAGCTGTCACTATTCCTCGGTTACAATTCATATAGCTGGTTCAGTTTCTCTTCCCTCTGTTTGATCTGACAGTTCATTTCAAAGCAAATATATTTCAAAGTTAACCTGTTATCTTTTATTTTGGTCAGCAGCTTCACGTTTTCTTCTCTACCACTGCAAACCCTCTTCTCCATCGGTCTTCTCCCTTAACCTCGCATGCAACGCTTGCTCCGCCCTCATTCCTCCATGTCGACCTCCTCTGGCTACCTTTACTTCGAACCCGAGTGCAAGCCCCCTCCCCGCTTTCTTCCATCGTTGTGAGTAGCTCCTCCGCAACTCCTCGCCTCTCAAGCACTCTCCCCTGTTCGCCACATCCTCGCACCGCCTCCCTCTGTTCGACTCCAGCCTACATCGAGAAGCTACCTACCCCTTTTTCCTTTACTCTTCATTGGGTATATATAGGTTAGTATATTTACTGATATGTTTTAAATAACTATATATATAATGTAACAATAGTTCATAGATATAAATCTGATACAAGTTTATTGCATATGTGATCATGAGCATATATTTCGATAAGATATGGTGACAGCTTAAACAATTTACAAAGGTGTTAATATATATATATATATAGTAACTTATATATATATATATATACTTGGATTTTTAGTAAGTGTAGTTTGCATAAGTTTATAAAATATCGGTTTATGTATATGTTCTATTATGAATCTTATATCTTTTATTTTATATATTGATTTTCGAATCTTCGTACATTTATATATATATATATATACACACACACACACACACACACACGGTGTGACAGCATTTTTATTGTTTGAAGCTGTTTAATGTATAGTATACTATGTTTTGTACATATTAGCTTATAAACCATGATAACTAATGTTTACCGTAGTTTACATATATATAAGCTTATATATATTGAATGCAGTTTATATTACAGTGTACATATCTATAAAGGCTTTCTTTTGTTTATAAAAGGAAATGAATATATATGTTTTAGTATAACAGATATATTGTATAATTATAAGTATGTTAAGTGTTTGTTATATATATATAGTATAAGCTTATATATGTTGTTTATATGAGTCATTATATATAATGTTATATATATAGTTAGACAGGTTTAAAAATAATCTATTATTACGTATATTAGCTATATAAGTGATATGTAACATGTTTTGTTTGTATACAAGTTATAAATGCGTGTAAAATATTTTATTCTACCATGTGGTTGGGCATTCTGATTTGTGTATATTTTTGTATAGCAATAAATGTTGTATATTGTGAAAAATTATGTATATCTAATATAAAATTTTGTTCGCATATATCTATATGAGTATTATGCAAAATTGGTTATTGTATATATAAGCTTTACTAGTTATGTTTAAGGTATATATAAGTTACAGTATTTTATAATATAAGTCTATAGTTTTTTTAGAGTGTATATATATTTGCTAAATAATATGTATACCAGATATATTTTGTATGAAGCAAAGTTTATAAAATTGATACGTGTAGAACTTTATTTTACTATAAGTTTTAAATTAGGTATCGAATCTATATAGTTATATATATATATATGGTTAAGTTTTAAATTTGCAATTTCTGTTTATTTATATGTGTATATATATAGATTTTGAAGTTATGTGTTATTTTAAATCATAAGTTGTATATGATTTTGTATATAGTACATATAGTTATATATATGTTCATTTATACCATCTATTATCATCGATCCAGTTTTGATTTGTTTTCATCGATTCCTTATCTATCAGCTTTGCTTTGGATTCGTAACTCTGCTCATTTTCAAATCTCTCTTACCTCGAAAGGTGAGCATCACTCACGATTAACGTTCTTATATTTAATAAATTTGATTTCAATTGAAACGATATATGAAATATGTTGTTGTTAGTTATTACATTGCTGTATATATATGCTATCTGTTCACCTGTGACATCTGACACCATTATCTATTATTTATATTGCTGATATATGCTTGTTATATTATTACCATACATGTTATCACTATGCAAGTTACCTATTTGTATACAATTCCCTATGGGTTGAAATGATACATACCCGAACGATCTATAGAATAGGAGAAAATCATTATGGGTTAAAACGATAAAAATAAGTGATTTTCATTGAATTGAATTTATGATTGCGGGTTGAAATGATATATACCCATATATAATTTAAATTACGGATTGAAATGATAAATATCCGTATCACTTGACCATAGGATAGGAAATTATATACAGACCCCATTGGTCAATATATAAATATTTTGAAAATGATTTCTATGGTTTTGGAAAGAAATATATGGTTTAATAAACATGGATTTTAAGATATTATATATATATATTTGGAAATGATTTCCAAGATTTTGAAATTGAATTTATTTGAGAATTATACTCAAATAAGTTTGATTTGGAATTTCTTAAATTTGGGATTTTAAAGATATGATTTTACTACTTGATTTTTGATTAAAAGTGATTTAAGTGATTATTTCAAATTTACATAAATTGAAAATGATATATTAAGTTTTGTTTAAATTTGAAATTTGAAGTTTTTATTTAAATGCTATTTGAATGATTAAGTAAATATTTCAAAATAAACAACATTAAAGTGAATTTGATATATATATGGAATTATCAAATCTAGTTTTGAAATGTTTGAATATTTAAAACTTTAAAAATATTGAAAGTGAAATGGTTTATTTTGTTGTTAAAAATCTGTATTTGAAATTGATGTATTTTGAAATGGTTCATTGAGAAACTGAATTGAATTGAAGTTGACGATTCGAGATTTGATTAAATTTGAATTTCTGGAATTCGAGTTGATTTGGAATCGATTTGTGAAATTCGAGGTAACTATTTTATATAAAGTATTTTAAATTATATTTAAAACTATTTTTATATTTTACTTTATGAATTATTTTAATATAAACTATTTTAATATAAATCATTTTAATATAAACCATTTTTTATATAAACTATTTTTAATATAAACTATTTTAATATACTACTTATTTTAATATAAACTATTTTCACTTATAACTCTTTTATATAAACTATTTTATTATATATACTATTTTATTATCTAAATTGTTTAAGTGTTGGAAGTTATGTTTTCAAAGTTATAAATTTCAAAGTATTATGTTTTGAAAGTGTTATAATTTCAAGTATTTGGTTTCGAAAGTGTTATAACTTTGAAAGTGCTATGATTTTGGAAAAGGGATATATTTAAAATGGAAATGATATCATATTTGGTTTTGAAATGAAAATGATATCGTATTGATTTGGTTTTGAAATGGCAATGATATTTTGGTTTTGAAGTATAAACTATTTTATGACCGCAGCGTTATAATATCGTTTGGTTGTTAAAGAGACCGGGATCGGAAGTTGTCATACTCTCTGCCAACTCCGAAAACCACTTTAACAACTATGTACGTGGTGGTGATTCCAGAATGAAGTAGGATGGTGGCGACGTCCTATTGAGGTATATACATGGACCCGACTCCCGTGAGTTGGCATAAGGTAGCTAAAACAGGAGCGATTCTCGAGCCAATGAGGTAGCTCCTCTGGTCAGACACATTATTCGATATTATATTCTGACTTTGTGATTGATTTGGTGGCCACTTGATTTTTTTGATTTGGGAGTGTGTTCTGAGGTCGGCAGTAGTGGCTGTTATGCGTTAGCACCATCCCGGATGCGTTATTGGTATATCTATCCATGCATTGCCTAGTTGTGTCATGTCACCTCCCCTATCGTGCTTTCTATGAGTTTGATTTGTGTCATACCTATGGAGTATTCTATGGTAGCCTCCCGATCTGGAGGTACGGTGGTACTGTATAGACTATTGGCACTATAAATGTGTTAAGGTGGAAAATGTAAAGGCTTAACGCTATTTTTAAATAGTATACTTTACTTTAGACATTATTGTAATAGAGTATATTACTACGTAGTAGATAGTTTAAAGGATCCTTAGAGGATGGTTATCCCAAACATCCTTTGAGTTACTTGTATTTCAGTTATTATTTTACTTGAGTTGGATTTATTGTTATCAGAATGTTAATAATGACTCGAGTGTTTTGTGTTTTGCTTTACGCTCGGGTCAGACTGAGTGGTGCAGCCTTTGAGACTCATCTTTGGAGTTGGGCTTTGTTTGGAGATCCATCTACATATTTCAGCTTGTAGTTATTTAGTTGATTCCAATGATGTATTCTGATCTTGTATTTGACTATTGTGTTTGAAACTTCTATTGTATCTTATTTAACTCTGTTATATATATGTAGCTTCATGAACTACTATTCTTTTGTTTCCGCTGCATATTGTATATTACTCTGTGTTTGTGATTCTTTGATTTATTCATTTACTGTATATGCTGAGTTTTTCCAAATATAAATTAACAATATAGTATTTTGAGCAATTCAAATCCGGCATGGATGGATGTGAATGGTTGAAAATATCAGGCTGTTACATACATAATTATTTTCTACCAATATTTATTTATCTCTAAATTATACTTTACATATCACCCATTTTTATTAAAGTGTTGAACTCGTCAATTTGAGTCTAGTGTAAGACATTATGGGTTAAACGGATCTAGAATGAAGGAGATATCAAATTTCAAATTTAACCTTTTTAAATTAAATAATTTAACTAACTGAAATTAAAATAACACAACCCACTTCAACCCGTTTTGGCCCATGAACCCGAAACCACTCAACTCCTTCTTTCTATAATTATATCCTCAAATTCAAATCAATTTTCTTCAAATAATTTTTTTCCCAGAACCATTCGACGTGCACGCCTATGCACGTACACCACTAATCACCACTGCAGATCGCCTAATCAACCTCACCACCAAATTCTATTCACCGCTCTTAACCCATCGGCCCCTACGAAACCCTCTCTCAGGCCAAAGATCGTAATTCGACCTCAAAGTCGCGTGCTTCTAGGAACCCAAACACAAACGATGTCGCTTTGTTCCACCAACCACCGCCATGCCTCTAACTACTTCCAATCAAAGCTGCCGCCGCCATTCAAACCACAAGATGCCAATGCAACTCTGCCCAAGAGCCCAAGATATACGATGGCCCCTAGTGTTGACTATTTCACCGCGTTCGAATCCAAGCTACACCCAGACCTAAAATCATAAACCGAGATTGTCCAAGCTCCTCCGACCACCTGAACTCCTGTCGCCACCGCCTATGAAGCCGCATGGGTCCAAGGCTACTCCCAGTTACCTCCATTCCCACCCTCGTCGTCTAGTATGTTGGAAAAACCAAAATGAATAGTAACAACTGACGATCAACTATGGACCAACCCAACCTCTAAAATCACGCGAACCACTCTAAAAATCATGAATTGGTGAGACAATCATGATCGTATAATTCATTCGCCATTTTATAGTCATCAAAAATTCACCATTTTTAATAGCTTACTGGAATAGAATAACCTCGGCCAGCATGGACGATGAAACATTCGAAAACTATTTAAAAAAAATACTATTGACTATAACGAACAACATTTTAGTTGGTCGCTTAAGCTAATTTCGTTTAGTTTGAGAAATATTTATCATTGAAAGGGTGTATGATCATTTTTTATGAAACAAAGAATAGAGGAGCTTGTAAGTGTTAGTTTGCATATGGCCAATATATTTTCTTAATACAAACACTTTATCCATCCAATCATCTTTCCAATTTAAAATTTGACTATATTTAAAATTTTCTGTTATTTTCATTCCTCTTTATATTTCAAAAATATATTCCTCGACTTAACTTAAACATTTAAATGTGGATTTAAGATATAAGCTAAGGTAAACAACTTTCTATAACTTTTCGTTCGATAAAAAGCTGAAAAATCTGAAAAGTGAGTTTCGATCACATTTTCAATTTTTCATCGAATTATCTACTTATGTAAACAAAATTCAAAAATGAATTTATATCATTGATTATAAATTAAAATAGGATTAATTAATTTTTAAAACCATTAATTAAATACTTAAAATATTCACACATTAATGTGATAAAATTCTGGGTCGTTACGGTAATGGCAATATTACTTGGAAATATTTGTAAGTACAAATATTTCAGAAAGAATTTTATGAAAGATAAATTTTCTTTGGATAGTGCAGGGGAAACATCTCGATTAGTTTTGCAGTAATCTGATAATCTTCTAAGTGATGATTGAATGTTTGATTATGAGAACGTTGTAGTGCACTTAGTAATTTATTCTCTTTACCATTTTGTGATTGAAATGAGCTCAAATCCTAACGACCCCAAAGAGAGAGTTAGTGAATAAATTGTTAAAGTCCTTATGTATAAAGAAACATATGGAGTATAATTTCAAAAAACATTTTGAAATACAAACTGGATATTTAGTTCTTAACTTTCCTTAAAGGAAATTGATTTCAAAATAAAAGGTATTTTTATAAAAGAATATTTTGATAAACAAAATTGTTTAAACTCTTGGATAGAAAAGAAATAATTTAACTCAAGTTTTAGAATGGGTTAAAGTAGATGGGAAGGTTTTAATAAACTCCATTTTATTAAAACCATAGTTTTTTTTAAAACAAATAACTCTTATAAACTCTTTGATGATTATTAGGCCAAATAATAAATATCTTTACCTTAAGGATGCCTAAGGAAAGTAGACTCTGGGACAGAGTTTGGATACCAACATCCTACGCTTTCTAGCTACATACCAGACGAGATAGGTAAAGAGGTCGAAGTAGTTGACTCAACTTTAAGGTCAATATTTAGTTTGGGCCTCCATTTGAATTTAAAAAAAAAAAATTGATTAGGATGTAGAAGAGTATTATAAAAGTAAATAAGACTAGAGTAAGTATTTAATTTAATGTTTTAGAAAGTTGCATCTTTATAATATGTTTATAAACTTAAGTGAAAACTTACGAAGTAATTCATAGATAATTTTAGTAGTGAATGAAATACTATAAATGAAAATGAAAGTGATTCGGAAAAAGATTGGTATAGTTAAGAAACTAATAGGACTAAGTATGTAAGTTGTACGTAGATTATGTTATTTTCACCATTCTTGATCTAGGATTCGAGTACATAACTTCGTAGTGATTCACACTAGTCTGAAAAAAAATTCTCACTTGATTATTATAAGTGAACACCTGATTTGAATCCTTGATATGATACTGAGGTTTTCTATCATTATATATAGCTATGTAAGGAGAACAGAGGTTTCTAATCAAGTAACCTGATCGGAGTCCGCACTATGGAGGTCGAGCGAGCGATATTAGTTCGGAAGTAAAGTTTATGTATTCGAGCAAGTGGTCGGGTAAGATATTGCGTACAGATGATTTACGTACATCATACGGGCTTAAGTATATTTGCACGCAATGTTGTGGCTTAGGAAAGTTTGGGAAGTGACTTTCAATTTTTTTGAGGGAGCTTAGATAATATTCTAAGCAATAACCAAAGAATGATGAGTGTAATGGTCTGCTTAGAAAATTTTCTATATCCATGGACGATCAAGAAAGTTGTGAACCTAAGCAAAAATTCTAAATCTGGTTTGCTAGTAATATTAAATTTCAAATATTGTTAAGTGTTAGTCTATTCCTTTGTGGAACTTGATTTGATTGATAATGTGATCATACACACACACTACAGTTTATAAAGTTGTTGTTTATTAGGACATAAATTCCAGTGTTTTGAAGAAAAAAAGTGATTTTGAAAGAATTTATGAAAGAAATAATATTATTATTATTTTAAAAACTGTGATGCCCCATCCCTAGACCCACATAAACAAAGAGTGTTACGGATTAATATTGTCTATTAATGCAGAGAATAGGGCTGGTTAGGAGCGACCATCCCTAAGCTTTGTCTTAAACATATATTGAATACGTCGATTGGGTGCTCCAATTTATTCTCTTTTGTCTTTCTCAAGTGGATCGACATACTCAATATATGTTTAATACAAAGCTGCGGTGGCTAACAGATCTATCAAAACATAATATAAAAAAAAAATAGATCACAAAACAACAGCCACATATATATATATACACAAAAACTGATACATCATAGTACACTACATAGTGATACAACAATGGTGGTACATAAACCACAATACATACATCGAGTCAAAAAGAATAGGTACATTTTATAATTTGCAAAACAACTACAAAGCTATTTGAAGGATGACTAGAAGATAATCCACAGCGGAAGCAGCAAAGCAAAAATCTACGACAGATGACTAACCTGAAATGATCCGGTCTGACCCGAGTACATAAAATACTCGGGTCGGTCTAGCTTAAATAAACCGATTAGCATAAGATAGGTGAAATATAGGAATAAACGATATCACTTCTTCTTAAAAGAGAAGAAGTAACATGAATATATGCCAACTACTAAATATGATATAATATCACCAAAATACTCCATATAGAAGTTTCTCGAAAAAGTCAAGTTCAACAACAATATCAATTAATCACAAATCATCGCCTCATATCATCGGCATGTACAACAGCCAATAAAATGCTTTCATCAAACATAACTCCTAAGTAGGAAATTGAAAGTCTCAAAGTCCGCCAAAGAATGGCAATCTCAAATATCTCCTAAAATAGGAAATCACAAATCCCAAAAATATGTCAAGGATGGCAATCACAAATCTCAACGTGTAGAACTCAATTAATGATCCAAAACTCCAAAATGTAATCACCATGTAATAATTTCTCAAACGGCTCAAAAGGCCAAATAATCTAGAAATGGTGAAAACATTCGAAAATCGCAAATAAGTCATGAAATATCACAAAAGATTGCATGTGCTTAATAAAATGGCCGAACCCTACCAAGTGCTGTATCTTAAATAAGGCGCCAAATACGTCCCGAAGGACAAACATCCCGAAGGAAAAATGACCCACAGGTCCGGTACTGGCAATCAACCCGAAGGTCCATGAAAATGAGAATGCCTTCAAACGAACAAGTCTGAAATTAACCAAAAAAGTAAACGCATGTGTCACATACCACATGTTTTTCTAAATCGTTTAATTCTCTTTCTCATACGCTCGAAGAGTGCAAAATTAGCTTCAAACGAACAAGTTAGGAATCAACCGAAAAAGTAAATGCTTGTCTTCCATACCACATGTTTTACTAAATTGTTTAATTCTCTTTCTCAAACACTCAAGAGTGAAAAAACGTGTATTTTATATAGAAAATAACTTGCTTTGAGAAAACTAGTTTTTAAAACAATTTTTGAATTCGTTTGGAAAGCACCCCTTTGAAATTCTCTTTATTATAGAGAGTGTATATATATATTTAGTAGGTTTAAAAATAATTATAAATATTGTAAAATATTTATTACAAAAGCTATTTTATTATAAAAACCATTTCAAAATTGTTTTAGGAAACACGTGCTCGAAAACAGTAGAAATCATCCTAAACACTAAAAATCAGCATATGAAATCGTCTCATAAACATGTCAATCCAGATTATGGATCAACAAAAATGTTGGCTTACCTATTGATAGGTTTAAGCTCTTCCAAACACCTCAAAAATATCACAAAAACTGATCAGAAGAGTCACTGAAATGAGCAGGAGAACCCAAAACAATGCACAAAACAAAAGAAAACAAGATGGAAAAATGGATTAGCTCATGTCGACCCATAGGTCGACCTTTATATTGCATAGGTCGACCCTAAGGTCGAACTATGTATTGCCTGGGTCGACCCTAAGGTCGATCCCCATGGCTTCTTTGTCAACCTTCTGGTCGCGATTTCTACAGGCAGTTTCTGCCTGCTTCGATCCAATTTCAAGCAGTCGTTTCAGGCACATTCAAATAGAACTGAACTATGAAATTTGACATGCACAAAAAACAAAACATAAACAATGATCCAAAAAATATTTCACTCAATTCCGGTACGAAATCAAAGAGATATGGGTTCTCAAAGTTGAACCAAGAAAAAGATTTCATTGTAAACTACAGATTGAAACCTACAGTTTACAGTAAATCAAAATAACAATGTAAATTGCATCCAGATTTTTACAAGCAGCTTATTTTTGCTAGAGGTGTGAGTTTTTACTCACCTTATTATGATTTTAAGAAAATTTAACTTGCAAGCTCTAAACTTTTTGGTCCAAAGAAGCTTCACTGACCTGCAGTTGAAAGGAAGCAGACATGCAACAGAAAGAGAAAAGTTACAGACAACCTAAATTCTAAAAATTGAAATAGATGAATTAATTTGTGATTTTGGTTTTGATTACCTGTTATTCTCTTTAATTTGCTAATTTTCCTTTCGATTTCCCTTTTGATTTCTCTAAATTTTGAAGCTAGTTTTGAATAGTTAAGAGGAGGCCTTTTTTCTTTTTCTTTTCTCGGGTTTGTTTTTAGGAAGGAGAGTCAAAATGAGAAAGAATGAAAGAACATACAGCCTCTTCAGAACATTCCAGAAATGGGTTTGGGCTTGAACCCATTATCCATTAGCCTATATGTAATACTTAGATAAAATTAACCAAGTTATTCTATGTATTAACATATTATTTCCACTATATTTACACAAATCTCACTAATTAAATTACACAACATATGCTTATGTTCACAATAACGTTTTACAACATACAAAAATAATTTAGCCATTAAAAATCAATTTCCATCATTAAAATTCTTATTTCTACTTAAACACTTTATTTTACACTTCTTTTTACATAAAACACCATTTTACTTAAATAAATCGTCATTTTAACAACCAAAATTGCATAAATCATTTCCTTTGTTTAAATAATGAAACAAACCTTATTAACACTATTTTACATCCAAAATTTATTTTTAGAATAAAATTCCACCTTTTTATTTAGAATATTTACCATATAAAATTCTAATAATTTATTAAAATTAACAAAAATCAACATCTGGCAATAATTTCCAAAATTATTGCATTTTATCAAATTAAAACCATATAATGTTTATTTTTATTTCAAACTAACATAATAAAGTTTCTACAACTTTATTTTCAACATTTTATATTTATTTCAACAAATGATATTGAATTAAATTATTTTATCCTTATTAATTCAATTAATTAAGCACCAAATCAATATAATACTATTATTCACAATTTATTGCCAACCAAACCATCTTAATTTCTATTATATTTATTCAAAATATATTGTTTAATTAAAATAAACAATTTTTAACAAATTTCCATCTCCAATTTATTTTATTCTTCATTATTAAAGCATAACCATTGTTGTAATTTAATTTCATAGGTAATCACCAAAACTTAGGTTGTTACAAAAACTTTGATGGAGTATTATTATTTCAAGACATTTAAAATGTATTCATGAAGTGATTTTTCAAATATTTTTGTTTGTGACTAAAGCTGTGTGATTTGGGGTTTTCTGACTTGGAAGACCCACTAGGTATATTTGTTTACTTTAGTTATTGTTTTAGGAGGAACCAGAATACCACTGAATGCTCCGTGTTGTTTTGATTCTAGAGCTATACCATGCTTCGGTAGGAGGAGCCTTCTTCTTGTCATAATTGATTTTGGTTTTGATATTTCTATTTGGAGGAATTTTGAAATATATTTTGGATATAAAAAATCGGCCATTTTGTTCTAAATTTATCATCTGAAAAGATTGAATGCTTGGTATTTTATTACATAATATTCTCTGTACTTTTGTTCCTTTTGTTGCATATGGTTGTTATATTGCTTTTGGTTGCACACGGCTTTATATCACATATTAGAGCTGCATCATTATTATAAGTTGCATCATATTATCTTGTTGCATATGGTTGTTATATTGTTTATGTTGCTATTGCTTATGATAGAAATAGCGTGTGTATTGCTCTTTTGTAAGCATGATTCTCTCTTGAATTATGCAAATACAAGATAGGTACATGGAAGTGAGAGATTACTATTTGATTTCTTGCGCACCTGCATTCACATCGAGATAGTAAGTTACTTACTAAAAATCAAATGCAAAAGAGGTACGTAACAGATTTAGAGATTGCTGATTGATTGATGATTTTATGCCCTAGATATGGTAGGCTACTTGTCTTTTTTTCTTTGTTGATTTGGGCTAGTTGTGGCGAGTTATAGTTTTTCTGGATCTAGCCGTACAAAGGAGGTGCTGTTAAATTTTTTCGTAATATAAGGAACTTCAAAAGCCTAAGAGTAAGAGGATATTTTCTTCCTTTGGAAAAGTAACATTCTATAATTTTATCCTTTTGATTTTGAATACTTAACTAATTTTAAATATTTAAATAATTAGTTTCTAAAATATAAATAACTTATATTCAAATATAGGGATTATTTAAATATTTAAAGTGAATTAAAATATTAATTAAATGGAATTAATAGCCATATTTAACTCCTTTTAGTTAATAAGTAATAATGGTGATCTTATTTTATAAATTTATCTATAATAATAGATAGTTCGAAAAAAATAACAAGAAAATCAGTTGTTAATAAAACAACTTGATTTTTAATGATGTATTTTAAAATGAATTTGTAGGATTTTTCCATAATTTTTATGTTGAAAAATATTCAAATTTTCATTTGACGTATATTTTGGCAAACGATGGCAGTTTTGAAATTTCATAGAATAAGACAACCGGTATATTTAATTATTGTTTTGCGATCATGTTGCACTATTGTGCTTGATTGTACTTTTTTTTGTCGTTCATGGTTCTTACACGAACGAAATTCTTTATAGCGTCGTACTAAAAATTGTAGAATAAACAAACCTCTACACATAAGACTATTCTTCATTTTCCCCTCCCCCTCTTTACTTTTCAACTTTCCCTCCCTCTCTTTCTATTTTTCTATTTATTGTAAAAAGAAAAAAAAAATCAAACTTCCTCCTTTAAAAATAAAAATCAAAAGATTTACTCAACGAAAAATCATGAAATTAGATTCTTGAGTTTGTATGGGTGTAAGGATCAAATGCATGTGAAGTTTTGGTGGAGCAGTCATGTTTGGAGACGTTCGACGGTTCAAGGAAAAACTAAGGCTTTGGATAGGTGTAGTTTTAGGCGACAAATTGCAGAACGAAGAGTAGATTCCTATTTCTCAGGGGAAGGAAAGTATGTGGTGATCGACTGGAGTGGTACGGTAGAGTAGAAAGGATTGCAACATGTGTACGATAGTGGGAAGGGTTCTAGGTCGTGTTTTGATGGGTGAAGTCGAGTTCAACATAAGATGGTCCATTAGGAAGCATGCGGGAAGTAGAGATCGATGGAGGTGGCGGCGTCCGTTTTCATAAAGCATAGAGGAACAGAGGGGGAGAGAGGATCGACGGCCATGCACTTATGCATTTCATGTACAGGAGGGTAATTTATGATTTGGGAAATGATTATTTTAGGTAATTAAAAGTTGTTCATCAAGTATGTATTGTTTTAAGTAATTTAAAATTTTATAAAATCAATTACTTCTCCATACGAGGTCGGTTTAGACATGGTCTTTAGCATTGGACTCATATCGATGTTATCTACACATTGGAGTTGGATTCTTCGAGTTTGGAGCTAGTAGGATTTTGAGATTTTAGATCAAACTGAAACGCGAAAGCATCAACTGGAATTTTGATGAATTTACTCACCTTTTAATAAACTATATGATATCTATGTTGCTATAGATTATTATTGAACGCTTGGATGATAGTTTATATATTATTGTTTGATTGTTTTTTTGGATTTGACTCCTTCTTAGAAGCCGATGGTATAAATAACCATTGCTTTGCAAGAAACAAAAGTAAGAAGAAGTCAAAGTGTACGTAGCGAACATGTCACTATGGAACACTTTGAAATAACCATACTTCTGTGTAATTTACAAGGGACTTTCGTAGAGAGACCCTAAGTGGTTTCTCGCCAATATTGATTTACTTATATTATTATGTTATTTGTATTGATGTGGTTGAAATGTTTGTGAGATACTGTTTGATTTGTGTAAATGGTGTTAAAGCTATTATCGCTATACCATCACTTATAAAATATCATCTCCTTAAATCTATGTGTGTGTTGAACTTATGCTTGTAGTTTCATAAAATAAATGTTTAGTTGCGTTTTTAACCTTTTTAAAGTTGTTTAAACTATATTTTCGGTACATTTGGGAATTTTTGAAATAGAGGATAAATTTTGTATAAACTTTATAAAAGGAGTTATAAAACTGATTAATTACATTTTAGGATAACTAAAATTGTTTTAAATTTATAAAAAGATTATAAATTTGATTAACTATCTTTTGGTGACATTTAAAGTTCATTAATCACTTTAGTAAAGATGTTTAAAGTTAATATTTGTGATGTGAAAACCATGCATAAATTCCACTTTTATAAATTTAAAAGTTTGATTAGGTTATGGAAAGAATAAGAAATTTAATTTCCATAAACGATATTGCTTATATGGAAATGATTTAGTCATATTCTTAGCACTAAATGTCGAGGTTTGAAAATTCGTGTCTATCTCGAAGGTTAAAAATGTGGTCAAGGCAAGACTTAGAGGTAACACTACCTTAACTAGTCTGGCTTCACTTTTAACCGAGTCATAGTACAAGTTTGAAATAGACGAGTCGTGATAAGGATAAGAAACTTAATTTGCATATACGATCATTTTGATTTTTTTCGATAGTTGATTTATTGACTATAGATTCCGCTATCTTTTATATTTCATCAACCTAAGATGATTTGTTTCTCGTTTTGAGCGTTGATATCCTTTATTGAAAATGACTAAAACTAAAGAGCAAGTGAAAGCCAAGCTATGGCGGGTTGCTCCCATTAGGGTGTCTTCACATCTAATATAGATTGGATTCTTTGGTATGCGCACAAAGATGTGAAATACTTGGATTCTCGGAAAGGTTGGCGGGGTCCGACTTGGGCATGTCCGAGAGAGTCACAGAGTAAATGACCCTCTCAAGTATATTGTCTAGAGGTATACTTTCGGTATGAAAGGAGCACCCTCCTAGTCATTGTTAGAAAACTTTCCTTTCTATTTTTTTGATTCAAACCTTTGAATTGTTTTCTTAATTGCATTAAGAAGTGCCTGAAGCTCTTCTCGGTGTTTAATTATTTGTGTCCATTCTTAAGTTTTCATTTTGATTATGTTTATGCCCATTCTTTCAAGTTTTTGTTTTGTTCTAATTTGTTTCCATTCTTTCATGTATAGATGTTGTTCTTATGAGGTAAAAACATGTTCCTTATTTAGCGGCATGGTCTCATAGAATTATTATATGTTTACTATATTTCTTGAGTTTTCTCACGTTTATTTTCCAAACTGATCTGGGTGTTATTTTATTATAATGCTTGGGTCAGACTGAATTTTTCCAGGTTGTTGTTGGTGGGATATGGAGCTCATGGAGTAGATTGGTTGTTCACCTGCCGTAGTATTTCTATTTTCCATTATATTATTTTAAGTACCTATCAACAATTATAAGGTCAGGAAGTTATAACTGCCAAGTTGATGTGGTTTGTTTTTAAATCTGATATTCAATGTATTTTAGTGTGATAGGTTTTACTGTTTATTATATTATATGTTGTCATTCCATAATGAAATTCTATTTCCTCTTGTTCTTTTCTTGTTACCCTGACGATCTTCCTTCTCAGCACATTGATGCTTGATATTTGAATACCACGGATGTATTAAGTGTCGACTTTTGAGGGTCGAAAAGGCGGGTCATTACACGGGAATAGAGTTAAGGCAGGGTTTTGAGCGTAGGTTTCGAACAATCAAATTAGCGATAGTCGAAAGTTGCCGAGTCTGTAAGTGGTCAACTGTTCAATTCTAGTAGAAATCTAGGGGGGAGCAGTATGCAGTTTTTGCCGAAGCTGGGTAAAATTTTGTGTCGCTTTTACTTCTGTATTTACTTTGTTATTATCTATACTGCAATTTTTATTATTATGTGAATTTATTATAAACCCTATTCACCGCCCCTCTAAGGTAAATTCGATCCAACAAGTGGTATTAAAGCTAAGTAGTCAAAACTTTTTTAACTATGGCTAGTTTTAATAATGCTTTTTCTAAAAGATAATCTATTGCTAGACCACCTATGTTTAATGGTACTGGTTATTTGTATTGGAAAACTAGGATGAAGTTTTTTCTGGATAATAGATGTGTGAGATATAGTTGAAATTGGTTATAGTCTTGTTACGGTGAATATAGATGGACATAAATTTCCTAAGCCAAAAGATAAATGGGATGCTAATGAGCGTAGTTTATATCGGTCTAATGCAAAAGCTATGAATTCTATTATCTACGCCTTTGATAAAATTGAACACGATCATGTTTCTCATTGTGTGATTGCGCAGGAAATTTGGCATATGCGTGAAGTAACTCAAGAAGGTACGTTGCAGGTCAAGGAATATCGTCTAGATATGCTCGGCAATGAATACAAAAACTTCATGATGATAAAAAAAGATAATATAAAGGAGATGTATGGACGATTTTCAAATATAGTGTTCAACTCCAAAATGCTAGGAAAAGCTTATACAAAATTGGAGATGGTTCGAAAAATTCTAAGAATCATCCCGAGAAGTTTCGAAGCAAAAGTGACAGTAATTTGGGAATCCAAAGACTTTAAATAGCTTAAATTGGAGGAATTAATAGGAAATATCGTCACTTATGAGATGGAACTGAAGGTTAGAGAAGAACGTAATAGTAGAGATTCAAAAAAAATCAATTGCCTCAAAAGAAATAATCGATAGTGAAGAAGATGATGAAGCTGCAACGAAGCTAGCATTATTATTGAAGCAATTCAAAACATGGACCAGAAAGCATGGAAATCCAGTACTGAATCAACAAATAAAAACCAACATTGCCACAATGCTTAATGATTATAAGGAAGAAATCATATGTCATGGATATAAGAAGCCAGGTCACATCAAACCAAATTATCCATTGAATCGACTTGGTAAAGGGAAAAAGAAGAAGAGAAGGAGTTTCGCAGCCACTTGGGATGAGAGTGATAAAGAAGAAGAGGAGAACACTCACAGTGAGCAAAAGGAGGCAAACTTGTGTTTAATGGTAGAATCAAGTGACAGCTACGATGAACCAAGTGAGGTAACAAAATTATCACATACTGGTTTATTAGTTTTATATCACGAGTTAAATAGAAGCAATGATAGACTCAAAGAAAAATATAATAAACTTGAATCTGAGAAAAATAGTCTACTTGAAATAAATAATGGGTTAAAACTGATGATTGAAAATATTAGAAAACATAACTCAGAATGTGAGAAGTGTCAGTCTTCAGAGGAAAAAATTAATAGGTCTAAGACTAAAATTGAATTCCTCGAAAATAAACTTTTGGCTTTGAAAAACAAAGGAGATACAAAAAGGGAAAATTCCATTAAAAAATGCACCTCACTTTTGAATGATAACAATTCTCTTTGATTTAAGGTTCAACAACTTGAATCAACAATAAGAAAATTTTCGAAGGGTGAAAAATCACTGAATATGTTGTTAAGAAGTCAGACTATTGTTGAAAATAGAAAAGGACTTGGAAATGATGAAGTTGAACCGATTAACAAAAGAAATTATGCTAATGTCAAATTTCACAAAGATTTTCCAAACTGTTTAATTTGTGGAAAAAGTGGGCATAAAAAAATAGTTATTGAATAGAAACAAAATCAAAACTGTTAAAAAAATTGGGTTCCAAAAGGTACAAATGTAAATCCTCTAAAATTTAAACAAGTTTGGGTTCTCGTTGGCACAGTTGTAAATGCTAACAATTTGTTATGTGGGCGAATTTGGTTACCAAAGGGTAGAAACGAAAATAAGAGTGGTTTTACATACTTTGTTAAACCATTCGACTCCTCTAACATTTAGGTACAGAAATGGGCTAAGGAACAAATACGATAGAGGTTATTTTGAGTTGTTCTATATATGGTTGAATAGTTATAACTACAGTGCTCCTTAGCCTAGAAAAATAAGGTAGAGAGATCTATGTTACTTTAATGAAAACTGTTGAATTGGAACCCGACGTCGATGGTAAGCAAAGGTATGATTCCTAAACTCAATTTTCTTTTCTTATTGTTAATTCTATTTTTGTTAACATTGCTGCAGTGTAATTGCCATATCTTGAGCTCATTTAATCTACTTTGCAAAATTCGAGATAATCTGAGAAATAGACAGAAAATTCTGTAAATTTTATTTTATGTGTTTTTCCAGAATTTGAATCAAACCAATGAAAAACTGCAAATTATTTGAAATATTGTTTGAAAACTGTTTTAGAATTTCTTGGCGCAGCTGTAGTAATTCAATCATAACTTGAACATCTTTACTTCGAATTTTGAAATTCTTGAATTTATGGAAAGCTAACTGATAGCACTACAACTTCGCTACTTAATTTTTTGTCGATTCATTATGTAAAATCTTGAAAAACAACAATCATTTTTGTGCATCACTTCAAAAGTTTCTCCGATTTATACAAACAAGTTGTAATATGACCACTAAGCAATTCATCATCTTGACTTCAAATAAATTTTAATGAGTAGCAATTTTGAATATCTAAAATTTTTATGTTTTGTGCTGAATCAAACTACGGACTTACAGCTCTCAAAAGTGCTTTCAAAAGGACTAAATTTTCAGAACATGAATTGTCAATTGCTTTGGTATAACGATTGACTTTTATTACCTTTCTTCACAACTAATAAATCGACGGTTGAAGAATTTTGATGGTGTGTGTTCATGTTCGATATAAATGATTTTGCCTCTGTTTGATATAAATGGCTTTGCTGGAAAAAATAATATGAACCAATTCGAGTGATATCATGGAGTACACGGTTTGCTTATTTAATGATATATCATTGTATGCAACCTTGGGCAAATAGAATACTAGTGGTATTAGACATAAGTTCATTTGAGATTGCATTTGATTAATATTTTCAACTGATTTCAAAATTAGTAGACCTTGTTTAAAAAAATCCCAACAGAAATTAAATTTTCATAACTTCTTTTGGATTTAGAAAATTTTCAAATAACTCAAATTTTTATCTTGATAAAAATACTCTTTTTTAATTAATAAGGGATTTACTCTGAAAAGATAGTTTTTTCTGCTTGAACCATTTGAAATTTATCAAAAATTATTAAGAAAGTGATGGGTAGTGATTAAATTAAATTTCATAGCGAAGTATATTTGAAAATTTTCATGAAAGTTGAATAACTTTTATAATATTTTTAAAATTAGTACATGTTCCATGATCACTTCTATCACCATCATCCTTCTTGCAATCCGTGTACCAAAATTTAATATAATGTACAGAAGTTGGTATTTCAAAAATTAGGAATTATAATTTTAGTGTAATTTATAAATCTAGCCCAAAGTATCCACTCTCATTTAAAAGTCCTTACGGTTATGCAATGGTGAATAGCTTTAATCTCTATATGTGGTTTCATTCTCATATAAAAGTCCTCATGGTTATGCATGGATGGAATTCGTATACAAGAGAGGGATAAATGTTTAAGTAGTTTCTAACCTCATTTAAAAGTCCTCAGGGTTATGCATGGTTAGAAAATGTTTAACATTCTTTTTAAGTAACTACTAACCTCATTTAAAAGTCATAACGGTTGTGTACGGTTAGAAAGTACTTAACATTTATAATATTTAAAAGAGTAATTTACAAAATTTTCATTTATTAAAAATAACGCAGTGCTGTCACTGTATAAATTTCCCCTAAACCATAATTCAACTGTCACTCTAAAGTGGAATTTGTGTCTAATAAATAAAATATCATGATTTTTGTTTGATTAATTGAAATTTGTAATATATATTTGTCTCTATATGATTTATAGTTTTAATCAAAATTCATCGCTATTTCAATTATTATTATATTGTTCTAATGATAACAAAAAGGGGAGAGGTTAAAATTTTGGTGGTTGAGTAATAACTTTAATGATATTCAAAAGTTATTTATATTCGAAGTTACTTTAGAATTATTTTGACAGTTGGTTTTTTTCTTTCTTTTTTTCATTACATGAATCCGTGTAGGGGGAGTCTAGTTGTAGAGGGAGTATGTAAATAGGAGAAGCCCGATCACAACACATTAAACACATTTGATATGCACAAAACCTTAATATATATATTTTTATCATCAAAAGGTGAAGACTGTAGAATATGATAGTTTATGATTTTTGTTTGATGATAATAGACATATATTTCTAAATGTGTTTGATAAAGTACTATTATAAAATCATAGATAGAAGTAAACAAATGAAATTTTATTTCAACAAATCATTTATTTCATTACAATTTCAAATAGTACACATTTACAACATAACTTCCACTGTATTTTACATTTTCATATACAATACTATTTTACACTGTCATATACAACATTATTTTACTCTCTCATATACAATACACTCACTCACTTGAATTTGATTTGTTGTCTTCTTGCTTCAACTGCCTTCCCTTGAATCAACTGCTTGCCTATCAAATAACAACATAGCAAAAAGAAAAAGAAAAACAAATTCAAAATAAATAAATAAAAGGTTGGTAACTCGAAAATTGCCTTAGCTTATTAGTTTTATTCTTTTCATATTTTTGAAATATGCACCAAAAATGTATACAAGCAACGTACGACGTGCATAGTGATATACTATGAATGTAATAAGGCCGAGCACATATACAAAACATACTTGCATCAATTCAATTATAGGGACAAATGCAAGGTCAAGCTGAATAGTTCAACACAAGTAGTGCGAGGTCAAGCCTTATTGGCTCAACACAACTGCTCAAGTGAATGGGCTTAAACATGCAGCAAACAAGACAAGTGTAACAGGCATAAAGATGCAACCGAGTAAACAAAACAGTTAGGTTCAGAAATACAAAGGGTTGCAACACATCAGTATCTCTACAAAAATCCAATCGTGTAAAAATTTGCATCATACTACATCACAAAACTCAAATTACAAGGGCATCAAAGCAAAGCACAAGCACAAGGGAGTTCACGGTGCACATGTGCACGAGTTCAAAAAAAAACTAGACCGGTAGCAATACAAATAAGCTAGGCCACAAATGCAAAAGGGTGGAACCACGTCATAGATCAGCAGAAGAAACACAACATGGTGCACAGGAGCAAGGAAGTACAAGTACACAGGCATGCGCACACTCAGGCACACACACAAGTCAACACATAGTACTAAGGCAAACTCAAGTACAACATCTACAACTTAGCTTCATCACAGTGATAGCAACATCAAGTGCAACAAGTAAACATCATACAATCACACTAATAAATCCCAATCCTAAGAAATTCAACCTGCAGCACCATCTTCTATGTAATATTATGATACAAATGCAGCAAGCAGTTCACATTCAATTACCCAGCTAGATATGAGTTATCTGTCAACCTATTCTATCACTCTGACATATAAATATACATATACACACACAAATATATATATATGTGCAACATTTTTTAGACACAATTGGAGAGGCATGCACAAACTACTAGCGGTAGAAAACTACTAGTATAACCGCACAACGGTGGAGAAACCGACCGTTCGATTGTATAACTTTGATAAGAAATATACATTTAAAATTTTTGTTAATATTACTTAAACATTAAGTGATAATATGTTGGAAAAGAATAAATTGAGATTTGAATCTGAAAATATGAATTTCAAATTTAAATATTAATTAAAGCATTCAAAATTATCGATTTGAAATTGAAATTTTAGAATTTGAAAATCATAATAGATTTGAATTTGGAATCTTTGATGCGCGAAGTAAAAGGAGGAAGTTTAGGGAAACCGCGATGAGACAAGATCCACGTTTTTAGGGAAACCGCGATGAGACAAGATCCACGTTTTTTTGGCTTCAGAAAAATTGATTTTGGCCAGTGACAGTAAGCAAACCTCCCTAATGGTCGGTTTGAAAATGCAAAATTTGAAATCAACTTTTAAGGACGAAGAATAAAGCATCGGACAAAATGCACAAAGTCAGATATGGTCAGAAATCAGGAAAAGAATATATAAGCAGGTTGAAATATTCAACCAGCACTTTTGAAATATACCAGAATACCGAACAAGTCAAAGATCGTCAAACCATCAACCAGAAAATCAATCGGCTAAGAAAATCAACTGAAATATTCAAACCCGAACAAGTATATCCAAAAAATAGGGAAACGATCTCTATAAATACCAATTATTATTATCAGCAAATTTTGAAGTCGAAGGAACAAATACTAAAATTAAAATCATACCCAATTATCAATCGTAAAGTTTCTCGACCAAGGAAGCAATCGCACTCATCAATAATCAGACAATCGAATAAAGCAACTGTGGAGGAGTAAAGGAGAGACTAAAGCAACAAATTTTCAAAGCGACGACTTCAATCAAAAACCCTAAAATCAGATCACAAAAGCAAAAGATATTCAACATGAAAATGAATGCGGGCTGAAGAGAGATAAGGAAGAACGTGTTTTTTAATCTTAATTAGGCTGTGTTTTTTTGTGAACAAATTTGTTTTGGGCCAATTTGTATTACGGTTTAATTTTCCTTTTCAATTGTATTTTACTTTTAGATTTTACAAAACTCTAGTTCTAACTAGGTTTGAACTACCTGGCATAGTTCGAAAAATTCCCAACTCTGGGATAGAGTTGAGGCATGGTTTTAAGCGTAAGTTTCCAACAATCATGTTAGCGATAATCGCAAGTTTACAGTGTCATAAGCGGTCGATTGTTTAATTTTAGTAGAAATCTTAGGGGCAACAGTAGGTAGGTTTAGCCGAAACTGGGTAAAATTGTGTGTCAATTTTATTTCTGCATTTATTCTATTATTATATATGATGCAATTTTTATTATTTTGTGGATTTATTATAAATCATAGTTACCCCCTCTAGGGTTAATCCGATTCTACAGATTCAAGGTCGTCTACATATCCTTTTAAGATCAAATCATTTCAAAACTGAACTCTCACATGGTATCAAAAGAAACAAAAGACCAAGTGCCATCTACGTATCCTAATTAGCTAGATTCAACTTCAGAACCAAATTTTGTTAGATATTTGTACGATATTGAACCATAAATCTACTTTTGAGGTGTGTCAGATGGACACTCTCTTTAATGAACTGATTGCCCCTAGCACGAAGGATATTACTTAAGGGTTTGCGGAAAAATTCCTCTAAGACACAACAAAGACTCTTCCTACATTCAGCAATTGACTGCAAGAAAATTTTGTGATTTTACCAAAGTTAAAAATATTACAGCACAGGGTGAAATTAGGATAAAAAGATGTTCTGTCATTAGGGAATCTACGCTCCTTATATAAGGTATGAAGAGATACGGAGGCAATCAGCTGTACCAGCCACCAGACCAATGTGTTGGATCTGGATTAGCCTGTAGTGGAAGTTATGGGTGAATTTCAAAAAAAAATTCCCTTATTAGATCTCCGTTGGGCCCATTAAGTCTAATTTATTTATAACATTTCTATATTTTATTTAAATAAAATCTCTTATTTTATTTAAATTTATAAAATATATACAATTTTATTTAATTTATAGTTTATACATATAAATGTACACATATGTATTACGTACATGTATGTATATGTGTGCATGTGTAACATGATAGTTCGTGCATGAAATAACATGCTTGTATATAGATTTTGGGATTTACATCTCAAAAGACATATTAGCTCATCCGATATGTATTGTATGTTGTCCAAATATATGTATATATATAAGTTCGTTACTTATATAAATATTATAAATCCATAATATATATGTGTGTGTGTGTAAATGTATAATTAAATTTCATTTAAATAATTTTATGAGGATGAAAATATTCAAATACCTATATATATATAATATATATATATATATATATAATATTAGTAATTTATATATATACATACATAATTATGTATTACTTAAATATATTAAAATAGTATTTGTATATACATGATATGTATAATTTTTTAATATATATATATATAAACATATTTATAATATTTATATATATATATATATATAAATATATTATATATATGTATTTATTAATAAAAGAAAAAAAAGAAAAATTTACATCCGGATCGTGTACACAGCATAAAAAATTTATTATAAAATTTATTATAAAGAAAAATATATGTAAATTAAATAGTCGAAATATAATAAAATATTCAAATATTTCCAATTATATTTTTTAAAATTTTAAATTTATTGAAAATTTAGCATGATATTTTAAGGTTTGGAAAAAATTCCATAACTTTTCTCAACGAAGTTTCAATTTTTAAAAATTAACTAATTTCAATCATATATTATAATTGTTTGCGCCAAAATTGGTCATAAACCCTAAAAGCCGCGAAAGCACCAGTGATTACACACGGATCCACAATATTCATGCACAGATCTCGGATCTAGATAGTGTAGAGAGTAAAAGTGGAGAAACAACCAAATTAAAATGGAAGAAAGCAGGAAAGAACACAAAATTTACAGTGGTTCGGCAATCCAGCCTACGTCCACTTTGAATCAATCCTTTTTATTGCTTTTGTACTGTAATTACAATTACAAGCCTTTAGTATCAATTGCAAAAATGGCAGAGTTTCCGCGTTTGAGCCCCCGAAGATCCCCTTTTTAGTTGCCATAATACTCCTATTTATAGGTGTAGGTCCGAAAATATCCGCCCCAAAACCTGCAATACCTCTTCTCTTACGCAAGTGGGCCCACCGGACCGATCCAAAGAGATTTGTGATCGATGCATGGTCACTTCATATCAATCCAAGACTGGTCCAATCGAGCTGAAATCGGTAAAGAAGGTTCTCGAGTACATTAGAAATCTCCTCTCCAAATTTCGTAGCATTTGGACTTGTAGAGTGAGAGTTATGATCGATGCAAGTTTGTACTCACAAGCTAGCTATCGCGTTCGCATCAATCTCCTGCTCCACATTCTCCTCTCTTCATATCGATATAGTCCGCACCGATGACGTGTCTCGAAGATCCAGGAAAGATCCACCTTTCGTGCCATTCGACCGAGTCATCCACTTATTCGTATCCATCCCTCCAACAACTTTCGTATCCATCAATATAGGTTGTTCGTATTCACCGACCAACCCTTCTTTGTATCCATCCTTCGTATCCTTCAGCTGCTCTTTACTTCGTATTACTCCATAAACGCCTGCCTTTCGCATCAATCCTATGCCCTTGTTCGTATGGATCCCAAGTTATGTCCCTTCGTATCGATCCAAGCTTTGATCGATACGAAGTGTGTCTTACCGCAACCATTCAACCAATGTGTGCTGCATTGATACAAAGTTGTCGATTCGAAGTATGCCGCCATTCCCGTCCCGATCGATACGAAGTCATCGATTCGAACTCATGAGCTGCCACGTGATCGACTCGAACAGTATCGATACGAACCAATCTCCGTGAATCTTGACCCATCCATATCTTGAGCATATGAACTCCGATTAACCTGAAATTTGAAATGTAGCCTCTCCTAGCCTTGTTCATCATTCCCAATCGATCCTGACTTGATTGGATCTCAGACAAATTTTGACGACATCGATCATAGCCTTGTTTTCAATCGATCTTCAATCCGGATATCCATCCTTTCCAACCAATCTGTTGATATCCCGGCCTTGACCAAAAGGTGGGATAACAATAATGTTTTTAAAAAAATATAAAAATTAACAATTTTTGGGTAAGAGCTTATTTCATGAAACTTTATTTTCGAAACATATTTTATTTTATATTAATTTTTTAAATAATACATTGATTTAAATAATATTGAATGATAGTAAATAATTATTTAAAAATACTTTACTATTATCAAAAATTATAATTATAGTAAATATACATGTATAAAATATATTTTTAGTTATTAGCATTATATGATGATATAAATAAATACAAATTATATAATCAAAACTAAATAACATATTAAATATATATATATTTATCAATTAATAAAATAAAAATTATATATATATAATATTTGGTTGTGCATATCTGATTTATATGTAAAAACAATTATTGTTATATACATATAACCAATCTAGTATATGACAACATCAATACGTATAAGAATTGTCACCTAACTAACAATATAATAATATATGTATGTATAATAAAATAATATTTTGAGATTATAAGAAATATAATATGATAAAGATATATTTGAAACTAATGCCTTAAAGCACACCTAGTAATGATGAACTCTCTCTCCTTTGAAAACTTTTCCATTCGGCAGACTACTAATCCTTGAACCGTAGACCTTTGACTATCAGATAGTACTTGTTTTGAATTAATTTGAGTTGGATTTGTTTGAGCTCCTGGATTATGAAATCGGCCAACAATGGAAGGGGATAGTGGCAGCAAAATGCTATTTTGCAATTAGGGTAAAGGTGTTTAAATAGTGGATGGAAGAGAGAAAATTGTGGATCACATCTTATACCAATTCTCCCTCAATCCAAGCCATTCAAAATCCAACACCTAAACCTAATTTAAGCTGGCCCATTTCCTCATTGCAATCGAAATTTCCAGCCTTATGTTGGGCCTCAAAACAATTTTAAGCCCAAATAAATATTATGTGATTAATTCTAATTTAGTTGTTTATCGATATCACATATCAATCGATATATTTATAACTATTATATATATATATATATACAATAATATTTATTCCTCAAATCATATTCAGAATTTTATAATTAATATTTCATAGATATTAAAACAATTATAAATTAATTAAATCGTTTTCTCAAAAGAGAATTCATCATTTCGGTTGTGTGACTCCTCAAGTGTAAATTTGGTCAACGATTAACATCAAACTATTCGAATGTTAATGTTCACATGTCACATAGCAGGTGATGTGACATTTTGGTCAAATTTATCGCTTACTTAGTTTCGATAAAATCCAACTTTGTTTTATTAAGCGTTACCCTATTGTGGCATTTATTTACATTAATTCTCTTCGTCAAACTATACCACTTTGGACTTATGGAAGCTAGTGATGGTCAAAATTCGAATATCATCCATATTCAACTTTATAGTCCAAACACAAAGTCATTGGTTCAATAATAACAATTCTTATTAATCGAAATGCTTTGTCCAAAGTCTTTGATTTTGAGTTGACTTGAGTTGATCGTGTACTAACCCCATATAACCGATGAGGCCAATCCTCTCTTGAATGGTGTTTCACTTCCAATACTTTCACTTTACCCAACTTTAGTCACTCGATGGACGTCGTGCTATGATTTGATTATAATCAAAGCAAATTTTTCATATTGAAGATCGATAGTATTCTCAAGTCGAGAGAACTGTGTAAGTCGGTCACATCAATATTTTCTATTTGACCTTCGTTATATTAATCAACAGAAAACTATCGAGTGAGTTGTTCCATAATTATCCAATAACCATCTGTAGGGTAACCTCTTGGTTCCCCCAGCTATCATGAGTAATACACTACCCAACATTTAAAGAGCGTTACGTACTCTAGTCTCAACGGATACATCGATATTCAGTCTCGATGCATCCTGACTAAGAACATTTAAAATGGTATATTTATTTTTATTGTGATAAATTACTCACGTTTACAACACTTTGTAACTACTATCACAATACATACCATTTATGATTTTTTTTATTAAATATGTTTTAATGAAATAAATTAATTAATATAATACATTATATCAAATATATACTAGAAAGAAAACACCTTTTATTTCGAACAAGATTGGTTATTGAGTTAGATATATGTAACAAATTACATAATTACGCTTAGGGCATATCCCTAACTCTATCAATCTCTCATTTGCACTTGGGGTTACTTATGGAATCTTATTCCAACTTCTCCGATGGGTTTCCTCAAAACTAATTGGGTCAGTCCCTTAGTGAATGGGTATGCTATTATGTTTCAATTACCTACTCTCTTAATCAACTATCTCCAACGCTGATAAACATCATGTGAAACAATTTGGAGTATATCTCTCGACTTCTAGTGAGCTCTAAGTTCAGTTATGAACTAAATCGTGACATTATTATAGGATTCTCAATATTTGGTATTGCCCTTTGCTCGGTTATAAATTTGTGCATTTATATTTATATACATTGTCTCTTTATGGTGCTATTCAAGGCAATGTACTTAGCCATTTTCATTGAATTGACCATGGTCTTTCATTTGGAACATTTCCAACTTAAAGATTATTGCCTGAATTTATTATTGACATATAACACCCAATATCACTTATGAAATTGAGTCTGGACACTCCTTCATAAGGAGTTCGTTGTCTCTATAAACAATCCTATAGTATTTCGTGAATACATGGTAACACTCTGAACTATCATTTAGTGATATCAGTTTGGATTTGATATTTGCTTCATGTATCAAATATATAAACAATTCATGATATCATAGACAATATAACATATATGATAATTCCAATCGATAATGCATAAGGAATCCATCTTACATGTTCCGTATTAACATTTTAATATGGTGTTCTTGCATAGAGTTTTGGAATATTCCCAATATCTTTTATACTTACTATAAAAGACATCATTTACAAATCAACATTGAGTATTAAAATAACTACAACAAATTTTAACATAAGTGCAATGTTAACAATCAGTAGTATGTTGTTTACTTATGGTTTGGAAATATCAGTCTACCTTTTAATGTTCTTTCTTATGAACACACCTTGCCTTTGCATTTTGACTGATAATCAAACTAATTGATATTTCAATCCAAATATTTATTTAATTCAGATGCTCAATAACAATACTTTCTATCATTTCTTGGATAATATCTAAAAACTCACAAACTCAATATCGCTCCCACTAACTTTAAGACACTTTGGTTTTTATGTGCAAATAGTCTATTCTAAATCATTATTTAGAATTTTCAATTTCAGCACATACTACCTAACCTAAAATCATACTTAGCAATAATTTTGCGAGTAAATTTGAACCAACTTGAACACATCGAATGGTGAATCTATTATGTTAATTTCAACAATTGAAATTTATAATATTATTCATATCAATGTGGCTCACTATACTCCAAATGCATTTGTTTTTCTCTTAAAGACACATATACAACCAATGGATCATGTCCCTTTGGACAAAACTATCAAAACCATATTTTGGTGATGTACTTGGAATTTATTTCGGAGTCACGCATCGTACCATATCAAAGAGTCAATACTCTTAATGGTATAATTAAACAATCGAGGAATGTCTATTCTTGACATTGATAACAAATTCACAGGTTCTCTTTAATGTACAAGAATACTCATTAGACATTCTAATATATATGTGTTCATTTAGGTTCGGTCAATTTCATTTCATCCCCTATAACCGGTGTTACTATTGAATCGCATACTAATCCATTTTTATACCAATAATTTCTTATAGAAATTACTTCGCTATGAAGTTGGTATTTCTTGAAACAACAGTTGTTTCCCTATGCAATGAAGTGAGCGTTCATAAACATTCCATTGATTGAATTATACAAAACTGATTTTGCATTAGTTCAAAATATATTTATGTTCATAACATAAATTAGTCATTTAATGACTATCGTTCCCAAAATTCTTTTGGAATGATTCATACAAGATCCTTTACGTATAATTATTAGGTATAGTCTTTTGACTCGCACAACCCACCAAGTCCTTGGCCTAGGTTATGTAGAGGTTTCTTATAAACCCTTGTCATGTATAGTTTTGTAAACTATTCTTTGGATGATATTAAATTTAACATTTTGTACTACTCTTAAGTACACACCTTACATAAAGAATTTGACTTAATTTCACTCATCGTAAACGTACTTTTTACAACAAAATTTGATAACACCTTATCAATACATCATTATGTATTATAGGGAGGAATGACCTTTTGAGACAAAATCTTTATTCAAGCTAGGTATATATGGAACTCATTCCGATAAACTCACCTTTTTGGTCGTATCAAATCAGTTCTATCGCATGTTACATTATTTACTTCTGTTTTATATTCTATGAGCTTATCTTACACTTATACATGCATATCAAATACACATGTCCATATCTGTGATGACTCATCGGTGAATATGACGAAGTACATGGAAATATTTTGGTATTCATAGACTTGTGATTGCATACATCTATATGTATCAATCTGAAGAGTTCATCAACTCCTATGATGCTCCCATTATATGGATGCATTGCCCTTGATTGTTTGAGATATAACTAAGTAGTACCATATGATTCATAACCATATAATAAAAATTATTTTCTCAAAACTACGGCTTAGTCTATAATTCCAAAATAATTGTAAATAATTTTATATACTTTGATATTTTCAATGGATCACTTTTGTTGTGAAAACAAATACCACATTACAGTTTTACTTCATAACAAATATTCATAATATTCATATTGATATAATTGTCTATTTTTCAGTTGACGCAAAAAATAGTTATTATTTCATTAATAATGTTTGGTATGTTTTATGAAAACGATATTCATAATTTGATGCAGTCAATAAGTGCTGCTTGGCATGCTCTCACTATTTTCGTCATTAATATAATAGCATACTAAATTTGGAGGTCTATCATTCACTTAATATAGATTATTTATTTCATATATTGTAACTAGTTTACAGTTGAGAGTTTTTTGATCAATTATATCGAACCCAAAGGAATAAATCTCGTAGAAAAAAAATTCCATATGAAAATACATTTCGAAAAAGAAACCATATTCCTTATTCCAATGTTAAGTATCAATTATTATTATTATAATTCTCGTTTCTGATGTTCCTTTATGAAGTAGAAGTGACTATTTTCTCTCTTCATCCTAGTTGTACCTTAAATCACATCTACTTTTACACGTTCATTTTTCTTTTTGAATGGTCAAACCATTCAAAAGAAAACTCTCACTACAATGCCATAACGAACTCTTTACGAAGATGCATTTGATCATCCTTAACATTTAAGGACATCAAATATGATGCACCTTATGTAAATTGATCAAACTGACATTTCAATGATCGAGTTCTTAGATCTATATTGTAGTTTTTGTCTTGTGTTACATTTAACACAGCATGATCTTTATTATAATCAATCAAATTTAATACTCGATCTCATAGTACAATTGCATATTTCGAATGATCTAACTTCACCGAAGTATCATACATTGCTAACAGTGCCCATTTCCCATATAACACCTATATGCAATTGTATATGGATCAAATATCATTAGTCTTGTATTGCTTTTGGGTTCAAAACTCATAGAATGAAATACACGGTCTCGACCTAATTAATACATAAGTGACCAATTTACGAGAATATTAAGTAGTTATAAAATTAGGTACTTGCATGTGTATAGTAAATATTAACATGCAAGAGTATTCAATATTGAGTATATGTTATACTTCTATTTTTCAAACTCTAATTCAGTTCATTTGTATATCTTAATTGATAAACATTTTATCAATTATATTAAATGCACAAATTTATCAATGTAGATTATCATAATATTATATAGCATATGTTCTTACAATATTAGAAAGGCTGAATGTTATCATTTCATTTTTCTAATAAGGCTCCCACTGGTGTTTTATGTCTCACTGAACCCAAAGTTGAAACATAGAAGTCTTTCGACTTCACTAGTTGGTGTTTGGACTCGTATGCCTTGGGATTCTGACCTTGAGGAAAGCTTAAAAAATCATAAGCCTGCATACGATGGATAACTCCTTATTGGTTGTATCACGTATAACTCCTAACCCGTGGTACCTTGTCCTAATCCCGCCTTTACCTTGAGGAAAGTTCAACAAGTAAAGTAAGACTATTCACTCAGACCTATCATTTCACGACGGTCTAAGTATAATGCACAAACCTTGAGGAAAGCTCAACAAATGTGTGTAGTTATCTTACATCATTTATTCAATATATTAATAGTACTACACATAACATCCCTAGTTTGAGGAAAGCTCCACAATTAAAGAGTATGCAAGCGATTATTAATATATAAATGATAAAGTACAACTTTATACTAAAGATTCAAAATCCTCAATATATTACATCGGCCGATATCAACTTATGGAATAATGTATTTCTTATAGAATACCCATGTGATTCAAGTATCGGACACATCGAAAATCATGGTATACGTACATATACATATGTATTTATTCCTTAAGTCTATTTAGGGTTTCTTTAATGCTCCACCTTTAGTATACATTCATATAATAAAAGTTTTATTATTATATAACTTTCATATTTCATATTATTTATATAATAGTCTAATGTATAATATTATATTAATTAAATGTTATTTAATTAATTTTTATTAACTAAAATTTTAATTAATTTAATATTATTTTAAAATAACATTTATATTAAATATTTATTACATACTATAACCTTTATAGTATTACATATATATATATATATTATTTATTTAATTAACCTTTAATTTATTTATTTAATTAATTAATCTTTAATATATTTATTTAATTAATTAACCTTTTATTTATTTATTTATTTAACCTTTAATTTATTTATTTAATTAAATTATTTTAATTAAGTTATATTAATTTCGAAATTCAATTCATATACATACATGTATACTTATGTTATTTTAAACATTCTAAAGCAATATAACATATGTAATTAATTTTATATTATTTTAAAATAACGTTTATATTAAATATTTATTACATACTATAACCTTTATAGTATTACATATATATATATATTATTTATTTAATTAACCTTTAATTTATTTATTTAATTAATTAATCTTTAATATATTTATTTAATTAATTAACCTTTTATTTATTTATTTATTTAACCTTTAATTTATTTATTTAATTAAATTATTTTAATTAAGTTATATTAATTTCGAAATTCAATTCATATACATACATGTATACTTATGTTATTTTAAACATTCTAAAGCAATATAACATATGTCATAATATACAATACATGTATACATTTATTAGTCAATCAACTTATTTAATTAATTAATTTTAATAATTTTCTCAAAGCAATTTTGAAATTAATATTTATTTTCAAACATTTTGAATTTTTCATATTATAACTTTTATAATATTTATATATTATATTTCAAATTTAACTTTTAAATATAAAAATCTTATATTTTCAATTTTGAAAACAAATAGAAAATTTATATTATAAAATTTATAATATTTTCCTTATTTTAAGTTTAACTTAAAACCTTTATTTTTAATTTCAAAATAATTTTAAAATTAGCTCAAGGTCTTACTCAAATTTGGGCTTTTTCTACCAGGACAACTTTTTGGCTGCGAGCTTAATGGTTAACCCTAGCATGACTAATTTAGACCGCAACTGGACTTTGATACCATTATTGGAATTGGGCAAGTCATAGCAAAAAATATGAGTCTACGGTTCAAACACCAGCATTCTGCCGAATGAAAAAGCTTTCAAAGAGGAGAGAGTTCATCATTTCGGTTGCGTGACTCATCAGGTGTAAATTTGGTTAGTGATTAACATCAAACTATTTGAAGGTTAATTTTCACACATCACATAGCGGGTGGTGTAACATTTTGGCCAAATTTACTGCTTACATAATTTCAGTAAAATATAATTTCATTTTATTAAGTGTTACTCAGTTGTGACATTTATTTACAACAATTCTTTTTGTCAAAAGTATGCCCCTTTGGACTCATGGAATTTGGCGACGGTCAAAATTCCAACATCATCAATATTCAACTCTATAGCCCAAACATAAAGTCCTTGGTTCAATAATAACAATTATTATTAATCGAAATGCTCTGGTCAGAGACTTTGACTTTAAGTTGACTTGAGTTGACCGTGATTCTAACCCCATATAACTAAGGTGGCAAATCCTCACTTGAATAGTATTACACTTTCAGTACTTTCACTTGACCCAACTATAGTTACTCAATGGACGACGTTCTGTGATTTGGCTATAATCAAAGTGGAGTTTTCATATTGAAGATCAACAGTCTTCTTAAGTCGAAAGAATACGTAAATCAATCACTTAGATATTTTCTATTTGACCTTTGTTATATTGACGAAGAGAAAACTATCGAGTGAGTCATTTCATAGTTACCCAATAACTATCAGTACATAACCTCTTGGTGCCTACAACAGTCATGAATAATTCGCGACCTAACATTTGGAGAGTGCTATGTACTCTAGTCTCAATTGATTCAACAATATTCGGTCCCGATGCAACTTGACCAGGAACATTTAAAATGGTATATTTATTTTTATCGTAATAAATTACTCAGGTTACAACACTTTGTAACAACTCTCACAAAACATACCTTTATGGATTTTCTATTAAACATACTTATAATTTAATTAATTAATTAATTAATATAATACATTATATCAAGTATATAATGGAAAGAAAATACCTTTTATTTCAAACACGATTGGTTATCAAGTTAGATATATGTAAAAAATTATATAACTACCCCTAGGCATACTCCTAACTCTATCACAATGGACGTGACCGCTGGTGGAAAAAACAAAATTCAAAAAATAAAAAGTTCCGACATTTCAAACAGTCAGCACTATTCATCGTATGCACACCCATGTGCCTAAGTGTTTGATCCTTGACATTTAATATGTACGTATAAAAACATCTTCTTTATGCTTTTTTATTCATATTCCCCTTTGTAACGACCCAAAATTTCAGTCATTTGAAATTCGTATATTTAATTGATTTTAAATAATCCCAAGTAACTTTTTATAAGCTGAATAAATTATATTTCAAATATCTGGATTTAATTAGATAATTAAATTGTTCATTTAATATTTGAAATTGAGGAAATAATTAGAATTTGGATTTAATGTGAATAAAAATTATTTGTAAAGTTGAATTAAATTCTATTTGAATTAGAATGATGTTATAGAACTTTTAAAATTGAAGTAAAAGTTGAATTATAGAAATTGAATATTTTAATATTTAATTGACATGTAAAGATAGCCATTTTTTAAACAGTCTCGAATTTCAACGAAACCATTTCATTGGATCCGTAATGTTATATTATTATAAGATTTCAAATTTCGTGTCAATCGGATTACGATTTGTCCGGGGCAAGCTAAAAAGCGTAGAAATCGGTTTAAGTGAATTTTATTTAAATATTTGATTTGAAAACCTATCTTTCAAATACGATCGAAATGGCTCTCGATATATATTCCATTGCGTTCGGAATATGGGTAAAACCTTATAAATGCCAGGTGGCACGCCCCATTTCGAGTTCGTAAAATTTTCGGATGAATAGTGTCGTCAAATTTTCTATAAAAGGCCAACTTTTTTCACTTTTTTCACAAATCTAGGTTTGCAAACCCTAGCCGCCGGCTTCAATTCAATGGCCGAAAATCATTCATTTTCTTCCCTCGATCTCTTCAAATCTATGCAATTATACGAAAAACTTTCTAAACGAAAATCGTAGAGGGCGATGAGATCTACATTCTCAACGGCTATGATCGTAAACAACGAAGTGGATCAATGGCAATTTGTGTTTGAACACCATACATTCACACACGTTTTTCATCACCATGGGGAGACCGAGCTTCGTGATAGTTGGGTCGTGGTAGAGTCGAGGTGGCGCTAGTTGATCAACGTGAAGACGTTTGTATATGGTGCGAAAATTTGATAAATGGTGGTGGCTTTGGGTTGCTTTCATTCGAACGTAACCTGGAACAAAGAAGAAGAAGCAAAGTTCGGTGGCCCAGATTTCTCTAGCATGAAACGAGTGGCTGTGATGATGAGAAGGTTAAAAATAAATAAATTTGTGAAATAAATTATATTAAAATTCGTATAAACTTTGAAACGTTGTAACTTTGTCATACAACGTCCGTTTTCGACAAAACGAATTGCGTTGGAACCGTATAGACGAGTACTACGTTATGGAGCTGGATTGGATTTATTTGAGCTAGTGAAAATTTTGGTTGAAATTAAATGCTCGTTTAATTTTAATCGGAATAAATCGCTATCGCGACGACTACAAGCAATGTTAGTACAACTCACTCTTTCTGACTCAGTGATATTTTTATATAAGTGAGAATAAATATTATTTATAACGATTGATGATTATTTGGATGATATATGACATATCGGTTGGTATTTGGATATATTCATGTCTAGTGGAGTAGATGACCTATAAGTTTCCGTGTATGAGCGGATGACCCTTTGTACGCACGTCTGCCTCGAAGCGGACATTGTACATATATTTCCAATATTTATATTTGTTGTAGGTGACAGATTGAAGGGATCCAACCGGATTCCTCACCCGTATTTATTTACAGATATTGTGATATATGTTGTTATCATATTATATATGATATTTTGGATGTCGTGATTGATGTATTTAGTACTGTTGCAGCATTGGGCCTATTTTGATAATTTAAAAATATTAAAGTGATGATTTTTAAATTGAAAAAAGATTTTCAAAGTGATTTTGGAAATATACGTTTTATTGAATTTTGAACTGTTAAGGAAATTGGTTTATTTTAAATAAATAAATGTTATAATTTTTATTGATAGAAATTATGATTTTTGGAAAATATAATAAGAACATGATTTTTGAAATAGGAAGTTAACTATTTTGTAAAATAGTATAAATTGAGATTTTTGATTTATTATAAATGGTTTATATATAAGATTTATAAAATTGAATTTTTCATAAATCGAAATAATGGAATTATAAAATGAGTTCTATAAGTGTTAAAATGAAGTTATAAATGGATTTTACAAATGAATAAGATTTATAATTGTGAAGTTATAAAATGAATGGGTTTTGTAAATAAATGATTTGTAAGTGAATTAACTTATAAATTGGATTTTGGTATATAATTGAGTTATAAATGGAATTGGTTAATAAAGGAATTTTGTATATTGAAGTATTTCAAAATATAAATGGAGTTTATATACATTGTTTTATAATTTCGAAATCAACTAAATTTGATAAGTAAATATGAAAGCTTATTAAAGGAGATATATTTGCGATTTTGGACAGCGAATTATCCTTTAAGTTAAATGTTGTAATAATAAAGTGTTTGGTTGGGAATTATATCCACGATTTTGGACAGTGGATAATCCTTTAATTAAAGGTGTAGAAGTATTGAATTTGGATAAGAGAAGTATATTCATGATTTTGGAAAGTGAATAATCTTCAAATAAAATAGGTGTTTTCGAAAGTAATATTTTAAATGGATTTAAAACGATTTGAAGATGTTTTAAAATGTGTTAAGGATTGAAACCATAGATTTCAACATTCATTGTTGAAATAGATGTTTTCGAGAAATAAGAAAATGATGGACTATAACACCTTTGTTATAGTAAATGATTTTCGAAAGAAAATGTTTTTGTATAGTATATGGGATTTATAAATCTATCTAAATTTCGAATTCCTATACTATTGATTTTGGGTTGTCGTAACGATGTTTTATGCAACATTCGTTTTGACCCAAATGAAAGATGTTTAAGAGAACGGTTTTCTTAAAGAATAAAATATATACTTAATCGTGATTTAAGTATATATAAGATTTTCTAAGTGTTGAAAGTAAATTGATTTGTGAATTACTTATTATTAAATAAGTATTTGGAAATGTTTTCCAAAATAGAAGTTGAAATGATTTTGAGAATATATCTTTTTGAAGATAATTTGAAGTGAATATTTGGCAAGTGATGTAATTAATAAAAAAATTAATTAAAAGGGCCCAGTGATTATATATGGTGCTAAATACTTGTTTGTTTTCTTTGATAGTTAAATAACCGACTATCAAACATTAGCCAAATTTTTTTCCTCGACTTGATGTGGGAACTATTCAGTCGTACAAAAGTAGCCTTCTATGTAGGCTTGATTATTGTTTGTGTTGAGGATGTTGATTCGTGTAGTGTGGAGTATTACTCCAATATATCGAGCTTCCTTCTTGGCCCGAAGGATAGTAAGTTGAAAGTTGGAGACATGATAAGTCTCTGAGACTTAGTTTCTATGCGAGGTTGAAAAACGCTTTTGCGTTGTTGGTGCAAAGAGACCGGAATTAGATTTATCTAAAAACCACTTCGGACCAACGTATATGCGACGATTATGCAGGTTGCTTGTGATGATATTGATATTTCGGATTTTATAGTGAAAGACTGCTTGTTGATCGTTTGGGGTTAAAATCCCAATATACATATAGTAGCAGTGGTCTCTTCATTATGGAAATATCCAATGCGAGGACTATTCGCTACTAATCCTAGGTATTTCCCGACAGGATGTAGTAGGAAAGTACCTTCGATTTGTCCTGTTCCTGGACAACTTGTATGGATGTTTGTTTGAAATTGCATTTTTATAGATCACGTACATTGGTTTTTCTTGATGTGTTCAGCCTGATAGGGGGTTCTCGCTTCTTGTTAGATAGCGATCGGATGACTCTTGCCCCTACATGTCCCTAGAGTGAAAGGTTTGGTTGTAGTCGAGAGGCTGGCTGTAAAAGCAAAGCGCAAGGTATCAATGTGAGCTACGGTGGGTATTATCCACTGGTTGCATCCATCACATTTGGTATCGGAGCTTAGATTTTGTATATTCCTAAGCCTTGATGTGTACTCGGTATAGATAGGGACCATAGCACCATAGATTTTGTTGAGTGTATTATATATATGAGCGCGTATTTGTTAGTGAATATAAAATATTTTATATTGTGTTTACTTATCCGTTGAGTTGTTTATGAATTCTGGTCGGTATGTGGGACGCCATGTTATCGATAGGGATTTCCAAACACTTAAACGAGGCAAGTCAACATAGTATTATTTTAAACTGAGTAAATGAAATAATTTTACCTCGATTATATTTTATATATAATGGAAACAATTTTTCAAGAAATATTAAAGTGTATATAAATTGAATTGTTTCTTTGTTTGAAAATGTAAATATGTATAAGTTAATAAAAGCTGTTTGAATAATCTAAATAGAAACAACAATTGCAAGAGAATAAATTATATAAGCAAATGAGTTATAAATATGGAATTATAATTAATATGATTTGCAATTGTGAAATAATCTTATATATAAGAAGTGAAACTATATGAATATATTTATAAATATGAGTTATAAATAAAAAATGGATTTAGACTAATTATTTGAAAATTTGAATCCCGTTAAAATTGAAAGTTGTTTTTCACAGTTAAAGAGATTATATTATTATAAATCTTAATAAGATTAAAGAATTTGAAATGATCTTATATAAGTAAAGAAAAATAGTGAAACTATATAAGTAAAAGATTTGTAAATGTGATTTATAAATAGAAAGTATTTTTAAAAGAATAGAAAGCACTGAATTCACTACTGTTGCTGGAAAATAATAAGGGTGATGACTACAACATCATCAGTGTCATTTTCGAGTTTCTATGTGATGAATTTGCTACCAATAGTAAATTGAAATTGAAGTTGTTGTGATAAGCAAATTTGATTTAAAATCCAAGTTGAAACTGATAAATATAAGTAAGATGAATTATGACTTATAATATGAAATGAAAAATTTAACTTGGTAAAGTTGAAATAAATGTGAGTAGCATAATAAAATGTATGATTTAAAATTTAACTAAAGGAAAGTTAAAAAAGTGAATTGAATTTGAAATTATAAAGAATGAGTTAGTGAATGGAAGTGAACTTAGGCAGATGTTTATGGAATTATGAATAAATAAGTTGTATAACTTATAAAATGAGATAAGGTAAGTAAAACCAATTGTTAAAATGGTTAAACAATTTTGTTAAGCAAAAAAAAAATCTAAATTTGAATAGCAGAATGAAATTTGACTTAAGTGAAAGTTAAATAAAATAGCATTTGAAATGAATTAGAGACGAACTTAAGTTGTATAGTGAAAGTGAAGGTAAATGAAATTGAAATGAAAGATAACTTAAGTGATGTTAAATGAAGTTGATTTTGGCATCAAAGTAAATTAATAATGTGAATTAATAAAGTAAAGTGATGAATATGAACTTGAGTTATATTATGAAATTCAACTTTAATTGTAAAAGTGAATTAGGGAATAAACATGGATTAGAAAATGTTGTTGTTAAGAATTGAATAAAACTTAAGTTAAGAAGTTGTGAATTGAATAATTGAATGAAAGTCAATTGAATGTTGAACCAATTTGAAATTAAGCATGTTAAACCAAATTGAATGCAAACAAAGTAAAGTGAATTAATTTGGCAATGTTGGTTATGCATTGGTTATTAGATGAATGTTAATTAACTGTACAGAAAAATCCATATGAAATTGAACTAATGAAATAGAAAGCTAAATAGTTGAATTCAAATTGGAAGTTAAGTGAATCTAAATAGAATTGAATTTGATTTGATGTGGAAGTGAACAAATTGGAATATGAGTAAGTGAATGTAAACTAATTGAATATGAATGAATGAATGTTAGTAAATCCAATGTTAATGAATCAAATGTGATTAAATTGAAAATCAATTCAGTAAATATTAATGAGAAGTGAAAGTGTATTGATTTTGCTATGGATGTTAGTTGGATGATAGTTGGTTGATAGTTGGATTTGTTGTGGTGATTGTATTTGCTATATTGGCATATATAGTTGTTGTATTGATATACGTTATATATTGATATTACTTTCATATATACATGTTTCTCATGGTTTGTTGAGTGTTAGTAGGTGTGTATGGTGCTTGCTTTGTTTTTGAAACTTGCTTTCGCGCTATATTAGCCGTATATGCTCGCTAATAATATACAAGGTACATATCTCGGAATACATATCGTTCTTTTACACCTTTTTTCCCTGCGGGATGCCTCATCTTCGAAGATGAGACGTATATTTTTGATATATATATATGTTGTGATCCTACTATGATTGAACCGCGCAAAGGAGACGTTGTCGAATTTTTCTAAAAATTTAAGGCGTTAGAAAAATTTTGGGAAAATTGAGAGAATTTTTTTTGGTTTTTTTAAGTTGAAAGTTAAATGATATTAGTTGGTTTTAAAAGATAACTATATATGGATTTGAAAACTTAGAAAAGTTTTTATAAGAAGTTTAACTATTGGATTTTGGAAAAGTTAAACGCTCAGAGATTTGGTAAATCTATTTTTAACGAATTGTTTTGAAAAGTTAATGGATTTTGTAACCTTTTCTTACTTAGTAATTTCGAGGACGACATTCTTTTAAGTAGGGGAGAATGTAACGACCCAAAATTCCAATCATTTGAAATTCGTATATTTAATTGATTTTAAATATTCCCAAGTAAATTTCATAAGCTGAATAAATTATATTTCGAATATCTGGATTTAATTGGATAATTAAATTGTTAATTTAATATTTGAAATTGAGGAAATAATTAGAATTTGGATTTAATGTGAATAAAATAATTTATAAAGTTGAATTAAATTCGATTTGAATTAGAATGATGTTAGAGAACTTTTAAAATTGAAGTAAAAGTTGAATTATAGAAATTGAATATTTTAATATTTAATTAACGTGTAAAAATAGCCATTTTTCAAACAGTCTCGGATTTTGACGAAACCAATTTCACTGGATCCGTAATGTTATATTATTGTAAGATTTCAAATTTCGTGTCAATCGGATTTATGATTTGTCCGAGGTAAGCTAAAACGCGTAGAAATTGGTTTAAGTGAATTTTAAATTTAAATATTCGATTTGAAAGCCTATCTTTCAAATACGATTGAATCGGATCTCGATATATATTCCATTGCGTTTGGAATAGGGGTAAAACCTTATAAACGCCAGGCGACACGCCTCCTTTCGAGTTCGAAATTTTTTCGGATGAATAGTGTCGTCAAATTTTCTATAAAGGCCATCTTTTTTCACTTTTTCACAAATCTAGGTTTGCAAACCCTATGTAACGACCCGGAATTTTGGGTCACCAGATTTGAACATTTAATTCATTTAAATGTTGAATATGTGTTATAATTTGAATTTTTAAATAAAAGACTTTGGTCAAGTTAATAAAATTAGTTAAATTTCGAATACGGGAATTTAATTGAAATTTGAATAATAATAATTTAATATTAGAATTGGGTAATTGGTAATTTTAAGTGTAAATAGATATAAAATTAGATTCTAAAGTTTATTTTAAGTCTAATCGGATTTGAATTTTAATATTGGACTGTCGGATGAAATTAAAAGTCGATAGATTAAATTTGGAATTTTATATTAATTTAATAATGGAATTTAATAATATAATAATGCAAATAATCAAATTTTGATTTAAATTAAACTAGAATGATTTCTCATGTGATTATAAATTCTATATGATTTATAATTAAGTTAGTAAAATTTTAAAGGTGAAATTTTAGATGATTTCGATAATTTCGGAAATAGCTCGATTTAATCGCCGAGTCAAAATATCCTTCCAGGGCACAGTCTCGGAATTCGACGAAACCAGTTCCGTTGGATCCGTAATAGTTAGTTATTATCGGATTTCAATTTTCGTAGCAATCGGAGTTGTCGTTTGACCGTGGCAGCTTAAAACTCATAGAGAATACTTTAATCGATTTAAATTAAAATTGATCGTTTATTTTCGTAACTCGTGTATATGACCAAATTAGCCTCCGAAACATGTTCCATTGTATTCAGAACGTGGGTAAAACCTTAGGAACGCCAGGCGGCACGTAAAATTTGGAGTTCGTTTGTAAAAGTTCGATAAATGTGAGAATAATATTAAAATAATATTAATTAACGTTTATAAGAACACGTTTTAGCCCTAACCCTAGCATTTTGTTACGGCCGCCGCTTCAAGCATTTCTAGGGCCGAAAAGCAATCTCCTTCCTCCCCATTTTTCTCGAAATCCTTCAACTTTTTTCACAAATCACCAACTAGAGAAACGTAGAGATTGGCGAGCTCTACATATTGACCGGTCGTGGTCGTATTCGAAGGTGTGTGGAAGCCAAAATCTCACCGCGTGCATCGCCGTTTCAGTCAAGTTTTGGTCGACCTAGGGATGACCGAGTTTAGCCATCTTTGGGCCGAGAGTGGAGGAAGTAATGAGCTATGGTGTGGTGACTCCTGATCGATCTATCAGCGAGCGATTTGGGAGCGGTTTGGAACCCTAATTGGCCGATGTTGGGTTTCGTTCGTCCTGGGAAGTGCGTGTTTGAGGAAGATGAATATGCGACTGTCATTTTGTTATCACATGGCCGTTAATTGGTTTGGTAAATTAATAAGAAGAAATTGTTTTATAAATTATATATATACAACCTTTTAAAAACCCATATCTTTTGCATACTTTATCAGATTCAAACGAAACAAGAAGCGCCGGAATTGCAGCGACGTGCTCTACTTGCTAGGGCAGACCCGGAGACGAACGGAGCAAGTATAAATTTTGGATTAAATCGAACGATTCGATTTAATTTAAATTTGAACGCTCGCCGAAAACCCAAGGTGAGTTTAACTCACTCACATCTGGAATATTAGTTAATTTAAATAGCCGATATTTAAATGAATTGCTTGATTGGTTGAATATGATTGAATCGATATATGTTGTTGTGCTAATATCTGTGGATATAGGGAAACAGGTTGGAGGGATCCAACTGGATCCCTCACAAATAGAAATTAATTTATATTCTGCGATATACATCATTTATTATTCTGTGATAATTTGTTTAGAGCCTGATATGCAGTGTTTTATTTATATGCTGTGATGCATTAAATTTAAATTTGAATTGTGTTGTGATTGGGAGAATACGACCTGAAAACTTTAAATATAAATAGATGAATTGGGTTTAAAGAATATAAAAGAACTCTTAAGTAAAGAATTTTAAAAGAGATTAAATCCAAGAAATGGGTTGGAGAATTTCAAGTGTTTGAAATTTGATTCCAAAGAGAATTGAGAATTGTTTAAATAATAGCGAGATTTATTTTAAAGGATGAGAAGTGTGCTTTCTCCTGGAAATTTTATTTTGTTTCCAAGAAAAGTTTTCAAATATAAATTTGCAGTTAAATATGTTTAGAATATTTTTAGAAAGAAATATTATTTTAAAATGTTTTAAGTAAAAGAAAATATTTGATTAAGTAATTATGGTCTTTAATTTTATTTAAATATAAAATGGTAAAGTAGTATTAAGTTTTTTTTTAAAAGGAAATTTTAATATGAATATTTGATTTAATAACCTTATTTTTAAAGTTAAATTTTATTTAAAAATACTTTGGAAACCCATATATATTTCCTTAAGTATTATTTTCAATTATAAACATATATTTGAAAGTGATTTCCAGGAGATAGCAATGTGTCTTTAAATTAAAAGGAGCTATTTTTAAAGTATGGAAAGGAATTTTACGACATGAACGTAAAATTGAATTAGGCAAATCGTGATTGGATTGATAAAGAGAATTTTTGGGTTATTCTAAAATGGAAGTATATTTCCCTGAGATGCCAAGTATGTTTTTTAAGTTGATTTTTGAAAAGTTAGGAGTTTTGAGTTTTATTTAAAGAATGGTTTCAAGAAAAGTTTCAAATGGTAAGAATTTTTAAAGTGAACACGTATTAAAGTGGTTATAAAAGTAACTATTTTTAAAGGGTAATTAGAATTACGTTTTGAAGAATATTATTATCCTTATAATTTATAAATGGTTCTATTTTAAAGAAAATCAATTAAAGCTCTATTTGAAATTGTATAAGGATTCATAACTTATTTTTTAAATCTAGTATGTCTTAACTTATTTTAAAGATATAGTTTATATTTTATAAAGTAGTTTTATTCAAAACATTTTTAAAGGTACATATTTTTAAAATTAAGTACGTAAGTAGTGTTTATGTAAATGTATAATGTATTTTCAAAAATAAAGTATTTATATTATTTTCAACCTTAAATATGGGTACTTGGATGTTTTCAAAGGAAGTAAAGGTTTGGGAATCTATTCCATGAAAGAATTGGGTTTAAAAGCGTTTTCAATGGAATCTGAAAATGAAAATATATCTTGTAAGAGATATTTGAGAAAATAAATAATTGGGAATTATTTATTGTGTGATGGATGTTTGTGAATATTAATTGATAGTTAAATCACCGACTATCAATATTGGACAAATGCGTTGATCGTTTCGAAGAGACCGGGATCGAAATTTATTTCTCGAAAACCACTTCGATCCGGTTCGTACGTTTCATGGAAAAAGAACGTGTACGGAGTCGAAGATGGAGCAGTGAAGTGCAAGGGCTAGTCGCTACTAATCCAGAGGATATTTCCAAAATGGATGTAGTAGGAGTAGTGCCTTCGGTTCCGTTCTAACCCGGGACGGACTTGTATGGACGAATGCTTTCGGAACATCGTCAGGTGGACGATGGGCATTCTAAGAGAACGTTCAAAAAGGTAACGCTTAGCCTCAAGCCTCATCAAATGGGAATGACTGAAAATCAGGGGTTATGCAGCAAGGCTTCGTGGGTAGCCCCCACTTGAGAGTAAGGTCATCCCTGTCTAGATGTCTCTTTTTATTTCGGCTTAGTGGTGCGGTTGCTGATCCCAACGCGGGGTGATCTTATTTGGAACTGTCCAGTAAGGGATGGTTTCGGTCTTGTGTTGCAGGGGAGCGGGCGTACTCCTCGGTACTGTGATCTAGACCACGTACGATGACAGGTGGTACCCCAGTGCCTAGTCATTGTTGGAAATCCATTCTCCCTACGAGCCTTTTACGAGTTTTGTTTGTATTACCCACTCTGTGGCTAGTAGATGCAATTTAATAGATGTAACAATTTCGGCTATTTTATAAGTATTTGTATATAGACCCTATTATAATATCAGAGGATTTATATAAACAGTGTTTTAGCTATCGTAAGGTAAAAACCCGACATGTTTATTTTTTGCGTGGTCTTACGAGATGCTTTTGTTATCAAAAGGATTTTTGAAACTTTAATAATCAATTTGGATGCATTATCATCAGCTGGTATTCCAGACTGACTCAGGTGTTATTTCATTATAATGCTCGGGTCAGACCGAGTATTATATGTTCAGGATAGGATGTTATGGAGCAGGAGAGGAGGTGGAGCCCGAGACGTATTCTTCGTACTTATATATATATCCGCTGCTGTGACTGTTTGAGATTGTCTGATTGGTAATTATTGTCTGTATGAGATACTCTGATGATATGATGTATAAAATAGATATAGTTTCGTTTTGTGTAAAGATCTATTATTTACTATTATAGTTTATTCCGCTGCGACTGTGAGATTCTGATATTGTTTAGTTCCTCCTTTCTTCTACCTCTCCTTCTTTAACCCTAATGGTTCGTGTTTCTGTTCCACATGAGTTAATTGATGTAGAATAGTGTTGACTCAAGGGGTACGGATTTGCGGGCTGTTAATCTTGGTATCAGAGCATAGGTTGGCGACAACCTAGGCTTTGGTGGGGAAATTACTCATTGAACAGAGTCAATAGTACTCTATAATGAGTTGAGTGTAATAATAGATATGAGAGCGTACTTGTTAGTGAATATAAAATTGTTTTTATACTGTGTTGACTTATCGGTTAAGTGTTTATGAATTCTGGTCGGTACGGGAAGTACAACCGTATCGATAGGGGTTTCTAAACTCTTAAACAAGATAAACCGACATGGTATTGTTTTTAAAGAGGGTAAATGAAATAATTTTACCCAAATTTATATTTTGATATAAAAAAAATTAATTATTTTCTGAAATTATTATATATATTTTTGGAAGATTGGTTGTTACTACTATAATCAAATAAGAATCTAAAATTTAATCTAAAGTTTGAATTGGTTATAACCAAATAAAATTCTATGGGTATAAATTATACAAAGAAGAATAAATAAATTTAAATTGAACTAGAATTTAAATCCCGGGGATTTTGAAAAAGATTTTAAATGTATTGGAAACAATGTATGGAAATTTAAACCTTGGGTATGTTTGAAATGTTTTCCAATGTGTTTGCAAGCAATGATGGAATGTTATTATGGGAAGTATTTTGGATGGGAATTGCTTTGAAATGAATTTGGGAAAGTAAGGAAGCACTGAACTCACTTCAGTCGCTGGGAAATAATCCTAATGATGCTGGCCACATCATTAGAATTTATTTTCGAGTTTCTAAAGTGATGGATTGCCACCAAAATGGTTGGTTATGATATTGTTTGGACTTGTTGGGTATAATAGTTGTTTTGGAAATTTCAAAATGGGAAAATTGTTTTGGTACAACCAAGTTGTTTTGGAAATCTGGAGATTTGATTTGGTATACCAAGTAGGTATGAGTAGATTTTTATTTCAAGATGGTTTGAAATAAAACCGGGTAATTGAATTCTGGTAAATTCTATTTGGATAATGTGGAAGTTAAAATGAATCAACTATTGAGCTTATTAAGTAAAGTTGAAATTAATAAGGAAGGAATGAAAGTTTTAATCTTGGAATTAAAATTTAACTTCAGTAAATGGAAGTAAATGAAATATATTGAAGTGAATAAAAAAATTTGAATTTAACTTAGGATAAGTAACATAAATTGGACCTAGAATTAAATTGATTTGGATTAAATTGGAATGTAAAATGACTTTGTAATTATGGAACATTGTGTAATGAATTATACCCATGAGCTTTTAAGTGTTATACTTATAATTTGGGATTGTGGATTTAAAAATTTGCAAAGAATTAAATTGAAAGGAAATTGTATCTGTAAGAATTCAGTGATACATAGAAATATATATATATATATATATATATATAATTTGGAATTGTGATTATAAGATGTAAATGGATTAGAATGAGCTATATAAGCTTTTAAGTAAATAATTTGGTGAACTTATAAATAAAAGATGGAATTATGATCACAACTGGGAAATAGTACAATGGTATGGTGAATTCATACCTAATCTAAAATGAAATGTGAATTGAAATAAGATGATGGAAATATAAAATATAGGATGTGGATGAACTTAAGTTAGTAAATAAATTTGAACTTGTATATTGAGAATTAAAATTTGATTAAATTGGATTTAACTTAGATTAAATGAATGGAGTTGAATTTGGATTGTAATAAAATCAAAATTCAGTTGTGTTACAAATAATTTTGAATAAAATTAAATTCTTATTTAAATATTAAAAGAAATAAAATAAATTCAAGTTGACTAACTAAACCTTGGTTGGACTTTAATTAAATTGAAAGGAAATTTAATTTAGAGTAGTAAGAATGATATTGTGTGAATAAAATTTTAACTCAACTAAATTCAAAGGAATTGATTGAGAATGAATTTAGCGTAAGCTAAATTAAATTAAAAAAAAGCTTGAAGATGAATTTAGTGTAAACAAAATTAAATGGAATTTGTATTGGCATGGATGAAATTTTGATGGTTTGTTAAGAAAATTTTGAAAAGAAAAATAATTAAAAACCCAGTTCAAGTATGGAATTTAAATTTTGGCAATAAAAAGTTGAGAGTGTGAATGAATAATGGAATTAGATTATAATTGTGATGGTTTGAACTGTAAATAAATTCCAATGAGTGAAATAATTTAAAATGGTCTCTTTGTTAATAACATAAATCTAAAAATGGATTGAATAAATAAATAATGTGCATTAAAATTTGTAAATGGATTGGAATTGATTTGGATGAGAATCAAATGAAAATAAAATAAAAATCAATATAAGAAGATAATGAAAATATTGTGGGAGAACTTAAGCAAATTGAATAATAATTGTGGTTGAGCTTTATAATGTTGTCTTGGATAAATTTGTTTAGATAATAAGCATTGAAATGCAAGTGAAGAGAATTTTAATTAATTATTGTGATAAAATAAGGTTGTATGAGTTGTAAATAATCCAGAATGGAATGATGTTAATATAAACTTGAATTGATTAATGAAATTGAATAATTGTAATGGGATAAGAATGCTTGGATTGTGAACGCAGAACTGAATAAAATTAATATGAATCTAAGTTGGAAATTAATTTTAACTGGTTATAAGCTTAAGAATTGTTTATTTGTTTGAATAACCACAACCTGCATAGAAATTACTCCTTAAAATTAAGTAAATGAAATTGATATTTGAATAATGGGAAATGGATTGGAATCTATTTAATGGGTTTGTACGTAAATGCGGGTTAATTAAAAAGAAAAGTAAATGAATCAAAAGCTTATATTACTCGTATTGAAGTGAATGTGAATCTAACATTTGCAACTCGGATATAAGCCATTCGAGTGGAATATAATGAAGTTTGAATTTGGAAAAGAAATGCAAATAAATCAAATCGGAAGTACGTTAGATTGTAAATCAATTTGAATTTAAATTGAAGTAAATTGAAAATAGTGAAGCATATGTTCATAATATTGAAGTGAATATGAACTGGTGGTAATAAATATGAATTGTATATAGTGAACTTGAATGTAAATCATTCAAGTGAAATAAAATGAAGTTTGGACTTGAATAAGAAATTAAAAGGTGGTTGAAATCTTTAAATTGTAGATAAAATATGGTTAACATTGTTAAATTATGAAGTTGCTTGGCTAGGCTATGAAATGGATATGTTTGGCTTACATTTATATTGGAAATGTTGTTAAAATGTTCATATCTTTGAAAACTGTTGAGTTTGTTGAGTAAGTACAGGTACGGAAGGCATTCAATAGAGTTGGAGTGCGTATATGCGTTATATTAGCCGCTTGCTTTAAAAATTTGCTAAAAAAAGGTACGCCTACACAAATATAATTGGGAAAATGATATATTTGTTGTGTTTTATTTTGGTTTCGGACCGTGTGGGTCGATGTATATATATTTATCTGTATTGCAATATCGCAAAAGCTCCTCCGTACAGAGGAGACTCTGCCAAAAAAAATTGAAAATTTTGGGAGTTAGAAAATATTTGGAAATTTTGAAATGTTTCGTTAACGACAAAGTTGATTTCAAATAACAATTGAAAATAAAAAGGATTTTGGGATAGGAATTGAAACTAGCAATTTCGATTTGAAACATGAATGTAGGCAAAGTGAAATTGAGATTTTCACTAAGTAAGTTTTGTTATTGGGTTTGGAGCATTCTTCTACCTTAGCAAATTTCGGGGATGAATTTTTTATAGGGGGGAGGAATGTAGTGACCCGGAATTTTGGGTCGCCAAATTTGAACATTTAATTCATTTTAAATGTTGAATATGTGTTATAATTTGAATTTTTAAATAAAAGACTTTGGTCAAGTTAATAAAATTAGTTAAATTTCGAATATGGGAATTTAATTGAAATTTGAATAATAATAATTTAATATTAGACTTGGGGTAATTGGTAATTTTGAGTGTAAATAGATATAAAACTAGATTCTAAAGTTTATTTTAAGTTTAATCGGATTTGAATTTTAATATTGGACTGTCGGATGAAATTAAAAGTCGATAGATTAAATTTGGAATTTTATATTAATTTAATAATAGAATTTAATAATATAATAATGCAAATAATCAAATTTTGATTTAAATTGAACCAGAATGATTTCTTATGTGATTATAAATTCTATATGATTTATAATTAAGTTAGTAAAATTTTAAAGGTGAAATTTTAGACGATTTCGTTAATTTCGGAAATCGCTCGATTTAATCGCCGAGTCAAAATAGCCTTCTGGGGCACAGTCTCGGAATTCGACGAAACCAGTTCCGTTGGATCCGTAATAGTTAGTTATTATCGGATTTCAATTTTCGTAGCAATCGGAGTTGTCGTTTGACCGTGGCAGCTTAAAACGCATAGAGAATACTTTAATCGATTTAAATTAAAATTGATCGTTTATTCCTGTAACTCGTGTATATGACCAAATTAGCCTCCGAAACATGTTCCATTGTGTTCGGAACGTAGGTAAAACCTTAGGAACGCCAGGCGGCATGTGAGATTTGGAGTTCGTTTGTAAAAGTTCGATAAATGTGAGAATAATATTAAAATAATATTAATTAACGTTTATAAGAACACGTTTTAGCCCTAACCCTAGCATTTTGTTACGGCCGCCGCTTCAAGCATTTCCATGGCCGAAAAGCAATCTCCTTCCTCCCTATTTTTTTCGAAATCCTTCAATTTTCTTCACAAATCACCAACTAGAGAAACGTAGAGATTGGCGAGCTCTACATATTGATCGGTCGTGATCGTATTCGAAGGCGTGTGGAAGCCAAAATCTCACCGCGTGCGTCGCCGTTTCAGTCAAGTTTTGCTCGACCTAGGGCAGACCGAGTTTAGCCATCTTTGGGCCGAGAGTGGAGGAAGCAATGAGCTATGGTGTGGTGACTCCTGATCGATCTATCGGCGAGCGATTTGGGAGCGGTTTGGAACCCTAATTGGCCGATGTTGGGTTTCGTTCGTCCTGGGAAGTGCGTTTTTGAGGAAGATGAATATGCGACCATCATTTTGTTATCACATGGCCGTTAATTGGTTTGGTAAATATAATAAGAAGAAATTGTTTTATAAATTATATATATACAACCTTTTAAAAACCCATATCTTTTGCATACTTTATCAGATTCAAACGAAACAAGAAGCGCCGGAATCGCAGCGACGTGCTCTACTTGCTAGGGCAGACCCGGAGACGAACGGAGCAAGTATAAATTTTGGATTAAATCGAACGATTCGATTTAATTTAAATTTGAACGCTCGCCGGAAACCCAAAGTGAGTTTAACTCACTCACATCTGGAATATTAGTTAATTTAAATAGTCGATATTTAAATGAATTGCTTGATTGGTTGAATATGATTGAATCGATATATGTTGTTGTGCTAATATCTATGGATGCAAGGAAACAGGTTGGAGGGATCCAACTGGATCCCTCACAAATAGAAATTAATTTATATTCTGCGATATACATCATTTATTATTCTGTGATAATTTGTTTAGAGCCTGATATGCAGTGTTTTATTTATATGCTGTGATGCATTAAATTTAAATTTAAATTGTGTTGTGCTGTGATTGGGAGAATACGACCTGAAAACTTTAAATATAAATAGATGAATTGGGTTTAAAGAATATAAAAGAAATACTTAAGTAAAGATTAAAAGAGATTAAATCCAAGAAATGGATTGGAGAATTTCAAGTTTTTGAAATTTGATTCCAAAGAGAATTAAGAATTGTTTAAATAATAGCGAGATTTATTTTAAAGGATGAGAAGTGTGCTTTCTCCTGGAAATTTTATTTTGTTTCCAAGAAAAGTTTTCAAATATAAATTTGCAGTTAAATATGTTTAGAATATTTTTAAAAAGAAATATTATTTAAAATGTTTTAAGTAAAAGCAAATATTTGATTAAGTAATTATGGTCTTTAATTTTATTTAAATATAAAAGGGTAAAGTAGTATTAAGTTTTTTTTAAAAAGGAAATTTTAATATGAATATTTGATTTAATAACCTTATTTTTAAAGTTAAAATTTATTTCGAAATACTTTGGAAACCCATATATATTTCCTTAAGTATTATTTTCAATTAAATAATTTTCAAAGCTTATTTTAAATATTTTAAACGTATATTTGAAAGTGATTTCTAGGAGATAGCAATGTGTCTTTAACTTAAAAGGAGCTATTTTTAAAGTACGGAAAGGAATTTTACGGGATGAACGTAAAATTGAATTGGGTAAATCGTGATTGTATTGATAAAGAGAATTCTTGGGTTATCCTAAAATGGAAGTATATTTCCCTGAGATGCCAAGTACGTTTTTAAAGTTGATTTTTGAAAAGTTAGGAGTTTTGAGTTTTATTTAAAGAATGGTTTCAAGAAAAGTTTTAAATGGTAAGAATTTTTAAAATGAACACGTATTAAAGTGGTTATAGAAGTAACTATTTTTAAAGGGTAATTAGAATTACGTTTTGAAGAATATTATTATCTTTATACTTTATAAATGGTTCCATTTTAAAGAAAATCAATTAAAGCTCTATTTGAAACTGTATAGGATTCATAACTTTATTTTTCAAATCTAGTATGTCTTAACTTATTTTAAAGATATAGTTTATATTTTATAAAGTAGTTTTATTCGAAACATTTTTAAAGGTACATATTTTTAAAATTAAGTACGTAAATAGTGTTTATGTAAATGTATAATGTATTTTCAAAAATAAAGTATTTATATTATTTTCAACCTTAAATATGGGTACTTGGATGTTTTCAGAGGAAGTAAAGGTTTGGGAATCTATTCCATGAAAGAATTAGGTTTAAAAGCGTTTTAAATGGAATCTGAAAATGAAAATATATCTTGTAAGAGATATTTGAGAAAATAAATAATTGGGAATTATTTATTGTGTGATGGATGTTTGTGAATATTAATTGATAGTTAAATCACCGACTATCAATATTGGACAAATGCGTTGATCGTTTCGAAGAGACCGGGATCGAGATTTATTTCTCGAAAACCACTTCGATCCGGTTCGTACGTTTAGTGGAAAAAAAACGTGTACGGAGTCGAAGATGGAGCAGTGAAGTGCAAGGGCTAGTCGCTACTAATCCTGAGGATATTTCCAAAATGGATGTAGTAGGAGTAGTGCCTTCGGTTCCGTTCTAACGCGGGACGGACTTGTATGGACGAATGCTTTCGGAACATCGTCAGGTGGACGATGGGCATTCTAAGAGAAACGTTCAAAAAGGTAACGCTTAGCCTCAAGCCTCATCAAATGGGAATGACTGAAAATTAGGGGTTATGCAGCAAGGGTTCGTGGGTAGCCCCCACTTGAGAGTAAGGTCATCCTTGTCTAGATGTCCCTTTTTATTTCGGCTTAGTGGTGCGGTTGCTGATCCCAACCGCGGGGTAATCTTATTCGAAACTGTCCAGTAAGGGATGGTTCCGGTCTTGTGTTGCAGCGGAGCAGGCGTACTCCTCGGCACTGTGATCTAGACCACGTACTGTGACAGGTGGTACCCCAGTGCCTAGTCATTGTTGGTAATCCATTCTTCTTACGAGCCTTTTACGAGTTTTGTTTGTATTACCCACTCTGTGGCTGGTAGCTGGAATTTAATAGATGTAACAATTTCAGCTATTTTATAAGTATTTGTATATAGACCCTATTATAATATCAGAGGATTTCTATAAAAAGTGTTTTAGCTATCGTAAGGTAAAAACCCGACATGTTTATTTGTGGCGTGGTCTTACGAGATGCTTTTGTTTTCAAAAGGATTTTTGAAACTTTAATAATCAATTTGGATGCATTATTATCAGCTGGTATTCCAGACTGACTCGGGTGTTATTTCATTATAATGCTCGAGTCAGACCGAGTATTATATGTTCAGGACATGATGTTATGGAGCAGGAGAGGAGCTGGAACCCGAGATGTATTCTTCGTACTTATATATATATATATATATATATATATATATATATATATATATATATATATCCGCTGCGGTGACTGTTAGAGATTGTCTGATTGGTAATTACTGTTTGTATGAGATACTCTGATGATATAATGTATAAAACAGATATAGTTTCATTTTGTGTAAAGATCTATTATTTACTATTATAGTTTATTCCGCTGCGACTGTGAGATTCTGATATTGTTTAGTTCCTCCTTTCTTCTACCTCTTCTTCTTTAACCCTAATGGTTCGTGTTTCTGTTCCACATGAGTTAATTGATGTATAATAGTGTTGACTCAAGGGGTACGGATTTGCGGGCTGTTACACCCTAGCTGCCGGCTTCAATTCAATGGCCGAAAATCATTCATTTTCTTCCCTCGATCTCTTCAAATCTATGCAGTTATACGAAAATCTTTCTAAACGAAAATCGTAGAGGGCGATGAGATCTACATTCTCAACGGCTATGATCGTAAACAATTAAGTGGATCAACGGCAATTTGTGTTTGAACGCCGTACGTTCACACACGTTTTTCATCACCATGGGGCAACCGAGCTTCGTGACAATTGGGCCGTGGGTAGAGTCGAGGTGGGGCTTCGAGGTGGCACTAGTTGATCAACGTGAAGACGTTCGTATATGGTGCGAAAATTTGATAAATAGTGGCGGCTTTGGGTTGCTTTCGTTCGAACGTAACCTGGAACGAAGAAGAAGAAGCAAAGTTCGGTCGCCCAGATTTCTCTAGCATGAAACAAGCGGCTATGATGATGAGAAGGGTAAAAATAAAATAAAATTGTGAATAAATTATATTAAAATTCGTATAAACTTTAAAACATTGAAACTTTGTCATACAAGGTCTGTTTCTGACGAAACGTTGGAACCTTATTGACAAGCACTACATTATGGAGCAAGATTGGAATTAATTTGAGCTAGTGAAAATTTTGGTTGAAATTAAACGCTCGTTTAATTTTAATTGGAATAAATCTCTATCGCGACGACTATAAGCAATGTGAGTACAACTCACTCTTTCCGACTCATTTGTATTTTTATATAGGTGAGAATAAATATTATTCATGATGATTGATGATTGTTTGGATCATATATGATATATTGATTGGTATTTGGATATATTCCTGCCTAGTGGAGCAGATGACCCTATATGTTCCCGTGTATGAGCGGTTGACCCTTTGTACGCGCGTCTGCCTCGAAGCGGACAATATACATATATTTCTAATATGTATATTTGTTATAGGTGACAGATTGGAGGGATCCAACTGGATTGCTCACCAGTATTGATTTATTTATTGATATTGTGATATATGTTATTATCATATTATATATGATATTTTGGATGCCGTGATTGATGTATTTAGTGCTGTTGCAGGATTGGGCCTATTTTGATAATTTAAAAATATTAAAGTGATGATTTTTAAATTGAAAAAGGATTTTCTAAGTGATTTTGGAAATATACGTTTTATTGAATTTTGAACTGTTAAGGAAATTGATTTATTTTAAATAAATAAATGTTATAATTTTTATTGTTATAAAAATTATGATTTTTGGGAAATATAATAAGAATATGATTTTTGAAATAGGAAATTAACTATTTGTGAAATAGTATAAATTGAGATTTTTGATTTATTATAAAAGGTTTATATATAAGATTTATAAAATTGAATTTTTCATAAATCGAAATAATGGAATTATAAAACGAGTTTTATAAGTGTTAAAATGAAGTTATAAATGGATTTTACAAATGAATAAGATTTATAATTGTGAAGTTATAAAATGAATGGATTTTGTAAATAAATGATTTATGAGTGAATTAACTTATAAATTGGATTTTTGGTATATAGTTGAGTTATAAATGGAATTGGTTAATAAAGGAATTTTGTATATTGAAGTTTTTGAAAATATAAATGGAGTTTATAAACATTGTTTTATAATTCCGAAATCAACTAAATTTGATAAGTAAATATGAAAGCTTATTAAAGGAGATATATTCGCAATTTTGGACAGCGAATTATACTTTAAGTTAAATGATGTAATAATAAAGAGTTTGGTTGGGAATTATATCAACGATTTTGGACAGTGATAATCCTTTAATTAAAGGTATAGAAGTATTGAATTTGCATAAGAGAAGTATATTTATGATTTTGGACAGTGAATAATCTTTAAATAAAATAGATGTTGAATAATCTTTAAATAAAATAGATGTCTTGGGAAGTAATATTTTTAAATGGATTTAAAACGATTTGAAGATGTTTTAAAATGTGTTAAGGATCAAAACCATAGATTTCAACATTCATTGTTGAAATAGATGTTTTCAAGAAATAAGGAAATGATGGACTATAATACCGTTGTTATAGTAAATGATTTCCGAAAGAAAATGTTTTTATACAGTATGTGGGATATATATATCTATCTAAATTTCGAATCCCTATACTATTGATTTTGGGTTGTCGTAACGATGTTTTACGCAACATTCGTTTTGACCCAAATAAAAGATGTTTAAGAGAACGGTCTCCTTAAAGAATAAAATATATACTTAATCGTGATTTAAGTATATATAATATTTTCTTAAGTGTTGAAAATAAATTGATTTGTGAATTACTTATTATTAAATAAGTATTTGGAAATGTTTTCCAAAATAGAAGTTGAAATGATTTTGAGAATATATCCTTTTAAAGATAATTTGAAGTGAATATTTGGCAAGTGATTTAATTAATAAAAATATATATTAAAAGAGCCCAATGATTGTATATTGTGCTAAATATTTGCTTGTTTGCTTTGATAGTTAAATAACCGACTACCAAACATTAGCCAGATTTTAGTTCCTCGACTTGATGTGGGAACTATTTAGTCGTACACTTAGTACGTAGCCTTCTGTGTGGGCTTGATTATCGTTTGTGTTGAGGATGTTAATTCGTGTAGTGCGGAGTATTACTCCAATCTATCGAGCTTCTTTCTTGGCTCGAAGAGTAGCAAGTTAAAAGTTGGATACGTGATAAGTCTATGAGAATTAGTTTCTATGTGAGGTAGAGAAACGCTTTTGCGTTGTTGGTGCGAAGTGACCGGGATCAGAGTTATTTGAAAACCACTTAGGACCAACGTATATGCGACGATTGTGCAGGTTGCTTGTGATGATATTGATATTCCGGATTTTCATAGTGAAAGACTACTTGTTGATCATTTGGGGTTAAAATCCCAATATACATATAGTAGTAGTGGTCTCTTCATTATGAAATATCCAATGCGAGGACTATTCACTGCTAATCCTAGGGATTTCCCGACAGGATATGGTAGGAAAGTACCTTCGGTTTGTCCTGTTCCTGGACAACTTGTATGGATGTTTGTCTGACATTGCATTTCTATAGATTACATACATTGGTTTTTACAAACGTACATCAGTGGTGGCGGAGAAGGCAACTTCTCTTAGCTTAACACCCTCCTTGAGACGTATGAGCTTAAGTGTTGTATTTTTGTGGAAGGAAAATAGTAGTAAATAGAAATGGCCATGTGGCATTCTAAGTGATGTGATTGTGATTGTGAATGGAAATCGTTAACTCTAGCCTCATCAACCTGAAATGACCAAAACATGGTTAGATGCAGCAGAGCAAAGTGGGTCGCTCCCTTAGGGTATGATCATCCTCTTCTAGATATATCTTTGCACGCTATGACGCCGTGTATCTGATCATTATGATTTGTATGCTAGAGGGCCCTCGGTAAAGGTCGGTAACGACTAGAGGATGATATATTCGATACCATCTAGTTATATAGGTCGGCCGGTCTTGTGTTGGTAGAGAAACTTTGTGATGGTTTCTCGGTACATTCTTCTAGAGATGTAGTGCCGAAAGGTAGTCCCTTCACCTGGTCATTTGTATGGAAATCCAAACTCCACTACGTGTTTTCCATTTTGATTGTATTACCCAACTGGGCTATATGCTGGAATTTAACCAATGTAACAATTTCGGCTATAATTAATATTATTTGTATATAGTAGACACTACTATAATATAACATGAATTTGATATGATATGTTTTAGTTATCGTAAGGTAAAAACATGTCCGTGTTTATGTGAGGACTTGTCTTACGAGATACTTTTGTTTTGAAAACTAAGGAAAAGTTTGGTAATTTAATAAATTCATTTGAGTGTGTTTCTCACGCTGGTTTACCAGACTGATCCGGGCGTTCTTCCCTTTCAATGCTCGGGTCAGACCAAGTTTATTTATAGGTCTAGATTTGATGCTTTTGGAGCTTCAGCAGGAGAGCTGGAGATCTTCATTTTCGTACATCTGTATTTACTTGATTATCCGCTGCATTGCTTAGTTGTTTTAAATTATCGGCATTTGTAAGGACAGGTTATTATAACTATTTAGGCTGATAACTATTGATTGATTGTTGAACTCTGATTGATGTGTATATATATACGGTTTCTGTTTTGTAAAGATTATTGATATGATATTATATATTTTCTTCTCGTTGTGAGATTCTATATTGTTCTATTTGGTTCTTTCTTCTCTTCTCTTCTTCTCTCTTCTTTTCTTTCTCTTGACATTACAGGTCTGTGCTTTTTGAGACGGACATGTGTGGTTTATTATCGATCCAAGGGGTACGGATTTTCAGGTCGTCACACCTTTGTTCTTTTTTGTATATGTAGTGAGAGATGCCTAAATCTTAGACAATGTGGAACTTAAAATATTGCAATCTTTTCAACAATTCCCTACTATATTGTAATAGTTTGTTTGTACATTTACGCATAGAAAAAAAATATCTTTTGATTTGAACTTCCTTGTTAGTTTAAATATCTAAATTTCAACAAAATGTTTGATGGCCAATAGCTTAAATCAAAACCCTTTGTGTTAAAATGAAATATCTAAACACATAAATATATGTATACTTTAACAAAGTCACCATAACCTTATATTGGTTATAACCATTCCCTTGATTTTCATGAACATTTACAAAGTTAACTTTAAACTTTATTGAAACATTGTTTCTTATGTTTATATAGGTGCCTAATTTGATCCGTGTTTGTTACTATGATAAACATACACCACAAGTGTAACAAATAAACTTTTGATAACCAATGTTTATCCATCTCTTGACTGTAACTTATTATTACCCTTTAAACCATAGGGTAGAAAGCAAAAGGTTGGGTTTCCATTGCGGGAGATTAGAGAGATTTTAGACTCATTCCATGACTAGTTGTTCTAACCATGCCTCTTGGCAATCCCTTGGTTAATGGGTCTGCTAGATTTTTCTTCGATCCTACATACATAATTGAAACAACGCTATCAACAATAAGTACTCTAACATATGCCTGTCATAAGCTTATATGCCTAGATTTCTCATTATAAATTTTATTATAGGCTCTAGACAGTGTAGCTTCACTATCACAATACATAGAAATGGTTAATGATGGTTGTGGCCACAACTATATTTCCATTAACAAATTCCTTAGCCATTTTGCTTCCTTTACCGATGCATCTAAGCTAATGAATTCAGCTTCATTTATAGAATGTGTAATAATTATGGCACTACCTGCTAGAGTAAAAATCCATCCAATAGTTCCTCTATTATCATTTTTAGGGGTTGCACCACTTGCATCCGAGTATCCTTCTAAAACTAATGGGAGATTTTCATATTGAAATCCTAACTTAATTGTTCATTTAAGGTAACTTAGGGATCTTCCAACCGCCCTCTAGTGTGCAATACTGGGATATTGGTATATTTGGGTAGCTTGCACACAACATAAGAGATATCAGGACAAGTAAAGTCCATAACATACATGAGACTACCGATAACACTTATGTATTTAAGTTGAGCAACTACTCTTCTAGAATTTGCAAACAATTTAATTGAAGAATCATAGGGGCTGCTTACTTCTTTACAATTTAAATGTTTGTATTTTAAAATTAACTTTTCAATATAGCGGGATCGGCACAAAGCATATCCTCTACTATGTTACTTCACTTCCCAAAATAGTATCAACTTCGTTCACATCCTTCATTTTAAAGCACGAAGTTAAATATGTCTTTTTCTCATTTATGCCATTCATATTAGTACCGGATATAAGCATGTCATCCACATATAGACATACCATAACTATCTGTGAATTTGGAGTAAATACATTTGTCTTCACTGTTATGCTTAAAGCCGTTAGACAAGATTACAAAATCAATTTTCTCATGAAATTGTTTGGGAGCTCGCTTTAGTCCATATAAATACTTAACTAGCTTATGAACTTTATTCTCATTTCCATTAAGAACAAACCCTTCTGGTTGTTCCATATATACTTATTCATCTAAGTTTGCATTAAGGAAAGTAGTCTTAACATCCATTTTATTCACATGTAGTCCATGAATAGATGTAAGAGGAAAAGAATTCTTATTGATGATAGTCTAGCAACTGGAGCATATGTGTTAAAATAATTGATACCCTCCTTTTGTTTGAATCCTTTGGCAACCATTCTTGCCTTAAAAGTTTGAATAGATCCTTCCATATTATATTTCTTTCAAAGTACCCATTTACAACCTATTGGTTTGGACCCCACCGATAGATCTTTTAGGAAGCAAGTATTGTTAGATAGAATCGAATCCATATCATCTTATATTGCATCCTTCCAGAAGGTAGCATCTTGAAGTCATAGCTTCTTTACAGGTTTTAGGGTCCTCTTCATTACATAGAGTATAAATAGTCTCGTCGATTATTTGATTTCTATTTCTAGCTATAAGGTAAACCACATCATCAGGTGAGACACTACAAGAAAATTTATTTTTGGTGGCGCACAAAAGACGCTACCAAAACTTATGGTAGTATTTTGATAAACGCAACGATAAAGCCCGCAACTAAAAATCCATGAGTTTTAGTTGCATTTATTTGAATGCCACTATAAATCCTTTTATTGCAGTGATCCTCAAACGCTACCATAAATCTTTTTGTAGCGTTTTAGAAACGCCCAAAAGGTTTTTTGGCGCTACCAATAGAGTTTCCAACTTTACCCCTACTTTACGATTACGTTTACTCAACGCCACTATATATATTTCTGTAGCATTTTTGAAACGCTACTAAAAGTTGTTGATCATTTTGCACCATTTTTCATGCTATTATTTCCCGTTGATGGTCTATTTTGTTTCTACTATATCAATCAACGATCACTCACATAATTATCATATTCAAACAATTAAAAAAAATAATCATATAATTAAATACGATATCCATAACCATTCTAATACAAAAGTTTTTTTGATAAAATGACCAAACTCACATACAATAACCATTCGTATACAAATTTACAAATCTAATATTAATAAAATGTTATACCAAACCGGTGCTAACAAAATGCTTGATTGCCCATAATTCTTTGTTGCATGCACAAGGGAAAGCTAACACCATATAAGTCCAACCTTGCTCTCCTTGAAAATCCAATGTCTGCATAAGTGAAAGCACAACATATAGTCAAACAATTATGTTAGTTCGTAGGACTTCAAATCTAATATCAAACGTCTACAACATTGTATGAGTATATCATATTATAAATAATCAAAGTTATAAACGAAATGAAATAAATAAAGTCCAATCTTAAAATTATATATAAAATGTTGTTAAGTTAATTATATTATTATTGTCTATAAAATTTAGTTAACTTAAACTTGGTTAATTTTATAAAACTTTTTAGTTTTAACAAAGCCTGGTTAATTTTTATTAACTTGGTTAACTTAATTTATTATTATTAGTATTCAAACTCAATTAACTTAATTATATTATTATTATTATAAACTTAGTTAAATTTTATAAACTAAGTTAATTTATCATCATCATCATTGTTTATAAATCTTTTTTAAATTAGTTATATTATTACTATTTATAAAATTTAGTTAACTTAAACTTAGTTAATTTTAACAAAACTAAGCTAATTTTTATTAACTTGGTTAACTTGGTTAACTTATTATTATTATTATTACTAAAACTCGATTAATTTAATTATATCATTATTATTATAAACTTAGTTAATTTTATAAACATAGTTAATGCATCATCAAAATCATTGTTATTATTTATAAAACTTTGTTTGATTAGTTATAACATTATTTATAAAATTTAGTTAGCATAAACTTAACTAATTGTATAATACTTGTTTAATTTTAACAAAACTTAGTCAATTTTTATTAATTTGATTAACTTAGCTAATTTATTATTATTATTATTATTATTATTATTATTAATAAAAACAAGGTTAATTTAATTTTATTATTATTATTAGTATTATTATTATTAATATAAACTTGGTTAATTTTATAAACTTAGTAATTTATCATCGTTGTCATAATTATTATTTACAAAACTTTGTTAAATTAGTTATAGTATTATTATTTATAAAATTTAGTTAACATAAACTTAGTTATATTATTATTATTATAAATTTTAGTTAATTTTTATAAATTTAGTTAATTCATCATCGTCGTCATTTATAAAACTATGTTAAATTAGTTATAGTATTGTTATTTATAAATTTTAGTTAACTTAAACTTAGTTGATTTTATATAAGTTATTTAATTTTAACAAAACTTAGTTAATTTTTATTAGCTTGGTTAATTTATTATTATTATTATTAATATTAATTTATTACTATTTCTCACCTACATACCAATAGGTTTAATGAGCCAAATTTAATGTAAAAAGAACAGCTAGTAAGAAATAAATGAAAGCAGTTGTCAAAATCTGATAGTTATCAAGACCACATAAGCATCAACTACTAACAATTTCCATGGACAGTGTACATCATGACAATAATTGTGTTATTATTATTTACAAAATTTAGTTAACTTAAACTTAGTTAATTTAATAAAACTAGTTGAATTCTAACAAAACTTAGTTAATTTTTATTAACTTGGTTAATTTATTATTATTATTGTAAAAGTAGTTAATTTTTGTAAAATTAGGTAATTTTTCATCATCATCATTATTTATAAAAATTTATTAAATTAGTAGTATTATTATTATAAAATTTAGTTAACTTAAACTTAGTAAATTTTATAAAACTTATTTAATTTTAACAAAACTTAGTTACTTTTTATTAACTTGGTTAACTTAGTTAATTTGTTGTTGTTGTTGTTATTAATAAAACCCAGTTAACTTATTATAGTAGGAGTTAGGATTGAATGACTTGTACAACTGTGTCTATGAATCATATAGATTCTTCATCGTATTAACAAATTCTCTTTATTAGCAATACACCTTTATACAAAAGTGTAATGAGTAAATAGTTTCATGGGTGTTTCTATTAAAGTTCAAAGTTTAAGTAAAACTTCCAAGTTTCGGTACAAAACATTGAAGTTCAAAGTGCAAGTACAAACAATGATAGAGTGTTTTAATATCAAAAACTACGTAAATAATTTACATGGATCTAAAACATATGACAACCTGAACTCCTGCAACAAATGCTTGGATAAATTGGAATCGTGGGAGCAAATTGAGTCGGAAGGTGCTACCATCGCAAATTCGCTCAAAAATGACTTTTATAGGCTTTACTTTATTGCATTTTTAAAGGTCACAACATCGAAAGTACTGGAATCATTAATAGCTGAAGAAGGTATATCTCTTACTGCTTTCCTAAGGGTACCAGACTCCTACATCAATTGTCAAAGAATAAACATGGCATATGAATAATTTATAGAAGACAAATCAAAGTGTCAGTTTATACAATAGTACATGAGCCATTCCCAGCCCCTGATGTGTATTTACTTACAACCCCAACTTAACATATATTTTCGGTACAAAAAAATAATAATAAGCAAAAATACAAGTAGAGTCAATAATTTATTTCTAGTGATATAATAGATAAACAAAGTATTATTTATAAGTATTTTATCCTGCAAGATCCATACAATTTATGTTGCTGAGACGAGCTTACCAGAACTATTAGAGGCTCAAATGCAGCTAGACAATCTCCTCCATTTACTTCATATATAGCTCAAATATTGCGGCTACCACAACACATAATCACACCTTTCTCCAATCTATACAAGATCTAAGGACAAAAATAAAATCAACTGACAACTTTATGTATTATTCTTAAAATGTGTCCCTTAAAAAAAATCACCAAAAAGTTATATGTTATTACCTATTGAGAGAATGCATATGCTAAAGCATGTTCTCGTCTTGTAGTATCTTCAGATTTGTTCTGGATTCAAAGTTTTTGTATGTCACTGCTTAAAGTACTGTTATCCCAATCTTCGTGCATGCTAGCTACAATCTTTCTGGTGTCAGTGCATAGTATATCTGCTTCAATAGTGGGACTAGCTCCTATACCATCTAGCCCTTTGATGAAACCTGCTCATTTACGTTTTAAATGACCCTTAAATGATAAATTGATCTAGGAGCTACCTGTACTTGTCTATAGTGCTGATAGTTTAAAAGGTATAAAAACAGGAAATTAGTGGTACAAAATTGATAACTTACCTGGCGACTCTGGATATGTTGATTATCAGGACTTACCTGTAACTTCTTTTACTTGGCTTCTCTCTATCCGAAAATCTTCACAAACTCCATAGTTGTAACACTTTGTTTAGTTGTGCATATTAAATGAATCGGAAAATCACAAGCTCAATAAAGAAAATGTAACAGTCCATGCAGTTGTGCATATTAGATGGGATGGGTCGTATATAATCCATATTACAAAAAAAAGATAAGAAACTTGATAACGTATGGTTGGAAAATATTTGGATGCATACCACACTGTTTACTAAGTATATAGAACAAATCAAGTAAAATCCATATGTATTTTTCTTGCCAAGCGTCTAAATTAGATTTTACTTCTAAGTTTTTTCTTTGAAATTACTATATTCTCTTCAACTCAAAGCGCTCAATCCTGTTAAAAAGGTAAACTGCAAGCACGATGATTGAAAGGTCACCTTTCATTTAGTCATCATTAGAAATAATATCGATGTAAAAGGTAAAAGGACTGAAAGGTCGCCTTTCGTTTCTTCATGTTTTCCTTATTTTCAGTACGGTATCACATTGTAGAATGTTTATTCTTTGCTTCGGAAATAGATTTATTTAACATAGTAGGGTCTGAATTTATAGTACGAAATGGTTTCTATCCTTTTTCCCTACTGATTTTAATATCAGGGATGTACTATAAAAATCCTCAAATGACAATTGAGAATTCATATACAGGCCACAACAATAATAAGGGCTTTTATATACTCCATGGCACAGCCAATTTAACATGTCATTGTTTAGGCATTCAGAGAGTTGAGGCAATAGAATTTTCAAATCAAGATAAATAGAAAATAGACACACCTGGCCTGAAGTTTTATTTAATGCCCAATTCAAACCAAGCTGGTCGTTTGACTTTCTTCATTTTGGACCATGGTTGATCTTAGAGCAAAAACACACTGTACAAATTGTTGGAATTCCTAGTGTAAATGAAATACACGTGTCCCACGTCGCCAAATTTGCAAAGCCATTCCAATATATATATGGCTTTGCAATGAAGGTGTTGGGGCCTAGGGGCACTCAAATGTATGCTATGTTGTGAGGAGAGAGATCATGCATCTCCACCACACACGCGCGCGCGCCGCCGCCGCTGCCGTTCATCCGACCGAACCGAACCGGGCCGGGCCCGGGCTCGGATTTGGGTCTAATATGATCCTAATTTTACTGCAAAACTGGGCTGGGTTTTTTAACAGTTGCAGGCTATACGAACGGACGCGACTGTTCATAAGCGGACGCAAATTGCTGAGGAGGTGCGACTTCTGAAGCGAGCGGGTGCGACCTAACTGAAGAAGCATGGGTGTACAGAAGAAGGTGCGGCCCGACTGAGGAGGCGCGGCCGAATGGATACGAGCAACAGGCGGGTGTGACCCGTTGACGAACAGCAGCGTTCAAAAGGCAGCGGGTGCGACCCATCGAGCGGACGCGACTGTTTGAAGGGATACGGACAAAACTATAAATAGGACAGAATGTTGATCACATTCTGTATCCAGTGCAGTTCTATTTTTTCCTCTGCTTCCTTTCTCTACCGCTCTATATACATCACAGAATTGACATACTCATCACTATCTCGTGCAGATTTTGTCTGTTGTATCTTGGGAGAATTTTGAAACAAAATTCTTAAGGAAATCGTTACGACGAGCCTCAGACATAATCCGGTCAGAATTCTAGTCTGTTTGTATATTTATATACATTATTCTATATTCTATCTGTTATTCTGGTTATACTATTTATTCAAAATAAGTATAACGCTGTTGTTGTAACTTATTTACAACATTCATATTGTTATAATAATTAATACAGAATTCTAGTGTAGTGGAAATCTGTGTTATAAACTTATGCGACGAGTTTATAATTGATTATTCTCTGTTTTGGTACACTAGATATATAACATCTTAAGAATTTTACTGTTTTTGCTAAAACAGAGATGGCCACAGTAGAGCTCTCAACAAAGGCTACTACACGCAACAGGCCCGATCTTTTTAAAGGAGATGGTGACGATTTTCTAACGTGGTAGAATCAAATATTATTTTATCTCACCACACTCGGCCTGCAAAGCTATCTCGAGGAGGAGGAACCGATTCCTGTACCAGGCAAGGAATCCGATGTCGATATGTGGAAGCATTCCGATTTTCTATGCAGAAACTATATTCGAAATTGTCTCGACAAGATGCTATACAAAGTATATCAGCCTCTAAAGATAGCAAAAGCATTCTGGAATGCACTTGCCTCGAAGTATAAGACGCAGAATATCAGTCTTAAGAAATTCATTGTAGACAAATTCATGGACTACAAGATGGTTGACTCCAAACCGGTGACTGCTCAACTGCATGAACTGCAAATCATCATTCATGAACTCGGGGCGGAAGGTCATAAGATAGGAGAATCGTTTTTGGTTGAAGCCATCACGGGAAAACTACCGCCGTCGTGGAGAGATTACCGCAATTATCTGAAGCATAAAAAGAAGGAAATCTCTTTACAGGATCTCATAGTCTGATTGAAAATTGAGGGAGATAACTGTGGAATTACAAAACAAAGCGAGGAGGCATTTGTGGCTGAAGATTCAAAGACCAAAAACAAAAAGAAGAATTTCTAGAAGAAAAGGAAAGCTCCAGACAACAAACCAAAAGACAACAAACGAACCAAAAAGTTTAATGGTGAATGTTGGGTTTGTGGAAAAGTTGGACATGCCGCTAGAGATTGCAGACTCAAAAAGGACCGCAACAAAGAGGCAAATATAGTAGACAACATGAAAGTGGATGAGTCCAACTTCTCGGCAGTTGAATCTGAATGCAACATGGTTCAGAATCCTAACCAATGGTGGGTGGACACAGGCGCTACTCGTCATGTTTGCTCTGACAAATCCATGTTTTCTACATACAAGAGATTCGATCATGAAGAAAAACTCTATATGGGTAATTCTATAGTATCTACGATCGAAGGAATTGGCACAGTAATCCTCAAGTTTACTTCTGGAAAAACTGTCAAGTTGAATGACGTGCTCCACGTTCCAGACATACGCAAGAATCACATCTCTGGTGCAGTATTATCAAAGAAAGGATTCAGAATGGTGTTCGAGTCAGACAAGATGGTTCTGTCCAAAGCTGGAATGTATATCGGAAGGGTTTATTTATGCGGTGGCGTATTTAAGGCAAATGTAGCCGTTATCGGCAATAAAACTATGTATTCTGATTGTGCTATTAATAAAATTGAAGTTTCTTACTTGCTTGAGCATGAAATTTTACCATGCCATGATAGATTAGGACACATAAATTTTCGAAAAATGAAAATATTATCAAACTTGGGATTAATTCCAAAATTCCAAATAGATAAGAACTACAAATGTGAGACATGTGTAGAAGCAAAAATGGTTAAAAAACCATTTCAATCTGTTGATAGAAGCACCGAACTACTAGGTTTGGTTCATACAGATTTATGTGATTTTAAATCATTACCTACAAGAGGCGGGAAAAAGTACTTTATCACTTTTATTGATGACTATACGCGATATTGCTATGTATATCTTTTGAATAGTAAAGATGAAGCAATTACATCATTTATAAAGTACAAAGCTGAGGTAGAAAATCAGTTAAATAAAAAGATCAAGGTATTGAGATCTGATCGAGGTGGAGAATATGAATCACCATTTGAACAGTTCTGTGCCGAAAATGGTATAATTCATCAAACAACAGCTCCATATTCACCACAACAAAATGGTGTCGCCGAGAGGAAGAATAGAACGTTAAAAGACATGATTAATGCAATGCTTTCAACTTCTGGTCTACCGACGAACTTGTGGGGGAAAGCCCTAAATATGTCTAATCAAATATTAAATAAGGTTCCTCACAATAAAACAGTAACAATTCCATATGAGATATGGAAAGGACACGAACCGAGCTTTAAATACCTCAAAGTGTGGGGGTGCTTGGCAAAAGTTCCAGTTCCGCCTCCTAAGATAGTCAAACTTGGACCAAAAACAGTAGATTGTTATTATCTTGGGCCAGCCCAAAATAGTAGTGCCTACAGATTTTTGGTATTCAAGTCTGATATAACTGATATTCATGTAAATACAATCATGGAATCAAGAGATGCCTCATTCTTTGAAGATGTGTTTCCGCACAAAAGGAATGAAGGAAATAATGTCCCAAAAAGGACAAGGGAAGAATCAAACGATTCACATGAAGATGAAACTCATCATGAAATTGAGGATGCTGAACCAAGATGAAGCGTAGGGCTAGAACTTCCAAAACATTTGGTTCGGACTTTTTTACATATGTATTAGAGCACGAACCTCAAACGTACAAGAAAGCAATGTCATCTTCTGAATCCTCATGTTGGAAAGAAGCAATCCAAAGTGAGATTGATTCAATTCTAAGTAATAAAACTTAGGAAATTGTTGATATTCCACCAGGAATAAAACCAGTTGGCTGCAAATGGATTTTCAAGAAGAAAATGAAAGCAGATGGCTCTATCGACAAGTATAAAGCCAGATTAGTAGCCAAAGGATATCGTCAAAAAGAAGGAGTAGACTTTTTTGATACATATTCGCCGGTAACACGAATAACCTCTATAAGAATGTTAATAGCAATTGCATCCATCTATAATCTAGAGATTCATCAAATGGATGTAAAAATAGCATTCTTAAATGGAAATCTCGATGAGGAAATTTACATGAAGCAACCTGAGGGATTTATTTCCAAAGGAAATGAAAACAAAGTCTGTAGATTAGTCAAATCATTATACGGACTAAAACAAGCTCCAAAGCAATGGCACGCAAAATTTGATAGTGTGGTGATGAGAAATGGTTTTCGTATAAATGAATGTGACAAATGTGTTTATTATAAACAACTTGGACAATCATATGTGATGTTCTGTCTATATGTGGACGATATGCTAATATTCGGTCCAAATACTCAGGTAATTGAGAGCATAAAGAAAATGTTGATCAACAATTTCGACATGAAAGACTTGGGTGTTGCAGATGTTATTTTGGGAATAAAAATAATAAGAACATCTAATGGAATTGAGTTATCTCAATCACATTATGTAGAAAAAGTGATTGAAAGATTTCAAAATTTTGGAATTAAAGGAGTAAATACACCCTTTAATCCATCAGAAGTACTGCATAAAAACACTAATGAGAGTCTAATGCAACTGGAATATTCTCATGTAATAGGATGTCTCATATATCTCATGAATTGCACAAGACCAGATATAGCTTATGCAGTAAGTCGACTGAGCAGGTATACAAGCAATCCAGGAAAGGAACACTGGAAAGCACTAATGAGAGTGCTTGGATATTTAAAAAATACCACAAATTATTCCTTACATTATGGAGAATATCCTGCCGTCCTAGAAGGATATAGTGATGCAAATTGGATTGCTGATTCAGAGGAATCAAAATCAACAAGTGGTTATGTCTTTACCTTAGCAGGGGCAGCAGTGTCATGGAAATCTACTAAACAAATATGCATAGCTCGATCCACTATGGAATCGAAGTTCATCGCTTTAGATAAAGCAGGCGAAGAAGCAGAATGGCTTCGTCATTTTTTAGAAGATATTCCATTTTGGCCTAAAGCTGTACCGACCATATGCATACACTGTGATAACCAGCTGCGTTAAGCAGAGCGCACAACTTTGTGTATAATGGAAATGTAACGACCCGTATTTTACGTGTCGATAAATCGTTAAATAGTTGCATTAGGTCGTTGGTATTGTTAAGTTGTTTAGAGTTGAGTCGACTATATGCTTAAGTCATATGGAAGCTAGCTCGTGTGGTGCTTAAGTTGTGAGAGAGAGCTTAAGTCGTAGACGAGATAAGAGATAGGTCGTGAGCAAGTTAGTGATACGCAGCGACCTATAGGAGTTAGAAAGACCAAGGAGCTAATGGCTTATAGGGTTGGCACCGAGTTAAAAGTATGGCCGACTCATAGGTGTTGCCGACCTAAGATTGTGGCCGAGTTAAGAATCAACGACTTAAGGTGATTGGCCGACTTAAAAGGGATGACCGAGTTAGGGTAGTCAGCCGAGATAAGGGTTGCCGACTTAAGGTATAGCGACTTAAGAAGACTTGACCGACCTATAGATAGAGCGACTTAAGGATGGTTGCCGAGTTAAGGGGTTAACGACTTATGAGTAGGCGAGTTTTTGGGTTGGACCGACCTAGCGGCTAGCGGCTTAAGGAGTTAAGGCCTAGGACGTGTGTTGAGTCGGCTAGGGGTTAGGTCGGCAAGTACCCAGTATAGCTTAGTGTAGTTGAATCGGCATGTTAGTTGAGTCGCCATACGACTTAGGACTTAGGAAAATACGACAGTGTCTTATGTCGTAAGCCATTGAGTCGTGTGTGTTGTTAAGTCGGCAGGGACTTGAGTCGTTAGCATGCTGTGCCGTGTTTGGTTAGGTCGGTAGGTCGTGTGGCCCTGTGTGTGTATTGTGTAGTGTCTTGGGGTTAAGTCGTAGGTTGATGAGTTGGCAACGACTTAAGAGCGGCCGAGTCAGGGAGATTTCAGCCTATAAATAGAGGGGTTTGGCTCACTTTTTGGCACCGGTTTTTGAAGCGACGAAGTGCTGCCATTTTGGGAACTCGACTACAATATTTCTTCATCTTCTTTTCTCCATTCCAATCTAGTTCTAACATCCATCCAAGATCGAAGATTGAGATCGAAGATCCAAGAGCCAAAGTTGAAGATCTTCATCCGTCCGAGCTAGATTTCATCGATTGAAGCGAGACTTTGCCGGATCAAGCCTTGATCTTCGTTGTCCAGATCTGTAGTTGATTATTGGTGAAGTGTTTGGGTGTTTTGGTGAGTGGTAGTTATCTCTCACGCGGACCCAAAGGAGTATATTGGATTGGTGGTTTGTTGGAGTGTTGTAGATAGCGATTTTGTGCATTTTCCTTAGATCCAAGTATAGATCCATTGTTGTGAAGATGTTTACCTATGCAAGTTCATTTATTAAGTTATAGAAACAAAACCCATGTTTTATATTTGATAGATCTATGCTAAAAACCTATGAATCATGCATTTTGGACTTATGCTCATTTATTTACGAAATTGCCATTATAGTTAATATTGCTCATTAGATCTTGTTTGAATGATTGATTGTTTGAACGAATGATTAATTTGATTGTTTCAAGTTAGCTAGTAGTTGATTTGGAACAAGAGGGTTGAAGGTGATTCAAAAGCTAAGTGGAAAGGCTCTTGAATGTTGAAAGCTGCCTATGGCATATGAAGCGGATGTGGAAGCTCATATGGATGGATTCGATGATGATGGACTTTGCCATGATGCGAGAAGGCAAAGCATGAGATTGAGATGGGACTTTGCTATGATACGATGAAGCAAAGTGTGATGTTGAGATGGGACGGGCCATGATGACGTTCCAAGCACGGGCTACGACGACGTGCAGAGTCATGTTGATAACTCGGTGATGCGATCCGGGTTGGTGATAATGGTTAGCTTGAGAGGCGCTTGTGCTAGTATGGGAATAGTCGTTGAGAAGGATGGCTAGGAGGCTGAGATCTTATCGTTGTTGAAGGTTCTAGCATGCTCAAAGCAAGAGTACGTTGGAACGGGCTGCGACGACGTTCCAAGCACGGGCTGCGACGACGTGTTAGTACTCTGGGTAGTTGCGAAAATTCCTAGGCACGGGCTGCGACGACGTGCAGAGTTATGTCTAGAACCGGGGTTACCATTAGCCCTTGACAGGTGGTCATTCAATTAACGGTGAAATCATGGCAAAGATAACAGTGATAGCCAGAGTCATGGATGTTTGGTTGTATTATCATTCGGTCTCAAGAGCGGTATTTTCTGGGTGCTTATCTGATCTTGGTTTAGGCCTTGGGGGTTTGTATTTGGAAAGCATCGCCCTTGACTCGAGTGATTATTGCTTTACTTTAATTATCTGCTATATTATGCTTGCTTTTCCTTAGTGTGTGTCTGGGGGCTATCACTGTAGAAAGAGGTGGAGTGGGATGGTTTGGTTCCTATTCCTTTTATTCCTTATGCTCTTTTGGTATGTTTGATAGTTGATTTACTACTCACTAAGACTTTGTCTGACTCAAGGTTTTATGTCTCCTCTTATTACCTTGGGCTGTTCATCCATGTTGGGATGGGCAGACTAGGTAGCAGGTGGTAGGTGCTGTGCTTAGAGTTCTCCGCTGATGATGACGAAGACGAGCAGGAGGCTTTGCATATTAGTTTTCTTACTATGTGCACTGGGTGTTCCGCTGTTGTATCTGATTGAGTGTTGTAGTGAGGCTTTGATGTATGAATGATTCATATGTTTGTATAAAACTGCTATATTGCTTATATGATGATGTTATGTTCTATAGAGCTTCACTATATTATATGTCTCTATTGTATTTTATCCATGCGCTGTGAGTTGTACGCTAGAGATTCTGCGATGCTTATTTTACTCTGACTACTGTCCATGGCTACCTGGCACGCCCTTCAGCGCTCTTATTTCCTTGTTATGGTGCGGGAGTCATGGGCGGTCGTCACATTTGGTATCAGGGCTTTGGTTAATCGATTTTAGCCAATGCTCGCTGACGTAACTACGTATGAGAGACGTAATTGTATTTTGATGGATGATTACTGTATGTAATATAGTAACTTAGAAGGATTTGAACTCCTTATGTAGTTGTTTCTCAAGGTGTTCTAATCATTCTTATTACAGATATTAAGGATGAGTCGAAGAGGAAGACCAGCTGCAAGGGAAAGCCGTGCTACTGAAGGAGCTGTTGATTATGGAACTATGTTCGAAGCGATGATGACTTCGATCATGAGAAGGATACTAGCTCCAGGGCCATCTGTAGATGTTGGAGTTCAAGTCCAAGCTCCAAGACCGGTGGATTTTGCTAAGCTTTGCAAGGATTATACTTCTCTTGGAGGAAAAGCTTTCTCGGGGACGGAGTCGACTGTTGAGGTGCAGAGATGGATTGATGCATGTCGAAGGATCTTTGGTGATTTAGGGATTGAGGATGCAACTAAGAGGAGGCTTGCATCGAGACAGCTTCAAGGGAGAGCTGCGGATTGGTGGAATTCTATCACCATAGATACACCAGAAGAAGAGATTACTTGGGAGCAATTCCAAGTTAGATTTGAAGCTAAGTTCATCTCTACGGCTCAGAAGTCTGTCTTGTTTAAGAGGTTTGTGGAGCTCAAGCAAGGTGGAAGGCCTGTTCTTGAGTATATTTCTGAGTTCGAAGCTTTGTCCAAGTATGCCAGATCGTATATTGATTCTCCCTATCAGAAGAACGAGAAGTTTGTGACCGGTTTGGATGCTTATCTTGGGAGGCAGTTGGTGGATCACTTGGATGATCCGTTTGAGAAGCTTGTGGAGAAAGCTCTCAGGCATGAGAGTTTGTTTCCTAAGGAAAGTTCTGTTGTTGCTGTAACCAGGGAAGGATCTAAAGCACAGCGGAGTGAAAATAGGAAGAGGAAGCAGCAGCAACAGAAGAGTAGGGATGGCCAGAAGAAGCCGAAGGGCGAGGTGATTTGCTATAATTGTCAGCAGAAGGGCCATCTCTCCAAGGATTGTAGGAATCCAAGGGCACCGGCGAAATGCCACAACTGTGATAAGCCAGGGCATTTCAGGAAGGACTGTCCAGAACCGAGGAAGGACAGGCAGATTGTGCAAGCTTATGCTTTGGGAGTTGTGCCGTCGTCTTCAAAAGCTCCTACTGCTGAAGAGAAGGGGAAGGGTGTGGTGGTTCAAGGTACTCTTTCTATTTGTGGTGTTCCAGTTAGAGTGTTGTTTGATACTGGAGCATCGCATTCTTTTGTTTGTGATGATTTGGTGGGCCGGTTAGGTTTGGAACCAGATATTGTTGATAGACCATTGGTTGTGACTAATCCAGTTGGGGGTTCGTCATGTTTGTGTATGATATGCCGTGGTCTAGTTGTGTCGAGTCATGATTGCTCGTTTGTTTGTGATTGCTTTGTTCTGAACTTTGCGGGGTTCGGAATTATTTTAGGTATGGACTGGCTTAGGAAGTATGCGGCTAGGATTGATTGTGAGAGGCTTGAGGTGACAGTCGGGAATGTGGAAGGGCGAAAGGTTGTGATACGATGTAAGCATGAGGAAGACGTCTTCATGAGCTTCATGTATTCGCTGGTTGTTCCACGGGATGGACTGTCATCGGTGCCTATTGTGAATGGATTTGAGGATGTCTTTGACGAAGTCAAAGGGTTGCCGCCGCATAGGGAGATCGAGTTTCGTATCGATCTAGTTGAGGGAGCCAGACCTGTTGTGATGCCTCTTAGGCGGATGGCGCCTAGAGAGCAGTTAGAGTTGAAGGTGCAGGTTGATGATCTTTTGCAGAAAGGATTTATTCGGCGTAGTGTGTCCGAATGGGGTGCACCAGTTGTGTTCGCAACCAAAGCGGATGGATCGTTGAGGTTGTGTGTTGATTACCGTGAGCTGAACAAGGTGACTAAGAAGAACAAGTATCCATTGCCGAGAATAGATGACTTGTTTGATCAGCTTCACGAGGCCAAGGTGTTTTCTCAGATGGATTTGGCAACGGGATTTCACCAGTTGAGAGTGGCTAAGGATAGTGTGCCGAAGACTGCTTTCAGGACACCGTCCGGGTTTTATGAGTGGCTGGTAATGCCGTTTGGGTTGACTAACGCACCAGCATATTTTGTGGATCTTATGAATAGAGTGTTCAGAGATCAGTTGAATAAGTTCGTGCTTGTGTTCGTGGATGATATTCTGATTTATTCCACAACTGAGGAAGAGCACAAGACACACTTGAGGATTGTTTTGGGGATCTTACGGAAACATCAGCTGAAGGCTAAGTTTTCGAAGTGTCACTTCTGGAAGAGTGAAGTGAGGTTCTTAGGCCATGTTATCTCGGGAAATGGAATAGCGGTTGATCCCGCTAAGGTGGCAGCAATCCAGGATTGGGTTAGACCTAAGAATGCGTCTGATGTGAGAAGTTTTCTTGGATTAGCAGGATATTATCGTCGGTTTATCAAAGACTTTTCCAAGATAGCTGCACCGTTAACAGGATTGACGAAAAAGAACCAAGTGTTCAGATGGGATGATAAGTGTGAGCAAGCTTTCGTAATCCTGAAAGAGCGACTGACGAGTGCTCCTGTTTTGATTATTCCTAGTGGGAATGATGAGATGGTGGTTTACACCGATGCATGTGGCACTGGACTTGGAGCAGTGCTAATGCAGAAGGATAAAGTTGTTGCGTATGCTAGTCGACAACTGAAGCCGCATGAAAGGAATTATCCGACTCATGATTTAGAGTTAGCAGCGATTGTGTTTGCTTTGAAGATATGGAAACATTACCTATTGGGAGTTCGATTTGAGTTGTTTACGGATCATAAGTCATTGAAGTATCTGTTCTCCCAAAAGGATTTGAATCTTCGACAGCAAAGATGGCTAGAGTTCCTAGCATCATATGATTTTGGTATAGCCTATACTCCGGGAAAAGGAAACGCAGTGGCAGATGCGTTAAGTCGAAGACATGCAGGATTGGGAGCCATGTTTTCGGAGTGGAAGAGTCTCGAGTATTTGGCTGAGTTTGACTTCAGGTCTAGATGTGAATTGGAACCTGAGATGTTGGCAAACTTATCGATAAGACCTACTCTTGTGGAAAGGATTGGCGAGAGCCAAAAGCAAGACGATAAGCTTATCAGGATTATCCGTGGTTTGGAATCTGGATTGGAACCAGAGAAGGATAAAGGATTCGAGATCGATCGAGAGGGTCGGCTTCGAAAGCAAGGACGACTGGTTGTTCCCGATATAGATGGATTGAGAGATGAAGTTCTAAGGGAAAGTCATCACTCGAAGTTGACGATTCATCCAGGTGGAAATAAGATGTATCGGGACATGAAGAGAGCCTACTACTGGGAAGGTATGAAGAAGGATGTTGGAAATTTTATTTCCAAGTGTATGAACTGCCAGTTGGTGAAAGCTGAGCAGAAGAAGCCCAGTGGATTGCTTCAGCCATTAGAAGTTCCTACATGGAAGTGGGAGCAAGTGTCAATGGATTTTATCGATGGTCTACCTAGGACAAGAGCAGGAAATGAAGGGATTTGGGTCATAGTAGATCGTTTGACAAAGAGTGCAAGGTTCATTCCTGTTCGATCAACTAGGACTGCATCGAAGTTGGCTGAATTGTATGTTAAGTGGATAGTTCGATTCCATGGTATTCCGAAGAGTATAGTGAGCGATCGAGACCCATTGTTCACTAGTGGATTTTGGAAGAGCTTCTAGAAAGTTTTGGGAACTGAGTTGTGTTTGAGTACAGCTTATCACCCTCAAACAGATGGTCAGACTGAGAGAGTTAACCGAGTTTTGGAAGATCTTCTCAGAGCTTGTGTTTTGGACTTCGGAGGATCATGGGAAGATCATCTTCATTTGGTGGAGTTTGCATATAATAACAGTTATCAGTCGAGTATTGGTATGGCACCATATGAGGCATTATATGGAAGACCGTGTAACTCTCCGACATGTTGGTTGGAAACTGGAGAAAAGCTGATACTTGGGCCAGAGATGATTCGACAGACTTCGGATTGTATAGAGATCATTCGGCAACGAATGAAAGCAGCCCAAGATCGTCAGAAAAGTTATGCCGATAATCGTCGTAAGGATTTGGAATTCGACGTAGGTGAGATGGTTTTTGTGAAGATTTCTCCATTAAAGAGTGCTATTAGATTCGGAAAGAAAGGAAAGTTAACTCCGAGATTTGTTGGACCATTCCCGATTATAGAGCGAATTGGAAAGCTCGCTTATAGATTAAAGTTACCGGAAAAGATGGCGGGTGTGCACAATGTTTTTCATGTATCTTATCTACGGAAGTATGTGCATGATCCAACTACAGTGGTTTCTGCTGATAGCCGTGAAGATTTGGAGGTTGATCCAGTGGTTACGAAACCTCGTAAGCCGCTTTGTATTGTTGAAACCGATACGAAACAGCTTAGGAGGAAGACGATTACGTTGCTCAAGGTACAATGGAGTGATGATGTTAACGACTGTACATGGGAGGAGGAAGAGAGGATGAAGGCAGCTCATCCCGGACTCTTTGAGGTATGGCCCTAAAGTGTCGTGACATCTCATGAATTTGTAGCTTGTTCTAAGTTTTAGAATTCCGCATGATAGGCTAGAATTGGATGCATGGTTAGTTGACTGATATGGATGGTAGGCATGCAGAATAATTTTGATCGCTGATGTTTGCTTGGAATTTCGGGGGCGAAATTCCTAAGGGGGAGAGAATGTAACGACCCGTATTTTACGTGTCGATAAATCGTTAAATAGTTGCATTAGGTCGTTGGTATTGTTAAGTTGTTTAGAGTTGAGTCGACTATATGCTTAAGTCATATGGAAGCTAGCTCGTGTGGTGCTTAAGTCGTGAGAGAGAGCTTAAGTCGTAGACGAGATAAGAGATAGGTCGTGAGCAAGTTAGTGATACGCAGCGACCTATAGGAGTTAGAAAGACCAAGGAGCTAATGGCTTATAGGGTTGGCACCGAGTTAAAAGTATGGCCGACTCATAGGTGTTGCCGACCTAAGATTCTGGCCGAGTTAAGAATCAACGACTTAAGGTGATTGGCCGACTTAAAAGGGATGACCGAGTTAGGGTAGTCAGCCGAGATAAGGGTTGCCGACTTAAGGTATAGCGACTTAAGAAGACTTGACCGACCTATAGATAGAGCGACTTAAGGATGGTTGCCGAGTTAAGGGGTTAACGACTTATGAGTAGGCGAGTTTTTGGGTTGGACCGACCTAGCGGCTAGCGGCTTAAGGAGTTAAGGCCTAGGACGTGTGTTGAGTCGGCTAGGGGTTAGGTCGGCAAGTACCCAGTATAGCTTAGTGTAGTTGAATCGGCATGTTAGTTGAGTCGCCATACGACTTAGGACTTAGGAAAATACGACAGTGTCTTATGTCGTAAGCCATTGAGTCGTGTGTGTTGTTAAGTCGGCAGGGACTTGAGTCGTTAGCATGCTGTGCCGTGTTTGGTTAGGTCGGTAGGTCGTGTGGCCCTGTGTGTGTATTGTGTAGTGTCTTGGGGTTAAGTCGTAGGTTGATGAGTCGGCAACGACTTAAGAGCGGCCGAGTCAGGGAGATTTCAGCCTATAAATAGAGGGGTTTGGCTCACTTTTTGGCACCGGTTTTTGAAGCGACGAAGTGCTGCCATTTTGGGAACTCGACTACAACATTTCTTCATCTTCATTTCTCCATTCCAATCTAGTTCTAACATCCATCCAAGATCGAAGATTGAGATCGAAGATCCAAGAGCCAAAGTTGAAGATCTTCATCCGTCCGAGCTAGATTTCATCGATTGAAGCGAGACTTTGCCGGATCAAGCCTTGATCTTCGTTGTCCAGATCTGTAGTTGATTATTGGTGAAGTGTTTGGGTGTTTTGGTGAGTGGTAGTTATCTCTCACGCGGACCCAAAGGAGTATATTGGATTGGTGGTTTGTTGGAGTGTTGTAGATAGCGATTTTGTGCATTTTCCTTAGATCCAAGTATAGATCCATTGTTGTGAAGATGTTTACCTATGCAAGTTCATTTATTAAGTTATAGAAACAAAACCCATGTTTTATATTTGATAGATCTATGCTAAAAACCTATGAATCATGCATTTTGGACTTATGCTCATTTATTTACGAAATTGCCATTATAGTTAATATTGCTCATTAGATCTTGTTTGAATGATTGATTGTTTGAACGAATGATTGATTTGATTGTTTCAAGTTAGCTAGTAGTTGATTTGGAACAAGAGGGTTGAAGGTGATTCAAAAGCTAAGTGGAAAGGCTCTTGAATGTTGAAAGCTGCCTATGGCATATGAAGCGGATGTGGAAGCTCATATGGATGGATTCGATGATGATGGACTTTGCCATGATGCGAGAAGGCAAAGCATGAGATTGAGATGGGACTTTGCTATGATACGATGAAGCAAAGTGTGATGTTGAGATGGGACGGGCCATGATGACGTTCCAAGCACGGGCTACGACGACGTGCAGAGTCATGTTGATAACTCGGTGATGCGATCCGGGTTGGTGATAATGGTTAGCTTGAGAGGCGCTTGAGCTAGTATGGGAATAGTCGTTGAGAAGGATGGCTAGGAGGCTGAGATCTTATCGTTGTTGAAGGTTCTAGCATGCTCAAAGCAAGAGTACGTTGGAACGGGCTGCGACGACGTTCCAAGCACGGGCTGCGACGACGTGTTAGTACTCTGGGTAGTTGCGAAAATTCCTAGGCACGGGCTGCGACGAAGTGCGGAGTTATGTCTAGAACCAGGGTTACCATTAGCCCTTGACAGGTGGTCATTCATTTAACGGTGAAATCATGGCAAATATAACAGTGATAGCCAGAGTCATGGATGTTTGGTTGTATTATCATTCGGTCTCAAGAGCGGTATTTTCTGGGTGCTTATCTGATCTTGGTTTAGGCCTTGGGGGTTTGTATTTGGAAAGCATCGCCCTTGACTCGAGTGATTATTGCTTTACTTTAATTATCTGCTATATTATGCTTGCTTTTCCTTAGTGTGTGTCTGGGGGCTATCACTGTAGAAAGAGGTGGAGTGGGATGGTTTGGTTCCTATTCCTTTTATTCCTTATGCTCTTTTGGTATGTTTGATAGTTGATTTACTACTCACTAAGACTTTGTCTGACTCAAGGTTTTATGTCTCCTCTTATTACCTTGGGCTGTTCATCCATGTTGGGATGGGCAGACTAGGTAGCAGGTGGTAGGTGCTGTGCTTAGAGTTCTCCGCTGATGATGACGAAGACGAGCAGGAGGCTTTGCATATTAGTTTTCTTACTATGTGCACTGGGTGTTCCGCTGTTGTATCTGATTGAGTGTTGTAGTGAGGCTTTGATGTATGAATGATTCATATGTTTGTATAAAACTGCTATGTTGCTTATATGATGATGTTATGTTCTATAGAGCTTCACTATATTATATGTCTCTATTGTATTTTATCCATGCGCTGTGAGTTGTACGCTAGAGATTCTGCGATGCTTATTTTACTCTGACTACTGTCCATGGCTACCTGGCACGCCCTTCAGCGCTCTTATTTCCTTGTTATGGTACGGGAGTCATGGGCGGTCGTCACAGGAAAGTCACGACATATTCGTCGATGCCATAACACAGTTAGGCAGTTACTCTCAAATGGAACTATTTTCATAGATTATGTGAAAACAAATGATAACCTAGCGGATCCATTTACTAAAGGTTTATCAAGAGAGAAACTTGACTGCGCATCGAGGGGAATGAGTTTAAAAGCCTAAACCACAAAGAGTTATCTTATACGGAAACCTATCCTAGCGACTGAAGATCCCACAGACTAGGATCAATAGGCAAACCAGTTCTGAATAACTCAAGACGTAATGCATTTGCGTGGACATTGTCCAACTCCATTCCTATGGTGCACAATATAAATGCATGCCTACAGAAGTATTTAAAGGTTAAAACTATGTTTTTTAATGATGACCATATCTTGGAAATAAAAAGTGGGGTATATGTAGGATACTCTTAATGGTTGCGATCACATATGTTAGTGTGAGCTGGGTCGGCTCTATGAGAATATTAAAAGGCTTTTATTCTCTAAAACACTCGCAGAACCAAAAAATTGTTCAGGACCAAAATGAACACAACTAAGAGATTGGATGAGAAAGGAATCAATGCTTCGTAAAGCTTATTGTCTAGATATACAATAAAGGCCGACGGTTCAAGATGAAATAATTCACCGATTAGCCAAGTAGATCCGATAAGTTTTAACTAGGGAAAGTTCAAAGTGAAATATCTACTTATCCACGATAAAGCATTATTCCATATGTACTCTGTGATATTTCTCTTTGTGTGGGGGAAATGTATATTATCATTTATGTGGGGGATTGTTGGAATTCCTAGTGTAAATGAAATACACTTGTCCCACATCGCCAAATTTGCAAAGCCATTCCAATATATATATATATATATGGCTTTTCAATGAAGGTGTTGGGACCTAGAGGCACCCAAATGTATGCTTCGTTGTGAGGAGGGAGATCATGCATCTCCACCACACACGCGCGCGCGCCGCCGCCGTCCGTCCGACCGACCGTCCGTCCGTCCGACCGTCCGTCCGTCCGACCGTCCGTCCGTCCGACCGACCGTCCGAACCGGGCCCGGGTTTGGGTCTAATATGATCCTAATTTTACTGCAAAACCGGGCCGGGGTTTTTAACAGTTGCAGGCTATACGAACTGACGCGACAGTTCATAAGCGGACGCGGATTGCTGAGGAGGTGCGACTTCTGAAGCGAGCGGGTGCGACCTAACTGAAGAAGCACGGACGTACAGAAGCGGTGCGGCCCGACTGAGGAGGCGCGGCCGAATGGATACGAGCAACAGGCGGGTGCGACCCGTTAACGAACAGCAGCATTCAAAAGGCAGCGGGTGCGACCCGTCGAGCGGACGCGATTGTTTGAAGGGATACAGACAAAACTATAAATAGGACAGAATGCTGATCACATTCTGTATCCAATACAGTTCTATTTTTTCCTCTGCTTTCTTTTTCTACTGCTCTATATACATCACAGAATTGACATACTCATCACTATCTCGTGCAGATTTCGTCTGTTGTATCTTGGAAGAATTTGGAAATAAAATTCTTAAGGAAATCGTTACGAAGAGCCTCAGACATAATCCGGTTAGAATTCTAGTCTATTTGTATATTTATATACATTATTCTATATTCTATCCGTTATTCTGGTTATACTATTTATTCAAAATAAGTATAACGCTGTTGTTGTAACTTATTTACAACATTCATATTGTTATAATAATTAATACAGAATTCCAGTGTAGTGGAAATCTGAGTTATAAAATTGTGCGACGAGTTTATAATTGATTATTCTCTGTTTTGGTATACTAGTTATATAACACAAACGCCCAAGAAAATGTAAACATAATGCCTGGGAACTGTTGACGGTCTAAGATATGCCACATCGTTGCTCGTGCTTCATTTCAGATGAACTAAGTTTTGCATGAACTTGACCTTTGCCAGAAAAATAAAGCTCCAGCTTGTTACTACCCATAGAGAGACTGTCCCTGCCATTATTTTTGGATCTGCATTCGCTTGAAAATTTCAAGCTACCTCTGCCTGGAAACTTAAACACTGAAAGATAGACTATAATTAACATTTTTTTTCATGAGCACTGAAGGCTAATGCCACTGTTAAGTTGAGTTTAGCCCATAAGAGTTTAGAAATAAGTTAGGTAAAGCTTAATAAAAGTAAGTATGTCCAAACATCTCATGGTGTGCATGTTTTTTAAAATGTATGCTGAAAGATAGACTATAATTAACATTTTTTTTCATGGACACTGAAGGCTGATGCCATTGTTATGTTGAGTTTAGTCTATAGGACTTTAGAAATAAGTTAGGTAACAAAATCATACAGATTTTAATGCTTAATAAAAGTAAGCAGGTCCAAACATCTCACGGTGTGCATGTTTTATGAAAGGTATACTGAAAGATAGGTCAAAAATCGGTATTGTTGACTAAGCTCTATGTTTTAAAAGGAAAACAATGTGAGTTATGATTTTGCATGTACCATTTTAGACATAAAATAAAGAGCAACACAAATTTAAAAAATATGTAGTTTGTAATGATGAATCACCTTTATGCCAAAACAATAAGCATATCAGAACGTGTAAAGAAAATTAGACATATCCAAGCATATATGTACTTTAATTTGATCAAGACCATTAGATCCTGTGATCTAGTGACTGAAATGCAAAGGTGAATTCCCATTCTACTTTCTTAGCAAAGATGGATATCTAAATCCTTTTAACCTATACTTTATTCTAAAGACAATGTAGATAGTTGACAATCCACAAATTGATCACAAAATTGAATATTTGATTAAATAAAACCGTGTATGCCGTAAATCACAAGTCAAACCATCTAAGAAGCACGAAGTCAACACAAGCATAAGTAGTGAAACTCAACATCAACCAAGCACAAGTTTCTCAAAGTGCAGCTCCCAACAATATCATTTATTACAACTTACAGTTGTATGTCATAGCAGCAATATGCGGTAAATAACAGAGATATCCGATCTTTGTTGTACAGATTTGCATGCACTTGAAGTTCTTTATTTAATTTTTGAAAGATTTTTTTTATAGAAACAGACAAAGGTGTAAACCAATGTACCAATACTTTTCCCCGGGTAACCATCACTTGTTCACATGTAGCAAGATGACATGACATCAGTCGTCTTAATGGTGATTCTAGATAGAAGAGTATTCCGCGTCTCCATTTCCAAATGGCAAAAAAGTGTTGATATCACATAAGAATTGGTGTACATACTTCATGGCATGAGAATGAAAAAATCAGTGCTATTTACCGCAAAAAAACACTTTGATATTTTATGTATGTTAATCTAATAGATATAAGCATATAAAATTCATATTAACATGGAATATGCCTCATTTATCAGTACAAAATGACCCTCAGACTCCTCTCTAGCAATTTATCTGCAGCAAATAAATAGATAAAATCAAGATGAACAAACTACCGTGACATAGCATATTCTGTAAAGTTCGATTAAAATTCAATCGAATGTCTAATACAGAGGCAAATTAGAATCTTAAACTGTGCCGGAACAATTGCCTTGCCAGTTAACATCTTTGCTTTTACGATCTTCCAACTTCTTTATAACATCTTTTCCAACTCCAATACTAGGCAACTCAGTCAAATACCCATCTTTTTTAGATTTATTTTAGAATTGCAAGTGGTCAACAACCTATTCATTGCATTCACATTAAGCCAAACAAAACAGAAATTTAATTCTAAGTATTACAATGAAATTACCATCCTTCTTCTTCTCTGAATGAATGTAAGAAATCACTTTAGGTATCAGCCCGCGCATCAATAAAAAATGATTCGGTCTCAATAAAAAAAACTCAAGAGATACAATTTTGATACGGAAAAGACATGTTCTTACTTTGCAAAGCTCATCGCAAATCCTATAAAAGCATTTTTGATCCCTTTGTCTTGGGCAAAACATACAAAAGAGTGAATAGATCGAGCTATAAGCAAAGCAAGAATCGAAAAATTCGGGATTATGCACAAATTATGGTTTGGAAAAATAATGAAGACGAGCAACGAATTAGGGTTTGTGCAAATCCATATATAAACTCAGTATCGAATCATATTAAATGAATCGTATTTAAAGTAATTCATATCGATGATGAGTCACATGATGAAATTTTCGATCAATAATAAGAATTAGCTTGTATTCGATCGACTATGAAGAGCAGTAGTGCGTCGGAGATGTTGGGGATTTTGCGGTTCGAGACGAATTTGATGGCGATTGCAAAGAAGACAATGCTGTAATTCCGACTTTAAGGATCTATGGAATAGATTCTTTCAGATAATAGTTCAATCCACCAGGTACAAAAGAGTTATCGAACTATCGACTTTCAGGATTCAATGAAGCCCTATAACAGCGTAATCGGATTCAAAGTTTGTATGACTTTGATCCGACCAAGAACACTTTAGAACGGTTTCTGATGATGCAATTTATATAGAAAAGAATGAAGAGGAAGAAGAGAGCAATTCTGCAACAGTTTATGAATTTGCAACACCTCGTAGGCGTCACAAAAACATAGCGTTTAGTAACACTATTCCGGCATTGCAGAACTGCTGTAGGAAGAAGAAGAAGATGCAGAACTAACTGTGATGATTTCTGGGCGTCGCTATATATAGGCATGAAGAGGTGTCCATTCGCAAAGCGTCGCGTCCGTTACGAACGGATTTAAATTTAAACGTCGCATCCTTTTATTTGCAACATTCAGAAAACGTTACTAATTCCCGCCATCAATTCAAATTCTGAATTTCGTTTCTGGGTCCTTTACGGGCTGTAATCTGGCCCGTTACTGTTCATATACGATCCAAAAATATTTTTGGATCCGAACCCGAAACCCGAACCCCGAACCCGACCCGGTCCGGTTCGGTTCAGTCGGACGGCCGCGGCACGCGTGTGGTGTTGCATGACTTCTCTCCTCACAACAAAGCAAACATGTGGAAGCCCCAAGGCCCCAACATCCACTTGAGAGAGCTATACATATACCAGATTATTATATAAAACTCTAGAATGTGGGACTTTGTTTTCTTCTTCCTTCCTTCTTTCTTTTCTTCCAAATAAAAAACCCAAAGCCCTCTTTGAAAATTTACAACAGGAGAGGGTTCGATTGACTATGAAGAGGAGTAGTGCGAATGATTGAGGAAAAATGAAGTGGATGGTGACAATGAGGTTAGGCTTGTAAATTTTTGGAAGTGAAGAAAAATGAAGACAAGGAAACTAAAATGAAAAACGTAGCAAATAAAAAGTTGGCGGCAACATTTGGTGGAACTGAAGAAAAAATTATAGCCTGGGAGAGCGATAACTTTTGGCGGCATTGAGAACATGGCATAAAACAATTATAGTTGCACTTGCCTAGAAACGCTACTAATAAGTGTAACTAAAAGCATATTTTCTTGTAGTGAGACACGAAATCAGTATCAAAATCTTTGGTTTTTCTTGTTCTTACACTTCTTCTAGGTTCTTCAGGCATGCTTAGAAGCTTTCTTTTGTTAGAAGAAGCATGCTCCATATTTTCATTATCTTGTTCATCGATAATTTGAACTGATGTTTGGGTGAGGTCGCGAATAAAAAATTTTCCGATGAATTCAACATCCCTTGAATCAACAATCACATTGGATTCTATGTCCAATAATCCATATGCTTTAGAATTTTTGGTATATCCCACGAATATACTTCTCAGGGCTACTGGTCCCAACTTGTTTCTTTTTGGATCTGTAACTCGATAAAAGGCTAAACACCCCTATACTTTTATAAATTTCAAGCTATTTTTTATGCCTTTCCATACTTCATAGGGACATAACCTTAGTTTTCTTTGATGGAATTCTATTGTGCAAATGACATGCAGTTATAAGAGCCTCTCCCCACATATTAACATTCTGTTTAGCATTTAAAATCATGGCATTAGTCATTTCAACTAACATTCTTTTCTTTCGTTTAGCTAACCCATTTTGTTGTGGGGGTATAAGGTGGGCTCGGTTGATGAATAATTCCATTTTCTTCACAAATAGAAGAAAATTATGTAGAGAAGTATTTTCCACCTCTGTCACTTCGCAACACCTTAATTTTCTTTTCCTTTTGATTTTCAACACTGGTTTTAAAACGTTTAAACATTTCAAAGGCCTGAACTTTCGATCCATTAGATAGACATGTGTATATCTAGAGCAATCATATATGAAAGTGATAAAGTAATATTGCCTCCTTTAGTTAATATGGCATTTATTTCATAAATATCAGAGTGTATTAATTCAAGTATTTTTGTGCTTCTTTCAGATTTCAAAAATGGTTTTTTGCACGTTTTAGCTTCTACGCAAATTTCACATTTTTGAATGGTTTGTTTTATCATAAGTTACTAGTCCTTCTTTAGAGATAAAGTGTAGTGATTAAAACTTAAATGTGTTAATCTATTGTGCCACAAATGAAATGAATCAACAACAAAAGAAAATCCGTTTATTTTATTTATACTTAGTTTGAACATACAATTACAAGCATGTCCCTTTCCAACAAACATCCATCCCTTAGTCAAAATAAGACCGTTAGCATCTAAGACACATTTTCCACCTTTATTACAAAGAAGGCTAGCGGAAACCAAGTTCTTTCATATTTTTGGAACCTGCAGGACACTAAGAAGAATAAGTTTCTTCCTCGAAGTGAACTCTAATTCAATAGTTCCTTTCCCGACAACTGCTGCAGTGTTATGGTTGCCCATTAGTACTTTGTTTTCATCAAAAACTTTCTCATAAAACTCGAATATGGACTGATGTTGCAAACATCTACAGTAACACCGTAGTCATACCACCAATTAGTATCTTTTGAAGTATCAGCCGTGTTTAACTCTGTCACCATGTCTATGTGCAACTGTGTTATCATTGTGAAAATTTCAGATACATCATGTTCTATCATGTTGGTAGTGCAAGAAGATCCTTGATTTGACCTTTCATTTCCATGGACGTTATTCTATCGATGCTTCTACTTTTCCTTTTGAAGAATCTGTAGTCACGATTGAAGTGCCCAGGTTTGCCGTAGAAATAAAATCTTTCTTGCTTTTGTCGATGATCATTGTTGTTGAATCCATCAACTCTTTTTTGTTCCACAGAGTTTTTATCCCCTTTTTATCCATGAAGTTTACCGTGGTGCCATTTTCATAAACCCTTTTTCATGAATTCGAGTTTCCTCTTTAATTCATAGATGCTTTTGAATATGTTCCATCGTAAATCTTCATATGAATGCATAATTTTCTTTCTATATTCACACTAGGTTTGTGGGAATTTGGCTATGACATCACCAACTTGTAATTGCTCAGGAACAGTAATTTGGACATCTTTGAGTTTGTCAAAAATAAATTGTAATTCACAACTTGATCTTAACAGAGATATTGTCAAGCATCTTAAATTAAAAAATTCAAAGAATAGGAACTTATCTATGCCTTGCTTTTCATTGCTATATTTTATCTCCAATGATTTCTAGATTTCTTGTGGTGATTTAAATAAAGTGAAGAGAACATACATAGATCAGATAATATGTTGTATGCCCTCTGCAAACGACCTCGTCTTCCTCTTGTTTCTATCTTTTTGATATTAGTTATGCACTATCCTTTTCTGTGGGTGCTAGAATTTTTTTAAGTCGAGATGACCTTCAATGTAGTAAGTAGAAACATCAGTTTGTCTTGCCATCCCGTATAGCTCGTTCCATCAAAGCGATTAAGTTTGTTGTACTCCTAATTTATTACTTTGTAGGTTGATTCAGATCCTTTCTTTGATGTCATATCAATTCATTAAAGAGGGTGTCCATCTAACATGCCTCAAAGACAGATTCCTGGTTCAATATCATACAAATTCTATTGAAGGTTCAGAAGATGCTATAAAACCAAATCCTTACAAAAGGCTGATATCTCCTAATGATTCAGAAGATTCAGAACCATGCTCTTCGGAATACGTTGCCAATAAAGAATATGTTGCCAATAAAGAAGAAGAACCAATGTAACTTTTTTTACCAAGGTATCCCATGTTGTTTTAGCTATAGGTGGAAGTGAGCAAGCTGTTCACTTTGATTCTATATATGATAGTTTAGTCAAAAAAATTTATGTTTGAACGGTAGCAACAGAGAAAGCCTATTTTTTACGTTAAAAAAAAATCTATAGGCTTTGATAGAGTATTCGTTTCTACTGATAAACATGATTGACTAACTTGGCAATAGGCCGGTTTTCCTTTTAGTTTTAAATTTTATTTAAATTTGTAGCAAAAATAGACAATTACAAACTAGTTTTAGAATACATAAGAAAAGCAAAAAAAAAGAAAGACAATAATGAAAGATAAATGCTTTTACTAAGAGCAATATTGCAATACGGTACAAAGACAATAATCCAGCTTTGGTTTTGAAATGGTTTATGCATCTAGTACTAGCTTTGCCTCATAGCTTGGTGGATTTGATGAAATGTATATACTACTTTGGAATGTATAGTTGGATATTCTTTATAAAAAAAGATCGAATAAGAACTTGTTGGATATCAAGTAGCTGAGTCCTCTATGTTTTAGCTAAGATGATCATTACCTCATGTTCAAAAGGAGTATACACTGAATATGTCGGCAAATTCTCTATAAATTGTCAAAAGAAAATCAATAATAAAATGCCTTGATAAAATTCTAATTGACTCAATAAAGTGGAACATTGCAACGTAGAAAAATAAATCTTTTATCTTACCAAAATGAATCATGATCAAGCCTAGGAATTATAAGAGTGGCACTTAGGATCTGGGCAACAACAATGCCATCTAATCTATTCTATATATATACACCAAAAGACGGTAAGAGTACAGTATGGAACCCTATGATGTATTCGAATACCTCATGAACTAATGATTAAGACAAGAAGAACAACGATATTATCTCATAAACTTCTTATATTTCCCATTACAATTTAGAATTTCATGAAAAATCAATTTAGTACATTATTTGATATCTGAAAGAGCAATCATTTTAATACAGAATAGCATCACATCTCATTTGAAGATGGTCAGAAAAGAAAGAAGAAGAAAAAGAAATTGTAAATAAGTAAGCCAAAGAAAAACTAGTCATAAAGGATCCTTTGACTAACGTAAATCGAACATAAGTTAATATGAAAATCACTACGAAATTAAAATATCCATCCATATTAAAAATGGAAAACATGATTTTGAAACATAGTGCATAGATGAAAGGGAAAACAAAATTAGGACAGATGTATTAATCATGTAACGGATAATGTAGCTGTGATTGCTCCTTGACTTCCTATAGTTGAAGCTAGAAGAGAGATGCATGCATATACATGAGGAATATTATCAAAACTTTCAAAAGTGAAATAGCCTACGTATATTACATAGAGGTAAACTTTATTTGTATACCTGCAGGAATGGGAAAATGTAGATAAGTAACATATTTGGATCCATGCATTTTCCAATGTTTATTTATAAATGTAGTTTGACCCAAGAAGCATAAGATAAGTGCACAATACACCAAAAGGATGAAAGAAATATGTATATATAAGCCTAGCTAAGTTAGTGAACCTATAAGTAAATTGGTAATTTACATCAACTGTGCATTCTTAGTGTTTGGATCCTCCAAACTTATGCGAAATTATATTGTTAACTAATTTATTTTTTTGTTCCAACCTTGAAAGTATGTTCAAGAGGTTATATTAGCAAAATTTAGTTACTATAACTTGGTTCAAAATGTAAAATGAGGAGATGAAAATGCATAAATGCAAAGAGATAAAGTTTAGAGCGGTTTGATTCAAAATGATCTACGTCCACTATGAGAAATTACTTATTATTTCTCTTTTATTACAATAGCTTATATTACAAGAAGTAATAACTAAAGAGTAAATACTTGAATGCTACTATTGTTCAACCCTTGTAAGAAAGCATGTCTTCATTTATTTATAGTTGCTAAAGTTGATGCTTGGATGGTTGAGATTACGTTGATCAAGCCTAGGAATTGCTCTAGGTCATTGACAGATGTATACAGTTGATGTGAATGCCAACTAAGACGCCAAATGGCTTGCACGTTGCAGATAGTGACAACTGGCGAGCCGTACTATGGGCCTGCTTGGAGTAAGGCTTGTGAAATAGGATCATGGAGTGGTTGCGGCAGAGGTGTTTTGATAGTAGCAAAGAATGTGAAGTGGTTACTACATAGTGGCACTTTTGTGGGATGAACAGTCAATGTTTATGCCAATCTTTTAAGAGGAGAAGCACATGCGAAGCTTCTTTAAGCAATGGCGGTCCGGTGATTGCAGCTGCGGCTGACTACTGCCAAAGGAGTTACACACAAGCGAATGAGGTTGGGGATGAGAAAGAGAGCTATCTGGCGGTTGACTGAGTAGGAAGACTAAATGATGCTAAAGGATCCCTTCGAAGGACAATTTTCTTTAACTTCGTCGTCTGGTTCCTACCGAGGGAGGTACTGGTCCGGCACCTGTACCGATGTGGGCAAGGTGTCCCTTGGGAGAGGCTTTCTCTCCCGAATCCTTCAAAGGATTATTCCAAGCAGTTGAGTTAGGTACCGAGTGTGTAGTGCATGGGAAGTCCATTGCCATCTTAGCTAAAGTTGACTAAATTGCTGGATCATGGGGATATGCAAGCCAAGACGAGTACAGTTGACTATAAGGGCCAATTGAACAATGCAAACCGGTCCAATTCATACTTGCGAGAAATTTGAGCTACATATGCATTTGTAAGTTTATTTGTTTTATTATATATATTTTTTCAACTAAAAATAAAATCTATACTAGAAATAAATTACTAAAAGCAGTTGCACCAAATGAGTCAATTGCTAAAGCCACTGTAGATAACATCGACAATTTTTGATACATCCATACATAATTGCTTGAGCAGTTGATGGGACCAACATGCCAACTAATTGTTGACGATGTTGCAATTTTAAAAAGAAAATAGGCATAATGAAAAACTTCAAAAAAAAATAGGCTGAAGGACGAGCTATTTTAGGAAGGACGGTGCTAATTATAACTAGCATTCTATATAGTGTAAATTGAATATAATTTAGTTATGATTAGCATTATGTATAGTGTAAAAGTTTGAATATAATGCTAGTTATAACTAACATTCTATCCATCGGCCTAAAAATAAAACTTGATTTCCTTCAGCCTAGTTTTTTTCTTCAAAAGTCGTCTTTCTCCCTAATTCTCTCTTTATGAATTAAATTTGTTGACTAACAAAAACCGGAGACCTTATAGAGATAAAAACCTTCTTCAAGGAGACAATATCAATAAAACCTGGAACCTTATTGCTCCGGTTTTTGTTATAGTCTCTCAAACTATAAAAAAAACTGGAGACCTCATAGAAATAAAAACCTTCTTCAAGGAGGCACTAGCAATAAAACCTGCGACATTATTGCTTCAGTTTTATTGACCATTCCGATTTGTTAGATGCTTTCTTCTCCCCTGTGAAGTAATAACTCGCCATTGAGCTTGAGCATAGATTTATCTATTTACTTTCCTTCCGATGCCCACTTCAAACAAAGTAATGTTTGTTGCAGCACGAGTCTTTGATGTGAGAGATGATCAAAATGTGAATTGACAGCTGACAATTTAATAGAAAAATTGACAACCATCGTTAACCAATGGGTATAATTTCTCTAATGTGTTGTACTTAGAAATCACGATACCTTGACTAATCTTTTAGAGAAATGACCAAAATCAATAAACATTAGCTTGGGCCATGTAAACTAAACATTGATATTATTCATTAAACATGCTTAAATGACTAAAATAGTATTGTGATGCAATTGTATAACTAGGAAGAAGAAAATCAAAATACATAGTACATAAAATAACACTACCAAAGGACTTCCAGTTAGCCAAGTCTAAAATTCTGAAGAAGTTAAACATATAATATGTGGATAGAGATGAGATAATGCAAAAATCCCAACGAACAATATTGCACCAAGTTAGCTTATAAATAGAAGTCATGCGATTATAGTTGATGCAAATAAGAAGTTTATTTTATCTTTGTCGTACTACTGCAATGTGAAAATGCCTAGTATACCATCAGAATTTGAAAAATACAAACCGAACTTATTTGTTTTTCCACATTAAAATAAGATTAAAGATATCCTATATCAAAAGAAAATTAACTAAATCTTGTAAAGTGATAATACATTAAACATGATTCATGTACCTAGGAGAGAAGAAGTGGTAGAAAAATTGATGCTTATGCAAGTGAATCAAGCGTTCCAACTTGAAGTTTATCCCTTTTTGTGGGTGCTATAGAATAGAACATGGAGGGAAAACTATGTTAAATAGACTATCTAAGTTTAAAAATGGGGTTCAGGAAATGAGAAGCATTCGTTATAATAGAAAGGCATTTTTCCAAGAAGAAAATTAAAACCCATGGTACATAAATTAACACTACCAAAGGACATCTAGTTAGCAAAACCTAAATTCGTTAAGAACTTAAACATATAATATGGGGATAGAGATGAGACAATGTATGGATCTCAATAAACAATATAGTATTAACAAAGTCAGCTTATAAACAGAAGCATTGTGATTATAATAGATGCAAATATGAAGTTTATTTTATGTCTACCATACTACTGCAACATGAACATGCTTAGTTATATGGTATTTGAAATATACATACACAAATAGTGGACATCTTAGTTTTGCCACATTAAAATAAGATCAAAGATATCCTATATAAAAAGAAAAATTAACTAAAGCTTGTAAAATGGTAATACATTAAACATGATCCATGTATCTTGGAGAGAAGAAGCTATAGAAAAATTGATGCTTATGCGAGTGAAATGAGCATACCAACTTGAAGTATATCCCTTTTTCTAGGTGTTGTTGAACAAAAAAGGACATAAGGGAAACTATATTAAAATAGACTATTTGGGTTTAAAAATAGGGTTCCAGGAATGAGAAGCATTCATTACACTAAAAGGGTATTTTTCCAAGAGACCCTACAAAATTTAATTACATAGAAAACAATGTGTGAATAATAAATAAATTATGTACCGGAAATAGCTAGCTCTCTTGTAGTAACTAAATACATGTATATTGATGTTATTCAATATTTGAACCAAGCAGCTTCCAAATGCATTTAGATGTCGGGACGAAGACAAGGTGGTTCACAAACTTGGGACAAGCTTGAAATGATGATGGGAAGGACCTCAAGATTTTTGAAGCCCTAAAGTGAAGAAGAAAAGAACTCGGCACCGACATGAATTCATGTTGATACTGAGTGGTTTTGGCAGCATGATTTTGGACTTTAGTGTTATGATCAAAGAATATAGTGCTTTGGTGATTATAATGGGGTCCACTTCTAAAGGATTAGGTGAACAACTGTAAAGTGATGTAGAAAAGGACAAGTACCAAATGTGATAGATCATACCGGTATCGAGAAGAATTTATAGGCAAAATATTCTCAAAGCTTGAAGACTTGAAGATGTAATCTAAAATGGAGGAAGGGCTACAGATACATATGGCAATCATCTTGGTACAAACATGATTAATGTTAGCACCATCATGATTTATGCTACAGAATGACCTCGTCTTCCTTCCTATTCACACACATTTGTATGTCTACCCAGTCTTTCGTGATCTGGCGACTTTGGTTGGCGATTCCCTTATAAATAGCAAGCCTAGAGCAATGATTAAAGGTCTTTTTGCCTCCGTCTTCTTCACCTTCTACTCTCTATACCACATTGTCACTTTTGAGCTTACTTTTGTTGTTCTAGACCTAAAACAAATAGCAAACCTTTTGTAATTGTGACAATTAATATCCAATAATATTAAAGTGGACGTAGGCCATAGAATTGGTCGAACCACTATAAAATCATTTGTGTTTTTATTGTTCTGTGCTGTTTGAATTAGATCTATCTCGTTTCTAGTAGGTTTAGGGTGTTATACTAGTTTTTGGTTTAACATTTGTGTGCTTCCATCGAGAACAGAGCTTCTCAGGAGCAGACCTAGCTTAATACTATGGAGTAGGGCGTTCATAAATTAGATCCAGAAACTTGTTGTTGCATATCTAAAGTAATGGCCCCTATGAGATCCAAAAGATCTAGATCTATGATATATCGAGAAGATGAAGCTTCTCGCCACAATAAAGATACTAACCAACTAATGGCTGCTTTTTCAGGACGATCTACCCTACAAAAGATGGTAACAAATTTCGAGTTTGACAGGATGTTGGTTGCTACTATAACAATGTCACCAAACCTTTTAAGGAGATAATGAATTTCAACAGCAGAAGGAGTTGTCGAATGCCTATAAAGGAAGAGATGTCGTGTACCTAAGCAACTTATATCACTATCATGCGAAGGAATGTCGAATAACAATGGATGTTTAAAGGCAATGATGTAGAGCACATCAAGTTGGAAGATTGTCAAGAAAAGTTCTGCATTGTTCAAAGATATCGAAGAATTGGATGTCAAGCCTTTATAATAGCAACCATTATAAAGCATATACAAGCGGCATTGGATGTCGAGCTGCATGGTAAAGACATCGAATGCCTACAGCTAGCAATGATGTTGTAAATGAACAATGGAAGAAGATATTGAATGCTAAAAATGAAAAGAAGGATGTCGAAATTCAACAGTATGAAAAAGGTGCCGCATTTTATCAGTATGAAAGAGGTAGTCATGTGTCAGTCATAATGAAGGGATGTCAGAATACTACTCTAAGGAAAAGTGCCATATGTCGGTAACATTATAACGATGTCGTAAACCACAAGTATTCAACAAGATGCCATGTACCATCAATATAAAAGAAGGATGTCCTAAGTTTCCCAGGTTTGATTGGATATCCTAAGTCGTCAATGCGGTAAGAGTGCCAAAGACCATTAATGTTCTCAGATGATCACCCATATGGCAGGCATGTCGTATATCATCAAACCATGGACATATATCATGGATTGTTAATAAAGTAGGATGTCACGTATCAACAACGTATTAGAGGTTGCTAAGAATAAGAAATAAACAAAGGGATACTGCGTGTTATCAACACAATTAATGATGTCGAAAATCAAGGGTGCCGTGAGCCATGTGGCAGCCATGCCGCCCAATTCCACCCCTATAAATATGAACCCCATGGAAATGTAAAAGGGTGATTCTCTCTCTACTTTTTTTAAATTTCAAATCTGTAAACCCTAAATTAGATTGGGGATTATTAGAGCCTATTGTTCTATCATGACTTTATGCAAATAAGAACTTGTACAAACCAATTTCGTATAGCATGCTTCAGTTAAACAAAATCAGTTGATTATGATTTGCTTCATGACTCACATATAACCTTATGTTCATGATATCAACATGACTTCTTTTGATATTCGAAACCATAAACAAGTATATTTCACCTTGAACTTGCATACTTATTTCGCGCTAACCCAAGGTTGACCAAGCCTATTCCAAGCATAAACTTATTTGCCTTGTACATATTGGGTTAGCAAGAAAAATTATTAACATTAGCTAAATTGAATCAAAGAATGGTGGGCAGCCAGATAGCGCTTCTTGATAAAATGGATGCACGTATTGCCTTTTTAACTCGACAATCCCAAAGGCATAGGAGAAGCCGGAGAGATGTGTCATCTTCAAGTTCTGCAGAAGAGAATTCATGTCCATTTGATCAGAACAGAAGAGAAAGAAAACAAAAGATGAAGGAAAAGACTGGTGGGACATTATGGAAGACAATGAAAACAAGTTGCCAAGTACTGGCTAATGCTAGAGTGGTCGGTACCGACATGAATCAAGTCAGCATCGAAATGAGTGGCGATGGTTCTGGAGTCCAATTACCTGATGTCGTCAACTTGTCAAATAGTGAAGATGATTTGAAGGACATCGATAACAACACTGGGAAAAATGTTGGAATGAAAACCGCTAGTGCTCATACGACCACCATAGAACCAGCCATGTGTCAAAGAGGATCTGGAGGAGCGGCTCTCCCAAAGGTAAGACGGCATAGATGTCATAGAGAAAACCGAGACCGTTTGCAGAGTCAAACTGTGACGACCCGAACTCGATGTCCGACAAACAACATCAAATTAGTATCGCTGGAGCTTATAAAAACATCAGATGAATATAAAACAGCGGAACAGAATGAATATTATACATATCAGAGATACAACATCAACATAATATCCATTACTACATCAGAGTATTTTTAATACATACGCCATAACTCCAAATACGGCATCATAATAATACGATAGTGGTCATATATCCAAAAAGTCTTCAATGAAAGAAGTGATATCGGACTCTTAAAAGCTAAACACCTGAGATCTCCAAAGCTCCTAAGATATCTCCAAAGCAAGAGTTCCAAAATACTGCTAACTCCAAAATACGGAAACCTGCTACTAGGCTGCCCGTGTAGAAATTATGGGCACCCAAAGTTTAGGAAAGAAAACAATAAACTCCGGGTCAGTCATGGGACAGGTGTGAGTAAACAAAAAAAACAGTTGCGTTTAAATAAACTAGATTTATAAAAGAAAATTCGTTATGCTTTTGGAAAATGAAACTACCATAAGACCTACCGCCACACACACAATGCAATCGCAGAATTGGAGGAGATTTCTTCTTATGATAGTCAAATATGCTTAATACGAGAAAATTCTTTGATATTATTACTAGTGCATAGTGTAGAAAGCATTTCGAAGATAGAATATTAATCTTAGCCAGCATAGACATTTCGTACTATGCCTACTATAGCTACCATCTAAACAGTGGTGACCACCATAAGTAAATGGCAGGTTCTACAACTAAAACCGTACAGGGTTTCGTATTGGGAATTGGATTTCCAACAAATGGTCAGGCTAAGGAACTTCCTACTGCCACATGGGTACGCCTCTGGTGGGACGTCCCGAGAACCTACCCGGCTCTCTGCCAACACAAGGTCGGTTACCTTTGTAACTAGGTAACTAGTACTCGAGTATGCCACTCCCCGGTCCTTTGGGACCTTTATCCGAGTGCCCTCGATCACAAAGCAACAACCACACAGAAAATGAGATTGGAGCAACCACATAGGTTAAGCATCAGGGCTCCATACCTGACACCACCCTTTTCCAGAAGGAAATGACATACCGTAAAGGGAGCAACCCTCATAACCTTGCCGCATCATTCCTGTTTCGACCATTTCCGGGGTGTGAGGTCTGACGAAGTCTCATCCACAAAGCTAGGCACAAAGCCATGCTTTAATCAACAAATGATCAACAAATGATCAGTACACAGCAGCACTCAGCATGCCACATTACCAAATTGGGAATATATCACTGATAACCTTCAACTACATAACCTCTAAGTTCATACGTCTCAGAGAAGGGTGTTAAGCTAAGAGAATAAATTCTCCGACACCAACAGAAATGTATTTGAAAGAAATCTGCTTTATATCTCAAAATGTAATGTCAGACACACAATCCATACAAGTCTGTTCTGGGTTCGAACAGATCTGAAGGCACTTCCAAAGAAGTCCTTGCAAATTTGGGTATTCACAATCCCGATCGGACTTCCCATCACTTAAGGAATCTCTATACCGGAGCAACTCAGTGAAGAGACAGTCTATAGGTCATCCTATCGTTCTTGCAAATACCTGGTCTTCACCACCGGTCTTCAAATGCTATCCTTATACGTCGAATCACATATTCGGAATGGGTTATATGACACAAAGGTCCTTTCCCGGCTAAACCGAATAGTGAGCGCAATACTTAAAAATCATATGGATACTGGAGTCTCAGTTAAATCACAGCTTAAAGCCCAACTTTTGATTCGAATGGTTAAAACAAATTACCATTTCCAATCTTTTAAACAAAAGAGATTCATTTCAAAAACCTTCAATGGTTTAAACAATTCCCACAATTTTAATCTTTTAAACAAAAAGATTTAGTTCACAAAGTTCACCTCGTTCACAAAGATCCATTTATGGATTTCAAAATAATTACCGTTTCAATTAACTCGTTAAATCTTTAAATCAAGATTTAATTTATAACTTTCAAAACTCGTTTCCAAAGGTTCATTCATAGCTTTTCAAAAACAATTCCAATTCAAGTTGGATTAACTTATTCGGTCTTTGAATCAAAGACTCATTTTATAGCTTTCAAAACAATTCAATTCTATTTCAAACTTGAAATCTTTTAACACAATTTGGAAATGCTTTCTTTAAATGAAAGCTATTATTATTAGAAAATAAGTTGTTTTCGTTTCGGAAATATCTGATCTCTTTTATACAAGTTAAAATCTTTGGGTTAGTTCAAATTTCCAAAAACAACACTTAAAAAATGGTTTAAACCCGATATAAACTTGTATACCGTTTAATATCATAAATACTGAATATATAATTCAATTTCAGATATTGAATTCCAATTTCAATCAAATTATTCAAATTTCAAATCTTTATTAAGTTATTCAAAATAACTTACACTTTTAAAACACCTTTTCAAAAGCTTTTCACTTTAAACCCAATTTATTTTCAATCCATTTGAATTTAAAATTCAAACTAAAACTATTTTAACAAATTTGTGACTTAACCGATTCCCACATGCAATCCATATTTGTGTGTGTATAAGTGTGGTCCAGGGATTTTACACAACAGTGCACAATATCAATCATTACAGATATACCGATATCGATAAGCGGTATAAACCATAACGCTTATCTCCATTCACAGATTCATAGATAAAATAAATTTATCAGTCACAAAGATTCATCATTAAAATTCGATGTGGGTTTCGGATAACCAACTGGAATCCGACTCCTTGTCGCATCGAAATTTTTAAATGCCGTTTACGGCAAATAGGGTTTTAACATCAATATAGAACAAATCACAAATCACAATGCAGTATAGAGTAATTCACCTCACACAGTATTACGATCACAATAGAAATAACAATCCAGTGCAGAACAATAGTTAATTATTTTCCAATGTGGTTTAAGTGAATTAATCCCATGATTATTTTAGTCAATGATCAATTATTCTTAACGATAAACAATTTAATTAAATATCAACTTTGTTAATAAATTATTTCTTAATCAATTAATTAACTATTAATTATAAATTAATCAACTTAAATTATCTAATTAACAATTCTTAATTATAAATAATTTAGACACTTAATTGTTTATTAATCAATTTAATTTTTCAAATTGTATATCATTTTTAATTTCTTTCAAAATCATTAATTAATAAAAATTATTTACCTCAATTATCATTTAAAACCTTCGTTATGGTTTAAAAACCAATTTATTGTTCCATTGAAAGTTTTTATGTAAATTAACTCAAATTCTTATTTTAAATTTAATTATTTAATTAAAGGGTTAATTTAAATTTTAAAACATTGTTAAATAATTCAAACTTACAGTAACTTTTTCACTCAACATAATTTAACATTGGTTAACTTATAAATATATAAATTAACTTAACTTTGTACTTTGAAATTTTGGTCGGGCCTACCCATTATAAGGCGACCCGAGTAAACCATGCTAATGACCCGAGCTAAACTAGAGTTTTCCCAGCAATTTCCCTGCGTTTCTTCCCTTTCTCCCCCGTACCTTGTTTCTTCTTCTCCCCATTCTCTTTTTTTCAGTAAGTAAATCATGATTCCAACTATAATAACAATTCACAAGGCACTCACACGAAAACTAAAACTCGAGCCAATCTTCAGGTAATCATGAATTCCCCTAAATCAAACTCGAGCTCATCGTCCCTCTTCTTCTCCAACCCCATTAACAACGTGAACCCGACAACCAACGTGCACGTGCACATCACCGCGCCGCCATTCTGGTGATCATCGCGATCGTCAACAAGTCGAAAAATCCACATAAACACGAAATCGAAACTCAATTCGAAGCCATAGTCTCCAAATCAAAGTTTGGCATGTTAATCGTAAAAGCTGCAATTAACATTCCCCACCAAAATGTCTCGCCACCACACCTCAGACCACCATCGACGCCGTAACTTCGGCTACGTCCTGTCAACATCCCATACTACCTTCCCCCAAACGCGCGTGCAGCTCGGTCACTCCTAGGTGATGAATCACCTCACTTCTTACTCACTGCAACCCTGGGGATTAAACCCTATTTTGGGTTCGTTCGACAAATTCATGCTTTCACAAATTTATTCAACAATTTTCTTATCATCACTGAAGCTCCAACAAGCTTCAGCCCAAATTTCACTGTTTATAATTGAATCATTCGCCAGAAATGTAATATCCCGGAATTTTTAACAATATCAATTTAATAATCTGTATTTAAATTAAATTGATATTGATATTTTGTTGATAATAATTCAAATTGGTTTAAAAATCTTCTTCAATAAATATTTAAATTGGTTATTTTACCTTTTAAAATGATATAAATTGATTTCTATTTACAATACAAATATATGGTTTATATTTTAAATAGATTAGCATTTGTTTTAATTTTAAAGTAAAGCATATTTTCTAAGTTTTATTATTTATAGTAATTTGGAAAATTTGTTTTATTTAATATTGAAGCTTTTCAAAGTTAAATAAATGATTTTGGTTTAAATTTAACAATTGAATCATGTTTTAAAATTCTAACATATACATTTTAATTTGGAAATTTTAATACAAATTAGTATTGAGTTTTCAAAGACTATTTCATAAATAAATATATGATTTTAAAATTGAATAGAAAATATTAAATGTTTTAAATTAAATTGGATTAAGTTTTAAATTTAGAATAAATTTAACAAAATGATTTCATGACTTAATAAAATGGATTATTTATTTAATAAAAATATAATTTCTTGTAAAATGATTTGTGGCTTAAGTTTTAAAATATAGATGAATTAACAAAAAGAGTTGTTTTGTTTTCTTTTAAAATATAGCTTAATAAAATAAGTAATTTAATAATTTCTTTTATAATGATTTTAATTTAATAATAAGAGATTTATAAAAACAATATTGATAGTGTATTGTCTTTATAAATAAGTTTGAATAGAATTTGTAATTTTTATTTCAAATTGAATTTATGTATATAACTTGATTTGAAAATAATTGATTTTGAATTTAGTTTGAATATAAATTCAAAAGTATAAAATCTTAATTGTTTTAATTTCTATATGTATAAGTTTTATTTTATAAGCATGATTTGTTTTCTATTATAAATTTATATACATATTTAAATTCTAATTAATTTATCAATTAAGCTTAATACATATTTATTGACATGTTAATTAATATACAAATTTCTTTTAAAAGACAAGTGTATGAAGATTAAGCATCATTTAGCAAGTGTTAAAAGATTAAACATTTAACTTGACAAATGTTGAAAATAGTACAAGTGGCTTCTTTAAAAATTTGTTTTCTTTTATTTAATAAAATCTAAAAAATACATCTATTTAAACTTACATTTTCACTCTTACTTGTTTTCTTTCTCATTTTCTAATCTAAGTTAATAAATTCAAAAGCTTAAAATATACACAAATCTGAAAACAGGGAAAACCTATTTTCAGATTCAAAGAAAGTCGGGTCGTCACACTTGGTATCAGAGCATTAGGTTGAGTGAATACCTAGGCTCTGTAGTGGTGTCTATCTTGAGTGAGCGTATTTGTAATTTTATATATAACTATATATACATATATTTATTTCTGCCTATCTTTTGGGTTACCTGTTCAGGTTTTCCAATATAAGTTATAAAGGTAGATGGGGTAGTAGTGTGTGTAACATGGCTACCATTGGTTAGAGTTTGAATGTTTGAGGTTGGAGGTGTTCTGTCGAGACTGTAGACCTAATACCATCTCGAGTGAGATTTTGTAGTAATGAAGGATTTCATTGATCTCTGAAGGTAACCTGTTAAGGTTCGGAGTTAATTCTTTGAAGTTGGATGAGTAGAATTTAGATCTGTTGGTTGGGCAGAAGCGAGTGATGGTATTTTGAATACATTAAGGAATAGTAGCGGCGTGATGAGATGCAGTGACTATGGATGTTCCCAAAGATGATTTCTTTGGAACAAGTTAAGGAGGTGAGTCTGCTTCAGTGGTGGTTGTGTTCAGCTGGTGTTTCTGTTTGCTTTGAGGTCCGAGTTTCTCGAAGAACTTTGTTTGGAATTCTTTGAAATCGGTGGCAGCAGTGCAGCTCAGAGAGTTCTGTGCGTCGGCAAGGAGTCTTCTGGCTTAGCAGTTTTTCTGAAGTGGAGTTCAGAAGAAGCTGAGTGGATCCGTTCCTTCGATGGGTTGGCTAATTAAGTTTAAGCTGTTCCGTTTGGTTAAGGGAGAACAGTCATTTCGCAAAGGTGACTTGCGATTGTTTGAGTGTTCTCTTGGGTTATCTGAGTTTTCTGGATGTTTTCGGAGAAGTCAGAGTTTGGTTAGCATCTGGAGATTGAGCTTTCTTATCGACTGGAATTCCAAGAGTGGAACCGGTGGTTCAGCCTTATAGTAGAATGGTTCCAAGAATTGAGTGGGTGTAGCAGCTCGAAGTTTTGGAGGAACTTCTGAATTTTTCTTATGGATTTGTTGAACCATATCTCTGGGGTGTGTTGTCCTATTTGTGCTTGTGTTCTTCTTTAGCATTCTTTTCTACTTCGGATCAGAGTTGAGCAGAGGAAGCAGTTTGGAAGTGCATCTGCTTTTCTTTTTCTGGACAGAAGAAGTTGTTGGCTTCTGATGTTGAGGAGTGGAGTTTGAGTTTTTGGTTTTGGTTGATCTTGAGGAGATCATTTTGTTGAGTTGATTGGTCTAGTTTGTTTCTTAAGACATCAGCGAAGGTTGAGCTGATCAGTAAAAGTTGTAGACAGCCCAGGATCGTCCGAAGAGTTTTGTGGATAAAAGTCGGAGGAATTTGGACTCTGAAGTCGGAGATTTAATTTTGGATAAGTTTTCTCCGATCAAAAGTGAGCTATAAGTTTGGATAGGTCTGAGAAGTTTGCTCTGAAGTGTTTTGGATCTTTTCTGTATTCTAGGAGATTAAGTGATTGATCTACAGAATTGAATTGCCAGTTTGGATAACTGGGATTCGATGAGTTTTGCGTATCTCTGAGGGAGTACGTGTATGGTCTATCTCTGGTTGTGGAACCAGCGGTTCTGGAGTTTTGGTTGTTGAGTCAGACTCGTTTGTAGTCTGATATCTTGTCTAGTGTTATAGATATAGATGAATAGGAATTTTGTAGCTTCATAGTATTGATTGTTTGGATTCTCTAGAGCGAGTATCCCGGTATATATATACATACCTGGGAAAACTCGAAAAAATTCTATCCAGAATTTTGTCTGGATAATTAGATTTGTTTGATTGGTTGAATTGGTTGTTTTTGGTTGTTAGCATATGTTTGATATATGCATGAATTTAAAATTTAAATTTAATGAGATTATTAAATTACCTTTGTTTTAAATTTCGAGGACGAAATTCTTTTAAGGGGGAAGGATTGTAATATCCCGGAATTTTTAACAATATCAATTTAATAATCTGTATTTAAAATTAAATTGATATTGATATTTTGTTGATAATAATTCAAATTGGTTTAAAAATCTTCTTCAATAAATATTTAAATTGGTTATTTTATCTTTTAAAATGATATAAATTGATTTCTGTTTACAATACAAATATATGGTTTATATTTTAAATAGATTAGCATTTGTTTTAATTTTAAAGTAAAGCATATTTTCTAAGTTTTATTATTTATAGTAATTTGGAAAATTTGTTTTATTTAATATTTAAGCTTTTCAAAGTTAAATAAATGATTTTGGTTTAAATTTAACAATTGAATCATGTTTTAAAATTCTAACATATACATTTTAATTTGGAAATTTTAATACAAATTAGTATTGAGTTTTCAAAGACTATTTCATAAATAAATATATGATTTTAAAATTGAATAGAAAATATTAAATGTTTTAAATTAAATTGGATTAAGTTTTAAATTTAGAATAAATTTAACAAAATGATTTCATGACTTAATAAAATGGATTATTTATTTAATAAAAATATAATTTCTTGTAAAATGATTTGTGGCTTAAGTTTTAAAATATAGATGAATTAACAAAAATAGTTGTTTTGTTTTCTTTTAAAATATAGCTTAATAAAATAAGTAATTTAATAATTTCTTTTATAATGATTTTAATTTAATAATAAGATATTTATAAAAACAATATTGATAGTGTATTGTCTTTATAAATAAGTTTGAATAGAATTTGTAATTTTTATTTCAAATTGAATTTATGTATATAACTTGATTTGAAAATAATTGATTTTGAATTTAGTTTGAATATAAATTCAAAAGTATAAAATCTTAATTGTTTTAATTTCTATATGTATAAGTTTTATTTTATAAGCATGATTTGTTTTCTTTTATAAATTAATATACATATTTAAATTCTAATTAATTTATCAATTAAGCTTAATACATATTTATTAACATGTTAATTAGTATACAAATTTCTTTTAAAAGACAAGTGTATGAAGATTAAGCATCATTTAGCAAGTGTTCAAAGATTAAACATTTAACTTGGCAAAAGTTGAAAATAGTACAAGTGGCTTCTTTAAAAATTTGTTTTCTTTTATTTAATAAAATCTGAAAAATACATCTATTTAAACTTACACTTTCACTCTTACTTGTTTTCTTTCTCATTTTCTAATCTAAGTTAAGAAATTCAAAAGCTTAAAATATACACAAATCTGAAAACAGGGAAAACCTATTTTCAGATTCAAAGAAAGTCGGGTCGTCACACTTGGTATCAGAGCATTAGGTTGAGTGAATACCTAGGCTCTGTAGTGGTGTCTATCTTGAGAGAGCGTATTTGTAATTTTTATATATAACTATATATACATATATTTATTTCTGCCTATCTTTTGGGTTACCTGTTCAGGTTTTCCAATATAAGTTATAAAGGTAGATGGGGTAGTAGTGTGTGTAACATGACTACCATTGGTTAGAGTTTGAATGTTTGAGGTTGGAAGTGTTCTGTCGAGACTGTAGACCTAATACCATCTCGAGTGAGATTTTGTAGTAATGAAGGATTTCATTGATCTCTGAAGGTAACCTGTTAAGGTTCGGAGTTAATTCTTTGAAGTTGGATGAGTAGAATTTGGATCTGTTGGTTGTGCAGAAGTGAGTGATGGTATTTTGAATACATTAAGGAATAGTAGCCGCGTGATGAGATGCAGTGACTATGGATGTTCCCAAATATGGTTTCTTTGGAACAAGTTAAGGAGGTGAGTCTGCTTCAGTGGTGGCTGTGTTCAGCTGGTGTTTCTGTTTGCTTTGAGGTCCGAGTTTCTCGAAGAACTTTGTTTGGAATTCTTTGAAATCGGTGGCAGCAGTGCAGCTCAGAGAGTTCTGTGCGTCGGCAAGGAGTCTTCTGGCTTAGCAGTTTTTATGAAGTGGAGTTCAGAAGAAGGTGAGTGGATCCATTCCTTCGATGGGTTGGCTAATTAAGTTTAAGCTGTTCCGTTTGGTTAAGGGAGAATAGTCATTCTTGGATTTGGTTTGGGTGGTTCGCAAAGGTGACTTGCGATTGTTTGAGTGTTCTCTCTGGTTATCTGAGTTTTCTGGATGTTTTCGGAGAAGTCAGAGTTTGGTTAGCATCTGGAGATTGAGCTTTCTTGTCGACTGGAATTCCAGGAGTGGAACCGGTGGTTCAGCCTTATAGTAGAATGGTTCCAAGAATTGAGTGGGTGTAGCAGCTCGAAGTTTTGGAGGAACTTCTGAATTTTTCTTATGGATTTGTTGAACCATATCTCTGGGCTGTGTTGTCCTATTTGTGCTTGTGTTCTTCTTTAGCATTCTTTTCTACTTCGGATCAGAGTTGAGCAGCGGAAGCAGTTTGGAAGTGCATCTGCTTTTCTTTTTCTGGACAGAAGAAGTTGTTGGCTTCTGATGTTGAGGAGTGGAGTTTGAGTTTTTTGGTTTTGGTTGATCTTGAGGAGATCATTTTGTTGAGTTGATTGATCTAGTTTGTTTCTTAAGACATCAGCGAAGGTTGAGCTGATCAGTAAAAGTTGTAGACAGCCCAGGATCGTCCGAAGAGTTTTGTGGATAAAAGTCGGAGGAATTTGGACTCTGAAGTCGGAGATTTAATTTTGGATAAGTTTTCTCCGATCAAAAGTGAGCTATAAGTTTGGGTAGGTCTGAGAAGTTTGCTCTGAAGTGTTTTGGATCTTTTCTGTATTCTAGGAGATTAAGTGATTGATCTACAGAATTGAATTGCCAGTTTGGATAACTGGGATTCGATGAGTTTCGCGTATCTCTGAGGGAGTACGTGTATGGTCTATCTCTGGTTGTGGAACCAGCGGTTCTGGAGTTTTGGTTGTTGAGTCAGACTCGTTTGTAGTCTGATATCTTGTCTAGTGTTATAGATATAGATGAATAGGAATTTTGTAGCTTCATAGTATTGATTATTTGGATTCTCTAGAGCGAGTATCCCGGTATATATATACACACCTGAGAAAACTCGAAGAAATTCTATCCATAATTTTGTCTGGATAATTAGATTTGTTTGATTGGTTGAATTGGTTGTTTTTGGTTGTTAGCATATGTTTGATATATGCTTGAGTTTAAAATTTAAATTTAATGAGATTATTAAATTACCTTTGTTTTAAATTTCGAGGACGAAATTCTTCTAAGGGGGAAGGATTGTAATATCCCGGAATTTTTAACAATATCAATTTAATAATCTGTATTTAAAATTAAATTGATATTGATATTTTGTTGATAATAATTCAAATTGGTTTGAAAATCTTCTTCAATAAATATTTAAATTGGTTATTTTATCTTTTAAAATGATATAAATTGATTTCTATTTACAATACAAATATATGGTTTATATTTTAAATAGATTGGCATTTGTTTTAATTTTAAAGTAAAGCATATTTTCTAAGTTTTATTATTTATAGTAATTTGGAAAATTTGTTTTATTTAATATTTAAGCTTTTCAAAGTTAAATAAATGATTTTGGTTTAAATTTAACAATTGAATCATGTTTTAAAATTCTAATATATACATTTTAATTTGGAAATTTTAATACAAATTAGTATTGAGTTTTCAAAGACTATTTCATAAATAAATATATGATTTTAAAATTGAATAGAAAATATTAAATGTTTTAAATTAAATTGGATTAAGTTTTAAATTTAGAATAAATTTAACAAAATGATTTCATGACTTAATAAAATGGATTATTTATTTAATAAAAATATAATTTCTTGTAAAATGATTTGTGGCTTAAGTTTTAAAATATAGATGAATTAACAAAAAGAGTTGTTTTGTTTTCTTTTAAAATATAGCTTAATAAAATAAGTAATTTAATAATTTCTTTTATAATGATTTTAATTTAATAATAAGAGATTTATAAAAATAATATTGATAGTGTATTGTCTTTATAAATAAGTTTGAATAGAATTTGTAATTTTTATTTCAAATTGAATTTATGTATATAACTTGATTTGAAAATAATTGATTTTGAATTTAGTTTGAATATAAATTCAAAAGTATAAAATCTTAATTGTTTTAATTTCTATATGTATAAGTTTTATTTTATAAGCATGATTTGTTTTCTTTTATAAATTTATATACATATTTAAATTCTAATTGATTTATCAATTAAGCTTAATACATATTTATTAACATGTTAATTAATATACAAATTTCTTTTAAAAGACAAGTGTATGAAGATTAAGCATCATTTAGCAAGTGTTCAAAGATTAAACATTTAACTTGACAAATGTTGAAAATAGTATAAGTGGCTTCTTTAAAAATTTGTTTTCTTTTATTTAATAAAATCTGAAAAATACATCTATTTAAACTTACACTTTCACTCTTACTTGTTTTATTTCTCATTTTCTAATCTAAGTTAAGAAATTCAAATGCTTAAAATATACACAAATCTGAAAACAGGGAAAACCTATTTTCAGATTCAAAGAAAGTCGGGTCGTCACAAGAAATTTAGAAAAATGCAATTTTGGTTTAATTTCAAACTACTCTTAAACCACTTAAGTAAAAATCATCATATCGCTTTTAAAAATCGTATTTTGGTATGTTCATCCAAGTTATGAAATCAAAACAGCGTTTTAACATACTTAAATCTATCATAAAAATTTGTTTTTACTGCAATTATTTTGGTTACAGGGTTAACTTCTTTATGATCAAGCATAAAACAGAATTTAATCCATAGATGATGTTTTAAACTAACTTATTTGTTGCAAATTAAAATCCATCAGGGATCAGAAGAGTTAAATTTAAAGTTTAACTTGATTTAAACCTTGTATCTTAAAAAGAACAGAACATAAGTTGACTGACAATTATGTCCAGAACAACATAATTGTCGTGCATGAACTTTTCATTTGTATATAGCTGTATAATATAAAACTTGTTATAGATCATCTACACAGTTTGAATCATACTTGAAGCTTTTCAAAATGTTTTCACTCACCTGGAAATATTTGAAACAGAGAGTTGCTCTGAGTTGCCAAAAAAAAACTGCAGTTTGATCTTCTTTCTTTCTTTTCCTTTCTTCAGTGAAATGTTTCCAAATTTGAAATAACAGTGATGTTTGCTTTTCTCTTTATTTTCTATTCTTTGCTATTTTGTTTACTATCTTTGTTTTGAACGAGATGAAATGAATATGGATGTGTGTATGTATATAGGAAAGACAATTTTGTATAAAATAGGTATTACTGGTACAACATTATCTTTGATCTGATATTTTATAATAAAAAAATGTTGACTAAGCCATGCTTATTTCGGCTAAGGTGATTTTACTTTGGTGGCTAAGCAAGATTTTCATTTTCTCAGCTGAAATGATCTTTGCCATATTTTTGAATTGACTTCCTTTTGTACTAAGATTAGATAGCATTAAATGCTATTGTTCCCATCTAAGTTTACATGCATATCTACTTGAACTTTGTATGTACATTCTTCTTGTTTTTATCTATAGATATTTATTCTTAGCCTTGCATACATTTTTCCTATTATCTTCTTGTAAGTACATTTTTGTTTTGTTGTGTTTAAAAATACTTTCTTGCATACATTTTGTTTTTGTTATCTTATTGTTTACATACAACCCACGGCAACATACCTATGCTATTTGATCTTTGTATGTATTTCATTATGGTTTATTTTATAACTATATAATCTTATCACAAACATAAACGCTAATATTTTTATTTTTTGATTTGTATTTTGATTTTTTTTAATGTTGCCTTAGGACCATATATATTTTATTTTATGCTTTACACTTATATTAAATATCGATAAGTAGTTTTTATTCTTATACTTTTTTATTTAAAATTCAATTCAACTGAAAATATATATTTTGAGTTTCAATTCCAAATTCAAAAATAAATAAGTGTACATTTCTTATTAAATTTGAAAAATTCAAATAAACACGCAACTAAATCCAAGAATTTAATTAAATTACAAATTTAAATTTGTCTTTTAAAACGGTATCGTTACAGATCCCCCTCCTTAAAAAATTCGTCCCCGAAATTTGCCAAGGAGACAAAAAAGATAGATGAAAGATAGAGAAATATCTTCCCAAATCAAACCGAATATTTATTCTGCATTTGGCTTACCAAATCATAATATCAACAATAGATATGAGAACAAACTCAATCTACTACGAAACAATTGGGTTATCTGATCTACGCAGTATATAGGGGTATTGGTTAGTTTGAAGGGATAACTAACCATTCGTAGATTTTATCGAAACCCAATGAAATAGACAGAAATAGATTCGATTACGATCTCAGATCCAAGATGTAACTTATTTACGACTCGCTGAGAAATAAAATTATGTGTAGTTCTCATGTCGAACAAAATTCAAAAAAAATTATCGTAAATGAGAAAGTTACCTTCCAAAATTCCTTTTCCCTTAACAGCCTTAGAGGTTGAAGGATCAACTTTGATGGCATACACCTTTACTACATGAGCTTGTTTCATGATTGGGCAGTCTTTAACTTCGTGACCTGGCTTGTGACAGTAATAGCATTTCTTAACTCCCTGACCAGACTCCACAGGTCGTTCTTTCTTAACTTGTTTCTTCGGGTTCTTGCAATTGTTTGCATAGTGGCCATTTTCTTGGCAATTGTAACAAGTTATATTTTTCACCCGGTTTCCCTGACTATCCTTCTTTTCCTTGCCTTGATAGGGTTTCTTGTTCCCAAACTTTCTTTTCCTCCAATTTTGATTGCTTGTATCTCCTTCTTCCCTTGGGGTTTCTTGCATATCTAGGGTAGCATACCTATAACCCATATCTATCAATTCAGAGAAAAATTATTTAACATGGGCTGTCATTCTTCCGTGGAATTTCTTGTTCATTCCCCGAATAAACCTTTCATTCTTTTTCAAAGGTGTATTCACCAGCTCCGAACCGAATTGAGACAGCTCGTTGAATTTGTTCAAATATTCCTCAAACGATAAATTTCCCTGCTTCAAATCCATAAATTCCTGGTACATTCTAGAGATACCAGCAGACGGCATATATCGTTTCTCAAACACTTCCTTAAATTGTTCCCAAGTAAATTCTTCTTCTGGCTTATCTACAATAACTGTCTCCCACCAAGCCAATGCTTCTTCTTGGAGTTGCCAAGAAGCTATCAATCGCATTTGATCATCTTCTAACTTCAATCCTCTAAAGATTTTTTCACACGACCGAATCCAGGCTTGCGCTTCGATAATGGATTCTTTGCCAGTGAACGGCTTACCACCAAGTCTAGTAAAACTTCTATAGAGATCTGCCAAATTAGTCTGAGATTGAGTAGGTATAGCTGCTTCTGCTGTTGCAGGGATTTGGCCAGCTGTAGTGGTATTTCCCCGACCCCTACCTTGTCCTCTTCTTCCGCTCATTCTCACTATCTGTAAATAGTAAGAAAGCTTGATTTAGGCATATAGACAAGATATCTTAGGGAATAATAACAGTTAAAGGAAGCAAACTAAATAACTTTGGGTTTTAGTTTCTCGGTTATACTCATTCTAGGGTATACTTCACCCTATCTCTAATGAGCCATCTAATGTGTTATACTCCATAGCTAAAGTTCTTACTCAACATTCATCTCTGATACCACTTGTGATGACCCGAACTCGATGTCCGACAAACAACATCAAATTCGTAACGTCGGAGCTTATAACAACATAAGATGAATATAAAACAGCGGAACGGAATGAATATTATACATATCAGAGATGCAACATCAACATAATATCCATTACTACATCAGAGTATTTTTAATACATACGCCACAACTCCAAATACGGCATCATAATAATACAATAGTGATCATATATCCAAAAAGTCTTCAATGAAAGAAGTGATAACGGACTCCTAAAAGCTAAACACCTGAGATCTCCAAAGCAAGAGTTCCAAAATACTGCTAACTCCAAAATACGGAAACCTGCTATTATGCTGCCCGTGTAGAAATTATGGGCACCCAGAGTTTAGGAAAGAAAACAATAAACTCCGGGTCAGTCATAGGACTAGTGTGAGTAAACAAAAAAACAGTTGCGTTTAAATAAACTAGATTTATAAAAGAAAATTCGTTATGCTTTTGGAAAATGAAACTACCATAGAACCTCCCGCAATACACACAATGCAATCGCAGAATTGGAGGAGATTTCTTCTTATGATAGTCAAATATGCTTAATACGAGAAAATTCTTTGATATTATTACTAGTGCATAGTGTAGAAAGCATTTCGAAGATAGAATATTAATCTTAGCCAGCATAGACATTTCGTACTATGCCTACTATAGCTACCATCTAAACAGTGGTGACCACCATAAGTAAATGGCAGGTTCTACAACTAAAACCGTACAGGGTTTCGTATTGGGAATTGGATTTTCAACAAATGGTCAGGCTAAGGAACTTCCTACTGCCACATGGGTACGCCTCTGGCTGGACGTCCCGAGAACCTACCCGGCTCTCTGCCAACACAAGGTCGGGTTACCTCTGTAACTAGGTAACTACTACTCGAGTATGCCACTCCCCGGTCCTTTGGGACCTTTATCCGAGGGCCCTCGATCACAAAGAAACAACCACACAGAAAATGAAATTGGAGCAACCACATAGGTTAAGCATCATGGCTCCATACCTGACACCACCCTTTTCCAGAAGGAAATGGCATACCCTAAAGGGAGCGACCCTCATAACCTTGCCGCATCATTCCTGTTTCGACCATTTCCGGGGTGTGAGGTATGACGAAATCTCGTCCACAAGGCTAGGCACAAAGCCATGCTTTGATCAACAAATGATCAGTACACAGCAGCACTCAGCATGCCACATTACCAAATTAGGAATATATCACTGATAACCTTCAACTACATAACCTCTGAGTTCGTACGTCTCAGAGAAGGGTGTTAAGCTAAGAGAATAAATTCTCCGACACCAACAGAAATGTATTTGAAAGAAATCTGCTTTATATCTCAAAATGTAATGTGTAGCATCCATCAAAGTATGAGTGGCACATGGATGGTACCAGAGTGACTGATGCGGTGATATGTAGCTGTCATCCCATCTTTTTGCATGAAGCAACTTCGATGTGGTTTACCCGGCTCACACCGAGATTTATATCAACATCTGATGAACTAGCAAAGAAATTTATGGAGTAGTCAAGGCTCCACACTAGATGATTGAAGGATGTAATGTCCTTGTTGAATACTAATAAATGTCCCAGAGAGACTTTGAAGGGATTTTTAAGTAGATTCAATACTACTGTGGCGAAAGTAATAACCTGAAAGAGTATATTTTATTAATGGGGTTGATCTGGAGGTACATTCGGACATGGACTTTGGAAAATGGTTGAAGGTGAAACAACTGTCTACCATGGAGGAGTTCAATCCCAAGGCCAATCAATATCTATGCTTAGAAGAGGTGGATATGGTTACTGAAAAGGCAGGTGGTGGACCATCGAAAGAAGTCACGCAAGGTAATGTGGCTATTAAGAAAAGTGGTGAGAGCATCGGTGATGTTGCCAAAAATGTGGAAAATAATAACAATAATCTGAGGAAAAGAAATCAAGGCTTGAGTGGTAGAAGAAATGACGCCAAAAAACGCCTATGACGTCTAAGGCCAAAAAAGTACACTCCTATGAATGATACTATAGGGAATATATTACTTGCTACCTAACGAACAGAAAGGTATAAAAGCCACCTTAGAGGGAGGCAATAAAAGTTGAAAGATGCGCTGGGAAGTATTATCGCTTCCATGATGCCCTTGGACACAATACCGAAGAATATTGTCACTGAAGAGACATAATTGAAGAATTAATACGAAAGAAAATGTTGCAGTAGTATGTGAGGGATCCACAGGATGGAAGGAAGGATGCTACACCTCAGGAGCAGAACGTCCAGAGGGACTGACCCAAGTCCAACATAGAAGGGCCCAGGCGATCATATGGTAGGATCGTGATTAACACGGTAACCGAAGGACCTCATCCAGTTCCGCTTACAATGTCTTTTCGGACCAGCCGGCCCTTATCAGTTTCATAATAGCAATGGCTCCTTGGTGCTTGATGATGAAGTTTCCAATGGAGAATGGATTTAGCGCTATTAAAGGTAACTAAAGTGCAGGTCGTGAATGCAATGTCGTTGAGCTTAGAGAGGTGAAGCGACGAGAATAAGGAAAGGGTGCAGAGAAGGCTCTCTACACCAAGACTGTGGGTGCATAGCAATTATTTCCCATGCCCTGACTTAGGAGCCATATATAATTCTTCAAGTCCATGGATCCTCGAAAGGAGTAACATGATGCGCGAGCATACTGATATAGATGATGGTTAACATCCCAATCAATATGCATGATCCTATTTGGGTCCTTTAGATTAAATCTTAGCTTAGTGCCAAGTTGAGAAAGGAGTTAGTTGGTTTAATCCGGGCAAATTTACATGTGTTTTCCTAGACACATTCAAAGTGTGTGGAATATCACCAGGGATAGTGTGTCACACATTAAATATGAACCCGATGTGCCCTCTTGTGAAATAGAAGAGATGCATTATGGGTCTGGAGCGGTCCATTGTGTTGAAAGAAGAAGTGGATCAGATAAAATCATATGGTTTCATCCATGACACCTTATACCCTGAATGGGTATCAAATCTTGTGTTGGTCAAGAAGCCAAATTGAAAATAGCAGACACGCATCAATCATACGAACTTGAATAAATCATGCCTAAAGAATAGCTTCCCATCACTGAAGATCGACCAGCTTATGGACTCAATGACCGGACATGAACAATTATCCTTTATGGATGCATATTCAACTACAATAAAATAGCATTGCACATTCCAAATCAGTAGCATTCTAGTTTTATCACTAATTTGGGCTTGTACTTCCATCGAGTTATGCCGTTTGGTTAGAAGAACGCTAAAGCCACATACCATCGATCAGTAAATAGGATGTTTAAAAATCAAATAGGGCAGACTATGAAAGTGTATGTGGATGATATGCTTGTGAAGTCACAGCTATCGATGATCCGCATAAATGATCTTTTCGAAATGTTCGATGTGCTACAGAGGTACGGATGAAGTTAGATCCATTGAAATGTTCCTTTGGAGTCACATCTAGAAAATCCTTGGGTTTTATTGTGAATTTAAGGGGCATTGAGGCCTATCCCAAGAAGATTAACGCCTTTAAGAATGTAACTTTCCTGAAGACAAGGAGGAAAACGTAGAGCTTAAACGGGAAAGTCACCGCGTTGAGTCAATTCATCCCAGAAGCAACCGATAATTGTATATTATTCTTAGACACCCTCAAAAAGTAAATGGGATTTTTTTTAGAAAAGGGAACACAAGGAGGCTTTCTAGGAATTTTTGAAACACATGGAGAGACCAATGATCCTATTGAAGCCTTTAAAAGGAGAAAATTTATTTATATATTTAGCAGTATCTGCTCATGCACTGATCATAGCCTTGGTATATGAGGAGACGAAGATCCAAAGGCCTGTATATTATATTAGTAAGTGGTTTGCCAAAGTAGAAAAGAACTACCTAAAGTTGGAAAAGATGGCATACTACTTGCTGACTGCTTTAAGTAAACTACGACCACATTTCCAAGTTTACCTAATAAAGGTGTTGACGGAAAAACACTTAAAGCAAGTATTGCACTGACCCAAGAACTCAAAAAGGTGATTGAAGTGGTATATCGAGCTGAGTCAATAAACATAACTAACCATCTTAGAAAGATGATAAAAGAACAGGCATTGGCTGATTTCAACGATGAGTTTAATGTCCAGAATGGAGAAGAGGAAGACGATATGGTCCGACCCATTTAGTGGAAGTTATACATAGTTGGAGCTTCCAACGAACGTCATTCTAGGGTAGGAGTTGTTCTTGCAACCCCCAAAGGATGAATGATATGCTATTGACTGAAGCTAGATTTTTCGTTAACGAACAACGAAGCAGAGTATGAAGCGTTGATAGCTGGACTCAAGAAAGCTAAGGAACTAGGAGTCATGATATTGTATGTGAATAGCGACTCCCAATTTGTGGTCTACCGAGTAAAAAAAAATTTAAGCTAAGGAAGCGATACTTTCCCCTTATCTAAAAAAGACGTCGGAACCATTGAATGATAATGAACATTATACAATAACACACATTCCCATAGAAGAAAATATAAAATCAGATTTTCTAGCTAAGCTAGCCATCTCGAGGGATGTGCAGCTGATGGGATTGGTTCCAGTTGAAGTTTTATCAACTTCGAGCATTGACCAGATGGATGTCGATTGGGTTTTTGGAAAACGAAGAGGAAAGGAAGTCATATAGACCCCAATCAATGATATTTTCTAAAGGGAACTCTGCCGAATGGACGAAATAAACGATGAAAACTCCTTCATAAAATGCCATAATTTATAATGCAAGAAGAAGTGTTGTACATAAGAGGCTTCTCTACCCTTGCTGCTGTGTGTCGTGAGGATGCGGCTAAAAAAACCTCATGAAAGGACATGAAGGAAGCTGCAATGAACACACTGGGGGCCAGATATTCGCAAAGAAAGTTCTTAACTATGATACTTCTGGCTGACGATTAACTGAGATGCCGCTGATTACATCAAATGGTGTGACAGATGCTAAAGATTTGCAAAAATTCTGAGAGCCCTATTTATCGAGCTTATGCAAGTGGTTAGTCGTGGCCATTTGCAATTTGGGAAAATGATATAATCAGTGTGCTAACGATGTCAAAAGGCAGCGCAAAGTAAGCTTTTGTATCCATGGACTACTTCATAAAGTGGGCCAAAGCGGAACTGCTAGTCACAATAAGTATAAAGAAAGTGATCAACTTTGTGGTGAAGAACATCATATGTGGATATGGAGTTTGTTAACCTAAAAAATGCATCAACACTCAGATATCAAATGAAAGCATCAGTTCAGATTAAATAAAGGCAAAAGCAGTAAAAGAGGACATAAATTTTATAGTGTTTCGGCGTAAACTCAGACATGCGTCCATTTTAATCTTTTTATTAGTTGTTCTCTCTGGATTACAACTAGTTTTCTTAGATCTGACCACGATCTAGTGGATCTCGGATTTAAAATGATGTTTCTAGAGTGTTTGAGAGGCACTAGTGTTAGTCCATGAGTAGGATGGTTTTGAAGACAACAAACTTAGGACTTATTATAAAATATAAATACTAAAATTATAGTTCAGATAAAAATGTATATGCAGGATATAAACATGCAGGTACCAAGAATGAAGACTGTACAATATAGAGATACAAGATTGATGAATTTAAAGATCGAAGATATCAAGATTGAAGACTCATGAGTATCAAGATATTAAGAGTTCAAGATTTCAAGATAAGTATTGAGTCAAGAATTATGTTAAAACTTCTTGAAAGCACTTACATCTTTATTCAAAATTTATTCGTGGAATGGAATCCACTTCGAGCCTGTTAAAGGGATGGAACCCTAATGGGATGGAACCCACGACAATATCTAGTGGAACATATAGTGGTATTATTTTGATATCCACTAATTTTATGAAAATGCTTTTCAAAAATATATCTCTTATTTTAAAATGTTTTTCAAAACCTTCTTTTCATAAAGGCATCTCTCCTGTTTGAATTACTTTAGCCTTAAAATTTCTTTATCATCTTTAATATTTTGATTTTAAAATTGTCCTTGATTTTAAACTATCCCTTGTTTTAATATTTAGCTTTTAAATATTCATATACTCAAATTTTAAATCACTTTATAGATTAATATTATATATTAAAATTTACTTTCTAAACACTTTTATATGTTTAAACTATATTCAAGTATATTTATAAATGTTTAGAAATTGTTTTGAAAAATTACAGAAACCAATTTTAATAAGAAAATCAAAATCACCATTTTTGCCTAGAGCATGTCGACATACTCATACCTCCCCATGTCGACATGGTGCCCGTTAATATTCATATTCAAATTTTCAAAAGAAGTGTCTATTCGTCGTATCCTTTCACCTATAGATATGGCCGTTGATCCTCTATAAATATCAATAGTTCTAAACGAATTTTTAATTAGATTTCACTTAGTTTCTCTCCTCTTCATCTTCCACTTTATTCTAAAGAATCCCAAAACTATACTCTGCCGAAATACCAAGTGAATCAAACTTGAATATCTCTTGTTTGATTCTCTGCCACTCTCGCCATAAGATCTCGGTGCTATTCAAAGTTATATGATTATTTGTAAATCAAACTGTTGAGTAAAAGGTGCGGTTGAGCCTTGAAATCAATTGGGTGTTATTGTTTCCACGAAAATCTATTAAGTGATCTTGTGGCCTGGTAAATCAAGAGATTTTGCCCCGGACTCGAATACAGGAGGGTGTACCTCGTGGCATTGAAATCGAGGGTGTAATCTGGAAGATTATTTTGAAAAGAAATCCGTACAATTGTGCGGGACTGGATGTAGGTTAACTCCAGACAAGGATACCTGGTGTGTTCTTTCCTTTACTGCTTTTACTTATTATTTGCATCTGTGTCTGATTCTGTGATTATATATGTGTCTGTGTATTGCATTTGTTGGTGATTAAATTACATAAGTTTCAAAAAGATTCATTAAATTTGCAAAATACTATTCACCCCCCTCTAGTGTTATTCTAGCCTTAAGATCCGTAATCCGCATTTCTAACATTTGGTATTAGAGCAAGGTTTTCAAAGTTTTCATAGCCTGAATTTTGAAAACTATTTTTGGAAACTTTGTTAACCTTAGTTTAAATCTGTTCAAATCATCATTGTCTAATAAATTTGCATATAATTATTATATAAAATCAAATTTTCTACCAAGTTTGTATTCTGTGCAGGAAGAAAAATGTTATATAGTCCTTGAAGAATCAACTCTCAATGGACAGATTGTACAAATCAAGAAGAATAAGTGGATACTTGATAGTGGATGTTCAAGATACATGACTGGTAATCCAGATATGCTGAATAATATTATCTACAAAGATGGAGGATTGGTTAATTTTGGAGACAACTCAAAAGGATATGTGATCGGCATCGGCAATGTCGGTAACTCTAAAACTCCTACTATTTATAATGTTTTATTAGTTAAAAATCTAAAACACGATCTACTTAGTATTAGTCAACTTTGCGATAAAGGATACAAAATTAAATTTGAAAAAGATAAGTGTCACATCGAAGATAATAATTCAAATATTATATTTGAAGGAATTAGGAAGAAAAATATTTATATTCTCAGTATGAAAATCTCAAATGATAATCTATGTCTTTTGGCTAATACAAGTGACCATTGGATTTGGCATAAAAGATTTGAACATTTGAATTTTAGACTCTTATCTAAAATTTCTAAACTTGATCTACTAAGAGGTCTCCCTAGAATGAATTTCAAAATAGATAGTATATGTGATGCTTGTTAATTAGGAAAATTTAGGAAGAATTCATTCAAATTAAAAGATATGATCTCGACTTCAAAACCGATTAAGTTACTTCATTTAGATTTATTTAATTCATCTCAAACTCAATCAATAAATCACAATAAATATTTCTTTGTTTGTAGACGATTATTCTAGGTTTACATGGACAATTTCTATGAAATATAAAAGTGATACTTTTGATTCATTTAAAAATTTTACAAAAAGACTTCAAAACCAACTCTCTTTAAAAATTATAACTATTCGTAGTGATCATGGTGGGAAATTTGAAAATGAAAATTTTGAGAGATTCTGCAATAAAAAGGAAATAACTCATATTTTCTCTTTTCCAAGAACTCCACAACAAAACGGAGTGGTGGAATGAAAAAATAGGATGATTCAAGAGTGTGCTAGAACAATGCTTTCAGATAGTAATTTACCAAAACATTTTTGGGCTGAAGCAGTTGCTACAGCTTGCTACATTTTGAATAGAATATTAATTAGATCATTCTAATAAAACACCCTATGAACTTATTTACATGAAGAAACCAAAGGTATCTTATTTTAGAATCTTTGGAAGTAAATGTTTTATTCTAAATACAAAAGATAATTTAGATAAATTTGATCCTAAATCCGACAAAGCAATCTTTATCGAATATTCTAATAGAAGTAACGCATAGAGAGTTTTCAATTTAAAAACTAATACCATCGAAGAAACAATGCATGTTTCGTTTAATGAAAATTTAAAAGATGTTGAACAAATTAATGATGAAGAAGATTTTGCTACACTAAATAATGAATCAATTGAGACAGATAATGAACTCATTCGTCCAAATAAAAAGGTTAAGCTTTTAAAATATCATCCTACAGAAAATATACTATGAGATATTGAATTTGTTGTTAGAACTAGAAATCAACTAAATAACATGAGTAATGTAGCTTTCATATCATCTATTGAACATAAAAATCCAAAGGAAGCATCATCTGATGATTCATGGATTCTGGCTATGCAAGAAGAACTGAATCAATTCATTAGAAGCGATGTTTGGAAACTTATTCCTAGACTAGAGGATAAAACAATAATAGGAATTAAATAGGTTTATAAAAATAAAATGAATGAACCAGGTGAGGTCGTTAGAAATAAAGCTCGATTAGTCGCACAAGGCTATTGTCAAGAAGAAGGAATAGATTTTGATGAAACCTTTGCACTCGTAGCAAGAGTAGAAGCAATTAGAATTATACTTTCTTTCGAAAATTATAATAATTTCAAATTATTTCAAATGGATGTTAAAAGTGCTTTTCTAAATGGATTTGTTAAAGAGGAAGTTTATGTTGAACAACCCCCACTCTTTGAAGATGAAAATTTTCCAAACCATGTTATCAAACTTAAGAAAGCTCTATATGGTCTGAAACAAGCTCCTAGAGCATGGTATGATACACTAAGATCTTTTTTATTGCAATCAAATTTTGAAATTTGTAAAGTAGATAATACTCTTTTCATTAAAAGAAATAAAAATAATATCCAACTAGTACAAATTTATGTAGATGATATTATTTTTGGATCAACTAATCATGAATGAATAAAGAATTTTCTGAAATAATGACAAAAGAGTTTGAGATGAGTCATATGGGTGAACTTACTTTCTTCTTAGGTTTACAAATAAAACAATTAGATAATGGCATTTTTTTATTAGTCAAGAAAAATATGCTAGGGATCTAGTTAGTAAATTTGGTATGACTACTGCGAGTGGAAAACCCACTCCTTGACAATCAATGAAGATTTAAATAAAGATCTTTCAAAATATGTAAATCAAAAACTACATAGGGGAATGATTGGATCACTACTATATATCACTGCGTGTAGACCTGATATCATGCATAGTGTTTGTCTCTATGCAAGATATCACTCTCAACCCAAAGAGACTCACTTAAAAGCTGTGAAACGTAGCATAAGATATGTTAAGCATACTTGACTATGGTTTATTTTACCCTAAAAATGATTCATTAGATTTAATCTCTTATTGTGATGCTGAATATGCTAGTTGCAAATCTGACTGAAAAAGTACAAGTGGAACATGTCACTTTTTGGGGTATTCTCTGGTTTCATGGTTTAGTTAAAAGCAAAATATTGTTTCGTTATCAACAACTGAAGCAGAATATGTTTCTGCTGCTTTGGCTTGCTCTTGAGTCATTTATATGCAACAAACCTTAAAAGATTTTGGATTAAAAATTTCAAAATCACTAATTTATAGTGATAATACTTGTGCAGTAAATTTATCTAAAAGTCCTACTCATCATGCTAGGACTAAACATATTGATATCAGACATCATTTTCTCAGAGATAATATAAGTAAAAAGATTATTTCTCTTGAATTTATCAACTCCAAGAATCAAATTGCTGGTATTTTAACCAAACCCTTAAATCAATCTATATTTACTAAATTAAGAAGTGAACTAGATATTTGTTCAGTAACTGAGTTACAGAATATAGACATACTAACACTTAAACATAGGTATAAAAGAAAAACAAAAATTTTCTTATAGGTATGTCGACATACCTCTATCACCCATGTCGACATACAATGGAAAATTTTGATTTTCCCTCTAAAAATAATTTGGTAGTTATATAAACCTATGTATTTCAAATTTTTCTGTCTTCTCACTTCTCTTTATCTGTATTAAACTTCTGAAAATTAAAATTAATGGCCTCCTCCACAAAATCAAACCAAAATGACACAATTTCTTTTCCTTCTCCTCATTCTGGTCCATTTCAGCGCACTACACTGGCACGTGTAATAAAGGTTGAGGAATCTTTGAAGGATGCCATACAAATGTTGATTGAACTTCAAGTTGTGCAAATAAGGATGGCAAAAGAACAAAAAAGCAAGGCAAAATTCTTAAGAATTTGCAAAAATTCCTAATGTATAACCATGAAAATCCTATTGTAATTGAAGAAGATTCTCCCAACATTCAATTGCATAACCCTTGAAAGCACAGCGAAGAAGAAGAGGAAGAAGATGAAGATGATGATGAAGAAGCACCTATGGAAGAAGACGACAAGGTGGTCTGCGTAGGCGAAGTGTGTTTTGACAAAGATGGAAATTTGGTCGGACGACGTGGAAACTTTTGTTTTCATTATCCAAATTGTTCAATTCACAAATCTCTAATTATCAAAAACTCCCATTAGAAGTATAATTCTATAATTTATGTACTTAAATATAGTTGTGTGTCTATAATCCATATAAATATGTAAATATAACATGGTATATAATAATTTATGTTTCACTTATTATACTTCCTTATTACTA